>OY744520.1:175810881-175960881 GCA_963556195.1 Sepiola atlantica | reverse complement strand
CAATCTTTCTTTGAGGCCATCAGATCAAAGCCTCTCTTTGAGACTCACATTACACATCCATTGTATCGTTCTCATATCATCTCTATCCATGTAACACATGTCCTCAACCCTCACTGACCAGGTTTCACTTTCATACATATGCCTGATAGACTCTTCCCTCCTAGGTTGAAAGTGGTAACACTTTGCTTGTTAGTAATGACAGAAGTTCCCTGAAGTTATTCCATCCACTCCTTGTTGTTACTCTTGTTATCACACTAGCACCTGCTCCTTCCCATACTCCAATGTTATCACTAAGGTAACCTAACTTCTGAAAAACCTCAATAGCCTCACCATCTAACGAATAATGTAATTTAAAGAGCTTTACCCATAATAATCTGTCCATAAAATAATCACAGCCTAATGTAATTAACCAATTATCTATCTTCTTTTTCTTGTGCGTTAATCCTGAGCTACGCCGGCGTTCACAATGATGGATTTTTGTCTCCGCTTAACATGATCAAAAGCTTCGTCAGGATGAAGGCCGGTTTTACAGAGATCTTTATGCAGGGTGTATGTCCATCTCATCATCGGCCTACTCATTGATTTCTTGGCCTTTTGGCTAAGATCAAAGTGTAGTATCTGTTCCGATGGATACTGCACCCCATACTGGTATTGTCTTGTCCTTCGGGCCTTGACTTACGCCGGTCAATGGGTCTGTCCTGTGCAGTTCTAGGAGGTCCACCCTCCCAGGCTTTGCCTCCCCTCTTTGGGGAGGAGTAAGTTTATTGCTTACTGTCTGAGGCGCTCCTACCGGGGAATGCCGACGGGGCTGCTCAGGCAATTTTTAAATGGCCAGAGTGCTCACCTCTTGGGCGCTGGCTTTTCAAACCCCACTTTCCCGACCTGACCTTGGGTTACATCTTACTTGTGGGAGTAGGATAAAAACTGGCCTTGTGCCTAACTCCTGGAGAGGAGTAAATCAATACTCATTGATTGTTTTCCGGCGACTTCTAGTGCAAAGATGAGTTTTGTAACGGTGTCGTTATTGGCCCTCAGCCCATGTCAAAACTATCTGAGCTGCCATTCCCTCATCTTGCCCTCAATCGGTGCAATGGCGTAGCGCTTTCGGATATCCTCATTGCAGACATGGTCGAGCAGTGTAATCCCAGACATCCAGCGGCACATTTTTGTTTCCATAATGGTGAATCTTTGCTCCGCCTTCCTCATTGTAGGTAAGCACTCTGAGTTGTATAAAGCAACTGGTCTCACAACAGTTCGGGAGATCTTCGACTTCAGACGGTCACTAATCTTGCCCGTGGTGGTGCGTCACTTGAGCCACGTCGCATTGATGCACGCATCAATTTCACTGAGGATGTTGCCATCATCGCTGAGTGTCAAACCAAGATATTTGAAGACGTGCGTTTATAGAAGATCCTGTTTGTAGCCTTAGATGGTGCTATGTTCGTTTTTATTGGTGGTCAGATATTGTCTTTCTGATGTTCAGCTGCAGATCAAACTGTGTCAGCCTGTCCTTCCAAGATTGGACTAGTTGTTGCAGGTCAGATTTACTCTCTGAGGTGAGCAGAACATCATCTGCATACAAGAGTGTCCAGTGCAGGTCCTTGGTGATGATATCCATGACAAGAATGAAGAGCAGTGGGGAAGAGGGCCGAGTTTTGGTGTATTCCAACCGTGATGGAGAAGTTCTTGCACATACCGGTGGCAGTTCGCATCAGACTCTTCGATGAGTCGTAGAGTAGTCTGACCCAGCTAACCAGCTATGATGTAAAGAAAATGGCTGGTTAGCAAATTTGAGAGGTCAACTCCTCTGCATTGTCCACCTCTCAACGATTCCCATGGACTACTTATCCGCTACAAACAAACAAACAAACAATAAAATTTTTTTAAGTACAACAGCAATATGCAACACTCAGATGCAAAAATGAAAACTAGTGTTGTTTGATCTTGGTATAGGGTTTGTTATCAATTGTATCCTTGGACGTATAAACATCACCTTTATACTCTAGATTGACCGAATACTGCAAAATCAATCGTGAAATTATTTTCAGATGACAAACTGCTTATTTGACCATAATCACATGATAAAGTACAAATAGATCTTAATAAAAGCTGGAGGCTGAGCGTCAAGTTGTGGCTGCTAAATCAACGTATATGTACCTTCAGCGGTCCTTGGGAATGTCGGGAAATCTCAATATTAACAAAGAGACGTATCTACCAATCGTCCAGTTGATCCTGCTCTATGACTGCAAGAAATGAACAATGAGGGTGGTTGATCGTTGGATGTTGGAAGTTTTTTGATAATGACTGCCTCTACCGCATTTTGTATTGCCGACAGGTTGACCGTGTCCCAACTGCTATTCTCCGTCAACACTTCAATCTAAAGTCCTTGCCATCTATCTTGTTGCAGCATTGTCTCTAATTATTTGGACATGCGGCTTATTGTCCGGAGGGAGAGTTAATTCGCGACATAATCCTTCCTGCCTCACTGGCGCAAGCGTTTCAGTGGACAGGTGGGGACTTGGACAATAACCATCAAGGACGACTTGACTAAGCTCTCAGATCCACAGGTGCTTGGTCTTCAATAGTAGAATGACAGTGGATTAGCCATCTCATGCGACCTTGTTCAGAATCACCATGCATAGACTGGCTCATCTCGACCAGGGTGAACACAGTTCCAACACCAACACCAACACCAGCAACACCAACAACAGCAACAACACCAACAACAGCAACAGCAACACCAACAACACCAACACCAACAACACCAACACCAACAACACCAACAGCAACAACAACAACACCTTAATAGTTTATCAAATTAAAAAGATATGTGTCAATTGGCGTTTAATATAAAAAAAAATGTAGTTTTACATTTTGTAACAACAGATATCAAATATGAATAGAAATTATTAAACAGGAGAATCACAGCATTAACTGAGGAATATGATGAAAAGGAATGTTGAAAGAGTGATAATAAATACATAACAAATATCATTTTAAACCTTATTGGTCCCCTGATTTATAAAATCAGGGGACTTATGTTTTGAGGCATGTCCGTCCGTCAGTCCGGATTTTTCTCCGCAATCATCCATTGAATTTCTCTGAAATTTTGCATGGAGTTGTAACTTTGGTCAGGTTAGAAAGTGACATTCTCCGATTTTTGAAAAAAAAATTTGGTTAGCCCCCCAGGGGGTCAAAAGGCCCCGAAATGGCAAAAAATGACATTTATTGCCATCCATTCAATTTCTCTGAAACTTGGCCAAAATGTGGAGGCAATTGTTCCTAATAGAAAATAAGTATCGCTGACCTTGGAAAACATCTGGTTCGTGCCCCCAGGGGATCAAAAGCCCCCAAAATGGCAAAAAATGACCCTTTTCTCCCATAACGTTTGATCCATCCATTCAATTTTTCTGAAACTTGGCCAAAATGTAGAGGCAATTGTTCTGGATATAAAATGAGCATCCTTGACCTCAGAAAAATTCTGGTTCACGCCCCCAGGGGGTCAAAGGGGGGGTCAAAAATACCCCAAATTGCCCAAATTTATTGCATTTTACACTCGTCACATACAGAGGGGGACCACGCACGCGCGGCTTGTTAAAATTTTGATATCATAATAATGCATTTTTTTCTCCCTTTCATCCAGAAAAGGAACTCCACAGTTTATTGGATGAATTGTTCAATGACGACGGTAATGAAGAGGAGGAGACTGTCATCCCACCTGCCCCTTTAATGAAGTAAGTCCAAGTAATTCAGGAAGATGAATTTTTCTTTTAGTTCTTATTCAGATTGATGCACAAGTGAAATATCTCAGTTAAAAATAAAATAACACAAAAATGTATGTATATATTTACTTATCAGTCAAAAGTATTTGTGTACACTAAAAATTTCGGAAAAATATTGAATAGAATTTAAGAAAAAAATAAAATTCATTTCTTGCTCATATTTCTCAGTATACATTGATACAACACCATTATGCGTCTTTAAGCCAGTGCACCATAGGAGATTATCTCCTTTTTTCTAAGATGAAGACGCCATGCGGTCTTGTGATTTGGAGTTCGTTGACTCTGAATAGTAAATTTTTCATTAAAATTCTACTCGATAATTTTCCGTAATTTTTGGTGTACACTAATACTTCCAACTGATAAGTATGTTATTTTATTTTGAACTGCCATATTTCACTATAGCACGACGATTTTGGCAGTTATGACAATCTGTAAATCGCTAAACTTGGTCAGTGTCAAAGAATGTTTAATGAATTAATAACAATGGTACATTATGTAGAAAATAATCCTACGCCGAGCGTCAACTACACAAACAATCTTTAAAAAAATTCTTATTTCATAAAATAATTTGATTACAAAATTAAACTCATGAAAATTAAATTCTTATTTCATAAAATAATTTGATTACAAAATTAAACTCATGAAAATTATTTCATAAAATAATTTGATTACAAAATTAAACTCATGAAAATTAATTTCTTATTTCATAAAATAATTTGATTACAAAATTAAACTCATGAAAATTAATTTCTTATTTCATAAAATAATTTGATTAGAAAATTAAACTCATGAAAATTAAATTCTTATTTCATAAAATAATTTGATTACAAAATTAAACTCATGAAAATTAAATTCTCATTTCATAAAATAATTTGATTACAAAATTAAACTCATGAAAATTTAATTCTTGCTTCATAAAATAATTTGATTACAAAATTAAACTCATGAAAATTAATTTCTGTTTCTCAATAAGTAAGTTAGTCATATTTTATTTTTAGTCCTGGGCAACACCGGGGTAGATACAGCTAGTTTGGCATAAAATAAACATTTTGATGCTGACCTTTTTATGTTTTTATTTTTAATATTTTTCAGCACAGACATTAGTATCTATGGTAATCCATCCAATATAAATATCATGGTCACCACTGAGCAGAAGGCCATCATCAGTGAACAAATTAAACAGGTAAAAAGATAATTGTTAAACGAGGTGTTATTATTTACATTATTTCGGACTGTTGTCACCATCTTGGTGGTTGCTATGTTCACAACGTTTCGACAGTTCAAATGCTTCCAAATTCCTTACAAATTTTAAAGTATTTCGTTTTTTTTTATAACTTTTAACAAAAGATTAAAATGGTTGTTGATTATTTTACGAAGTAACGGAAATCCATTATGGTGGATTTCATTCAATAATTAAATTTTTTTCAAATAGAATTTAAAAAAAAAGAAGTTATTTATGGTACTTGTTACGGTAACGTCTCGTTGGGAACGACAAGAAGGTCATGCAACAGAAGAGAAAAGAAAAGATTTAGCTGCTCAGGTTCAAATATGCATGCACACCGAACAAGAGGGGAATGGGACTCTTTCTCACGACACCTGTAAAAATGAAAAGACAGACAACAACCACTTTTGAAAGAACGGAAGATCGACACAAGTTGAGTTAAAAATAACAAAGTTTATTTATAACATGTATAAGGAGGGACAAAATAGAAAACAAAACAAAAATAGTATGGGACGGGGTCTTAACAGATACATAACTAGACCGAGCAAAAATACATGTATAATACAAAACACATCAGCTTGAGAGAAAGAAAGGAGCCTGTACTCACAATCTTTAATATCCTTAAGAAACGCTCAAATCTTCAAGCAGTGGTAGGCAGTTGTCGGTTGATTAAGCATACTGTGGTTATCTCGTTTGACTATTTTTCGACATGCCTTTGGCACTTAGCAGGACATGTTCAGGGCGTTCTCTTTATATCAGCGTCTGTATTGATGCCAGACGAGTTTCCAATGTGCAGGAATTTTGCACGAATGCTTCCTTTAAAGTTTTATCGGTTGTCGCCTTTTCTGTCGTGTTTTGGAGCGACGAATTTCACCACCTCTCACTCCCAAGCCTTAGGGTAGATTCTGTGTCATCAGTTTTCTTTCCTTCTCTTTTTCCTTTTGGCGGCAAAAGGGTTCACACTGGACAGGGTGTCAGGTTAGGTGGGGGAAACAGGTCGCATGTACTTCATACAGAGATAGCAGGATGACTCATTCTTTTCCCCAACAGTCATGTCCTTAAGTGCTGTGATTCAAAAGGTGGGAGTGTGGACAGTCAAGCCCACTGAAACATACATTCTTGTACCACCTCTCTTTCTCTCCATTTTTTTTCCATCTCCCAAGCTGACGAAATAATAATAAAGTTTAAAAAAAATATATATATTCTCGATCGGTGATTGATTTATTTATTTTTTTTTTACAAAAGTAATCTAATCTTGAGATTACGTTGCGTACTTTGCAGCGTTACATTTTTTATTGCAATAAATAATCGATTAATAGTATGTGTAAGTTACGTAGAAGCGAAAAACACAGACACAAAAAAACGGGTCACATAATTTTAGTAATATAGAGATTAGGACACAAATCTAATTGTGTGATAGATTAGGTTTTTGAAATCTTTTTTTGCCAGTAAATTTTCAGTGCAAAGAAATATTTAAAAAAAAAAGTTTTCTGTATTTAGAAATCCCATTATTTTGTAATGTCTCGATTATATATATATATATATATATAGTGAGAAAAAAAGAAAATAAAGATACAAAATATATCTTTAAACTATAATTTATCATGAATGTTCGATATACGAGATAGAGCAATAATATAAACTAGCGGAACCCGTGTAAATTACACGAAATGATGTTTTCAATACGGGTCCTAATGTAACAAAGCACCCTCTATTTGTTAGTAAGTTACGCTTGCTTTATTATGAGCCACCCCCCTTCTGGGTAAGAGTTAAATAATTGTTTGAAATAGTAACTCGTGTACGATGGACACTGCCATATCTACTAAAAAAGGTTGATATGCCATCCTTTCAAAAAAAAAACAACAACAAAATAATACTGGCCGATATCCTACGTTTTAAGCAGTCAACGTAATTAAATAGACAATGCCATTAAAAACGCCAACATAAAAACAAAAAATAGTTTTAAGTTTTAAGCAACACAAAACAGTAGTTTTTAACCAGGTAATAAAAAATGTATTATTTCTTCTCCTTCCCCTCGAACTGTAGAAAAAAAATCTTAGAGGCTGGTTGGGATCGAACTATAAACCAGTCGGGCTGAAGTAAAAAATACCACCTCGCTAACCATTGCGCAAGAGGGATACACATATAAATATTCCTAAACGCAGGCTAGTTGAATGTTTTTAAAAATTTAGGAGCGGCACGCATGCGCAGAGCTTTTGCCGGAAGCGTGACACACGAACACACACGCTATCGTATTAATATATAAATAAGTTAGTGATGGGAATAAAAATTGTGATAGAATACAATATCTAGTAAATCATCAATTGTTCAAAACAAGGGTAGTATATAAGAAAAAGTATTTTATTATATAAATCCCTCGTCTTGAACAATTGATGCTTTACTAGATATTGTATTCTATCACAATTTTTATTCTCATCACTAACTTATTTATATCTAAATGAATAAATGCAAAAGTTTTTTTCATTTATCCTATCTAATAATCAAAACAGGTTACTGTTATTTTAATCAATAATACAACATTTTATTTACCTCCCCAGGAGGTTAGGCACAAGGCCAGTTTTGTCTTACTCCCACAAGGTAAGATGTGACCCAAGGTCGGGTCGGGAAAGTGGGGTTTGAAAAGCCAGCGCCCGAGAAGGTGAGCACTCTGGCCATTAAAAATTGCCTGGGCAGCCCCGTCGGCATTCCCCGGTAGGGGCGCCTCAGGCAGTAAGCAATAAACTTACTCCTCCCCAAAGAGGGGAGGCAAAGCCTGGGAGGGTGGACCTCCTAGAACTGCACAGGACAGACCCATAGACCGGCGTAAATCAAGCCCCGAAGGCCAAGACGATACCAGTTTATGGCGTGTATCAATGATACGACATAAAGACTTGATATTCTGTATATATAGTGCAGATAAACGATTAAGAAAGAACCTTTTGACTGCCTAATTAGCATAACTATTTTTTAAACCGTTCATAATTAACATTTGATATTATTAATTTGGAATTGCATTTGCTTATGTTTGTTATTTATATGCAATAGTTTCGTTCATATTAGCAGTAATTATTTAAAGGTATTTAATAAATTAATCGGAAAATTAACTAAAACACCTTAAGTTAAAACAACCAGCACTCACTCATGACCTTACCGAAGGTTGTGGCTTGATGCGAGTGAAAAGGGAAGGGGAGAGAGAGTGTAGCTGTCTCGCTCGCTCGCTTTCTTTCTGATCCATTTCTATCACCCTCTTTTTTCAGTTTTTACATTTTCTCTAAAAAATAAATAAATAATTTTTTGTTATTAGTTAAGTTAATGCCTTTATTGTAAAGTTTAACAAGAAATTTATTGTTTAATGTTTACAAAGACCTTATCACTATTCTGATTGACAAATTAAAACAATAGTTTAGTAGTACTGTGATCTGTCCTAATTACGAAAAAATATTGATTCATATTTTAGTATGATTGAAGATTAACATCCTCTGCGAAATTACCCACCCCATCTACCCCAAAAGTATTCTACCTAGGCGATCACGTGTGAACACCCTGAAAACCTTCACAGAAAGATGCAAAGAAAAAAAATGTATTTTGGAATTTAAAGTGGGGAAATTTTTTGTATATAAATTTAATGTAAAATGATCCCCATTTTTGGGGTCCGTTTTTGGGGCAGTTAACTAAATTCTTTTTTTCTATGGGAGTTTTAAATCCACTGCGTTTTTTTTTGGAGGGGGGGTAGCTACTTTTTTAGGGGATTACATGTCGTTTTATGACCTTGCCACTCGGACTTAGGGTTAGTAGTAAACTTTTGGTAAGTTCCCTAAAAAGATAGAATGGCCCGGAAATTGGGAACATAGTACATTTGATATATATATATATATATATATATATATATATATATATATATATATATACAACTGATCCCCCACTAAATTCTAAAATATTTGTTTTTCTTTATCTCCATTTTCCACGGTGTTAACACGCAGTCGTCTAAAAAAAAGCAGAACGTCATTTTTTCGGAGCTGGGAATATCGGAGAGTATTAATCTGCAAATTTACCCATATTTAATTTTTTTTAAATCTTATACATTGTTTTTAACTATATGTCCCTTTTTTATTTTAATTTTAAGAAATTGATTTTAGTTGTTTTATTTTCTCGTGAAAATTGAATAAAAGCTTTAAAATTATCTAACTAATTAAATACCTTATTTTTAAGGTATAAATAAAAAATATTAAAAGTTTGGATATTATTGTAGATGAACACCCATCTCCCGATAAAATTAGATTCTACTTTTTTAGGTGATTACGTGTGAATACTCTAAAAAACTGGCGGTAAGAGAAACAACAAAAAATATTTCAAATTTTGGAATTCTCTGAGTAAAATCTTTTTTTTAATTAACGGCCTCCCATCCCAATTAATTGCTGCTCAGAGGACGGGTAGGTTTTGCTAGTTTATATATATATATATATATATATATATATATATATATATATACATACTAGAAAAAACATGATTTGTTGATGCAGCCATTAAGTTTCAGTAAGATTGTTTGAATCAGGATAAAATGAGTTTGCAAAGCCAGTTAAATTTTAGAAAATAAAAAGACAAAATTAGTATCTCTCTCCTCGGTGACAATGAGTTAAAATCATATTACTATTTTCTTCCTTTTGTTAATATAGAAAGTGAAGGGAGTGTTAAATGACTCGGTGAAATTGGTTACATAAAAAGTAAACGAGTTAAATTTTGATTTTGTGCATTTTTATCAAGAATCAAACATTTTTTTGTATATTGATTTAATTACTAACTATTAAACAGTATTAGAAGCCAAACTGACTTTTAAATAAGCTTGAAAGCGTAATTTAAGATATTTTTTTTAAATGGAGTATTTTGAAAATAATTTCTTTGAAGAGGAGGAAGCAAAGCAGTGGGAAATTGAATAATCCTTTTTTGTAAACTCAGAATTAAAGAGAGATGCGAATAAGAGTGAACACAACAAAAAGTGAAAGAGGAGGAGAGTGATAGACAGGATTTTACAGAGTGAGATGGGTCACTTGGTTACTTGCAGATTGCGGCTAATTAGATGAATTCTTTTTTTTTTTATATAATTCAAACATAATCTACTTGTGAACTTCAGGAATTTTGTGTGATTCAAATACACAGACTTGAAAGAAATAACTCCACAAAAATAATTAATGCATGTTTAAAGTTTCTGCTTCCTTCACCGACGGCCAGCACTCGGAGCCGTACAAAGCAGCAATAAAAGTTTGAAATATCGATATTTTATACTAATTGACATTTCTTGTGCTTCAGATATAAATATATCTATCATATATCACCATTTAAGTATGGCACAAGACCAAAGGAGCATTAGAATTCTCAGAGTTTCATAGGAACCATATAGGTTAATATTAACTTGGACTTAACTAGTGTCAAATCACTGCAAACCTTGGTATTCCACTTTCCATATTTAACCGAGTGATTGTCCAATTCATCAGTGAAGGAAATTGAATTAATATTATCTTGCCTAGGTCAATCAGGACCCTCAGACAGCACTCTTCATTAATGATAATATGGGTGTCTATTTACTTGTTTCATATCTCTGTATGAAGGAAAAAAACTTATGTAAAAAAAAACGTTGATTAACTCAGCTTTAGTATAATATTTTTTATATTTTAAATTTTTTTTCAGCATATTCAACTTTTAAGTCAGATGATTTTGCTGACTCTGAATCGTGATGAATATATTGCCGAACATTCGAATGCTTATCAACTGCTTGTAAGTGGAACATTTTTGTATTTTTGATATGAAATAGTTAATATTTATTTAATGTAGCTGATGGAGGATTTCCATCTAATAACAGTTTTAGTTCATCCAATTGTATAAAATGATGTTATGAGGGCAATGGTAGGTGATATAGAAAGGCAAACACAAAAGTCTGAGACAATATTCTGTCGGACTACAAATTCCCAGTAAATACCATTTTTTTAAAACTCCAATTTCTCGGTTTCTCTTTAAAATACAATCAAAGTTTAACTGATAAAATAACCTGTTTTCTCTGCTATCATTAATATTGTCATTCCACCCTAGGTACAATTTTCTTTGTTTTACCCTAGGAACATTTTTTTGTATTTGTTCTACCCTAGGCACAATTTTCTTTGTTTTATAGACACCCAAAGTAAAAAATCTGAGAGTTTATGCAATCTGCATCTCTCCCAACATCTTGGCACCTCAAACCTTTGTCTACGACCATCGCTTATTCAGCAAACTCATTGTATGTCATTAGTTTGCAGCTTCAGATCACACCAAAGTCACCCACACACGATGCATGTCGCCATGTGAATTCTTGTAGCTGCTGGCGAACAAGGTTTTTTTTATCCGTACCTCATTTGCCACAGTAGTTTGATCTTCAATGTTTACTGAATATCAAATATGTCTATGCGGATAAAGTTTGGTATGGCGAAGAACTGACACTAAAACTGGGTTTCTAACTTGCACCAATTTTGGGCAATAAGTTTAACATTGTCAAATAAATAAGAAGAACTGGAAAAAGCAATGCCAATCTTTTTTATTTAAGTATCTTCAACGTTTTGGAGTATTTTCAACTGAAATTTTAGGCACATATCCAGGGCTAAAGTAGCAATCGGCATGTACATTTTCAGCTCCATTAATTCAACTTTATTACTATAGCAGAGATAAGATCAGGTCTGCATGCTTTGGAGATGTCAATGTGATAAAGTGTAACCTGTGTCTATTGTGGGTCCACAAATAGTGCAGTGACCTGAAGGGTAAGTTAGCCCTGAACCCCAACTTCAAGTGTAGAAGATGAATGGGACAGGCGCATCCTATTAACGATCATCCCCACAAAGAGATGACATTAGATGGCAATACCCTAGAGGTAGTAGACTCTTTCTGCTATCTAGGGGATATGCTGAGTGCAGGTGGTGGATGTGAACTCAGTACGACCACAAGGGTGAAGGCAGCTTATGTGAAATTTTGTGAGGTGTTGCCTTTGATGACGTTGTGAGCTGTCCCTCTCTGTAGCCGGGGTGGGTTGTGTGGCGGCTGTGTTAGAAATGTCATGATGTATGGCAGTGAATGCTGGGCACTCACCTTGCCCTCTCTCATCCGTCTGCAGCGTAGTGGAGGATCTACGGTCGGATGGATCTGCAGTGTGAGGTCTGACTAGACCCAACACATCACATTGCTTCTAATACCCTTCCGGCACATAGAACAAGGATACTGACCAGAATCCCTTAGGGATTGTAGACCAGAGTTACACATCATCACTTTGGTTTTAGGTCAGTTCACCCTTAAACTCTTGATCTCCAGACCGTTTTTCTATATTTCCAGTTTATCCTTTAACTGTTCCAAGGACTCGGAAATGATACCTACGTCATCAACATAGAGTAATTCCTATGGACAGCACAACCGAAACTCTCTTGACAGTGCTTCCAAGATTATGATGAAAAGTAGAGGGCTAAGGACAGATCCCTGAGATATTCCAACCCTGACATTGAAGCTATCACTGTGTCATCCACCTGCACTCTACTATTAGCGTTCATGTACATACATTATATGAGATGGCCAAGCCACTCCTCTACACCCACCTTTCGCATTGCCCACCATAGCACCTCTCTTGAGACTGTCAAAAACTTTCTCCAGGTTCACAAATATCATGTAGAGTCTACTGTCTGCACTGACATATCTCTCCTGTATTGGCAAACGATGAATATTGCATCAATTATGCTCCTGCCAGGTACAAAGCCAAACTGCATCTTATCTATGTCAATCTGCTGTCTGATGATGTCTGGTACATTTTCAATCACTTTAATTCCTGTTTCTAAGAGCTTCGGGCCTCTATAATTACCCTGTGATCGTGCGTTTCCTTTCCCTGTATAGCAATCTGAGCAAAACAGAAAAGGGGGATTTGCCGTTTGAGTCAGCTGGCGAACAGGCTGTGGACCCTGGTCGTCAGGAGATGTTTTGATTCAGTCGGGTTGAGAATTCTGATTACAAGTCTGTCATTTGATAGAGAAACCAAGCGTCATTTTAAACTTGATTTATGATTTTGTTTGGAAGGAAAATCCTTTTGTTACAGCAGTGACCGAGACAACATGATTGACACTATGGCAAGTGTCGAAATCAAGAACCGAATGCGGACGAAGACGATGAGCAAATGATCACAGGCCATGCAGTGATCGTATGCAGACACAAAGTCACAGTATGAGAGGGAGCATTTAGGTTGTAAAAAATCTTTTAAAGGCAGGAGAAAAAAATGTTTTTTCCTCTTCCGTATACAAATATATATCTTCCTTAAAATCATTTGGACTTTTGAATAATTACTAACATTTAAATGCATTTTATTTACATCAGAATTATCCTTAAGATGCAATAAGACTAGAAGTTGCTCGAGTTCAGAGATTTGGTACTGCATTGGTGATAGGAACTCTTTGAGTATTCTATGGGTTATATGTTAAATATCCAGGCCGGGTGTACCGAAAAGATCATCTGGCAGGAATAAACGCACTTGACACTGATATGCACCTGATCAGAAAAAAATGATTGATTGGCGAAAATAAAATAATTATAATTGAGTCAAGCCACCTGATCAGGAGGAACAAACACTGTAGATTGTCAGAAATAAAATAATTATTGATTGAAACCAACTGCACAGGTTAGTGACAGAAAAAAATACCCAGTTGCTAAATAAATGTTCTCGGGACATGGCTATATTGACAGCTGATGGATGCATGGATGTCACAAATTGTTATATAATATCAACCCGAAATTGATATCGTCAGTCGATTGGCAATTTGGGCCAGAGAAAACCACCCCGTCAAGTTCCTGTGAGTGTGTTCTCCTTATTGCCTAACCCCCACTCGTTCACTGCCACCAACAATAAAGATATATCATATATTTTTATACATCAGACTTGGCATTCTTTTGAGCACAACAGAAATACATCACCTATTTATCGGGTTGTTAGAAACACCTGCTACACTACTGTTTGGATGTACTTAGAAAATAAAGTTAAAAATTACATTATTATTACTTTCTTACCCCCCCCCCCCTCACTCAACCAAACGACATGAGTAAATACTTAAACATATAAAGAACTTAAAGCATAAAAACCTTCACCAAAATGACTGGATTCAGCATTAAATGACTTGAAAAGGGTTGACATGCCGTGAAACAAAACACCATGATTAAACATTTGAAGATATTAAGAACTTAAAGCATAAAAACCTTCACCAAAATGACCAGATTCGACATTAAATAACCCGAAAAGGGTTGATATGTCATAAAACAAAACTACCAACTACCTAATCTAGTCCTGAACTCCAACTTCAAGTGTAGGAGATACCTGGGACAGGCACGTCCTATTGATGGTCACCCCCACAAAGGCATGGTATTAGATGACAATAGCCTGGAGATAGTAGACTCTTTCTAGAGATATGCTGAGCGCAGGATATGGATGAGAACTCTGACAGAGACATTCTTGCGTGATGTTGGGCAGAGGGTGTCGTTTTTGACCGGTGATACCGGAGAGGCAAAGTGGCTTTTTCAAAGAGTTTCACCTGCTTTGTGCGCAGTAATTGTGTTTCATTTTCCACAGTCGGAACATAATTTTCCTTTGAAAGGCAAAAATAACATTTTTCTTATAATTCATTTTTTTTTTTTTTAAATTTCAATAAATATTTGAGTCTTCTAAATGAATACATGCGTAAGTTGAACTCATTTTTTACACTAACGGTGAGGTCAAAACGCCTTACTTCAAGTTAATACAATAGCAGCACCTTATCTGTCACACTCTGAGCACCTTGTCTACCTTGGAGTCACACTCGACAGATGCCTTACATTCAAAACCCACCTCATGAAGACAAAGGCAAAAGTGAGCACCCACAACATCTTGCGCTAACTCACCAACACCAGATGGGGTGCATGTCCCAAGACACAACGTGCCACAACCCTTGCCCTCAGCTTCTCTACTGCAGAATATGCAAGCCCAGTGTGGGAAAGATCCACCCATGCTAAAAAACTGGACCCTGCTCTTAACGAGAGCTGCAAATGTATCACTAGATGCCTGAAACCTACTAACACCAATGACCTGTACATCCTGGCAGGTATCGCCCCTCCAGTCATCAGAAGAGCGGTAGCCAGCAGGATAGAGCGGCACAGGCAAGCCACGGATGAGAGGCACCCCCTACATGTCCATGTACCTGCCCCCAGTTGACTAAAATTACTGAAAAGTTTCCTGACCAGTACTGCTCCACTGGAGACAACACCATCTGAAGCCCACCTTAAGATGTTAAAAGAAAAGCTGTCCAACCATCCACACAGTATGCAAAGATTAGACATGTCGCCAACTAAAAGTAAGGCTAGAAGAACACCGAGAAACTGTAATGCGTGGAGAAATCGAAAAATCGAAAAGGAAGTTATTCAGTAAATCGTTTCTTGCCAGATTAACCTCCCTTTGTTTTCTGCAAAAGAAATCTTTGCGGTTGTGAAATGTATTTGTTGTTTTGTTTTACAGAACGAGATGCATCGTTTTGGACGTAATACTTTGGCTGGTGAGCAGTCATTATTCAGAGTATGTAATCTGGAAAGTTCTGTTCAATTGATAGAAACGCATAAAGATGAAAACTTTTATGAAAATTGCATTTCGAAAGGTAAGGCAACTTTATATATTCTTGTGGATGGCCTATATGAATTAGGATTTTTTTGCTTGCATTATATCGTTAATGCTGAATACATATATATTGTTTTATTTTTCTATATGTATAAACGACAAAAAGTTTTTTTTTAATGTGTGTGTGTATATATATATATATATATATATATATATATATATATATCTAATAAAGTAGAGACGATTTTTCCCCTGTACCTTCTCGGAGTATAGGAAAATAACCACATGCATCACAGGCTACTAAACTCACCGCTATACTACATTTATTCACTTGAGCATGTTTTAGTAAATTTGTTATTAGTTTTTCCTACCTAACACTAAATATTACATTTGGCCCACTATCAACATCTCCGAAAAACCAACTCCATATAGGTGGTAGCAAAGACTTTTCCCCCTAACAATTGTGTACTGTGACTACACTCATCGACACCGGGAAGTAATAAACACAGTTTACTTTCCACAAAACAGTCCGTCCTTATTTATTATTTGCCTGGTATTAATTTACTACATAATATAAAGCAATACGCAAAGACTTAATGATCGCTCCCGTTCACTCCGATGACATTCCGCGAATATCAGATTACGTTCTTTCTAATTCTACCTATGACTTCTACATTTATATTCATTCCGGAATTAAGCAAATGAAATTAACGAACACAGTTCCTTCAACACTTATTCATTAAACATGGCGGCTACAATTTCTTCATCAAATCGACTTCCTATTTAATTCATTAGCCGCCAAGATACTGGTAGACCGCGATACATTTACATTTTCAAAATCATCTTTAACGCGCATGTTATAGAAAACTTGCCCAAATAAATGACCTAAACCGTGTCATTGTTGAACTTTATATTTGGTCGGCAGAAGCTGCCAATAAACAAGCTTAGGTTAATTGGCCTATTTTCACATGTATTCTTAAGTCGAAACTGTGGCGCAGTGGTTAAAAAGGTTTCATGATCGCCAGTTTCAGCGTTCGATCCCGTTCTACTCTACTACTTTTTCTTTTAATTTTCTTTAATTTAAAACATTCACCAACACGGTAGAGGGGGGGGGGGGAACAATAGGTGGTTTCTTTTCTTATGCAATACGTAGTACTTTCTCCCGTGCAACGCCGGGCGACGGGTTCCGCTAGTATATATATATATATAATGTAACAATAAATAGATATGTATAAATGTATGTGCAGCATCATCATCAAACGGTTTATTTGTTGAATCAGGCCACAATTACTCCTCTGATGAAGGTGGGGCCTGATTATCTAGTCTTGATCTAAGTCTTCCCCTCCATTTTTGTCTTGGGTGAGGCTCGACGAAATACATACGTATGTGTGTATATATATATATATATATATATATATATATATATATATATATATATATGGGAAAAAAGAAACAATGTTTCAGACAATATGTAAAAATAAAAATGGAATAAAGAATAAGCAATTCAACAACTAACAAAATAACTCAAAAACTCATCTTCTGACGTTCTCAGCCCGAATTCAATCAGCAGGCGATATCTAAGCACTGATTTTTTCTCTCTCTCTTTTTATTTATTTATTTTTTTTTTTTTTTATTCTTCAATAGGTTTCGACAAAAACATGTCGATTTACCCTTCCTCACGTTTTCTCTCGCTTTCTCTTCTTCTTCGTTTCGTCTTCTTCAACTGACGTTCCCAACATTCCGGTTGATTGGTATCTCTTTCTTCTTCTTCTTCTTCTTCTTCATCTTCTTTTTCTTTCTCTTTTTATAACATTCCTCGCATTCCTTTTTCTACCCGTTTTGTTGTTCTCTGCACGTGACATTTTCTTCCAATCGCATTCTCTGTATGAATTTGAAAACTTTTCCGTTTTGAAATAAAGTTTATTAACTGATCGAAAATGGTCGTATCCACGACCGAAATATCTCGGTGGAACTTTACAAGATGAGTTTTTGAGTTATTTTGTTAGTTGTTGAATTGCTTATTCTTTATTCCATTTTTATTTTTACATATATATATATATATATATATATATATATATATATACATTTATTATTGTTAAATATATATACATATACATTTATTATTGTTAAATATATATACATATACATTTATTATTGTTAAATATATATACATATACATTTATTATTGTTAAATATATATACATATACATTTATTATTGTTATATATATATATACATATACATTTATTATTGTTATATATATATATATATACATATACATTTATTATTGTTATATATATATATATATATATACATATACATTTATTATTGTTATATATATATATATATATACATTTATTATTGTTATATATATATATGCATATACATTTATTATTGTTATATATATATATATATACATATACATTTATTATTGTTATATATATATATATATATATACATATACATTTATTATTGTTATATATATATATGCATATACATTTATTATTGTTATATATATATATATATACATATACATTTATTATTGTTATATATATATATATATATATATATATTTATATATATACATATACATTTATTATTGTTATATATATATATATATTTATATATATATACATATACATTTATTATTGTTATATATATATATATATATTTATATATATATACATATACATTTATTATTGTTATATATATATATATTTATATATATATACATATACATTTATTATTGTTATATATATATATATATTTATATATATATATACATATACATTTATTATTACTATGCATATATACATTTATTATTGTTATATATATATATATGCATTTATACATATACATATACATTTATTATTGTTATATATATATATTTATATATACATATACATTTATTATTGTTATATATATATATATATGCATTTATACATATATACATATACATTTATTATTGTTATATATATATATATATATATTTATATATATATACATATACATTTATTATTGTTATATATATATATATATGCATTTATACATATATACATATACATTTATTATTGTTATATATATATATATATACATTTATTATTGTTTAGCACTTATTTATTGTTATAAAGCTCTATCTAAAAAGATATTAAGCCTGTTGTTTTGTTTTAGTTCCAGTTTTGAGAAGTTGATTTTCATGTTCATACTGGCTCTGTTAGTTATGCAGTCTAAGACGTCGCCTGCATTTTCTTCCAATCGCATTCTCTGTATGAATTTGAAAACTTTTCCGTTTTGAAATAAAGTTTATTAACTGATCGAAAATGGTCGTATCCACGACCGAAATATCTCGGTGGAACTTTACAAGATGAGTTTTTGAGTTATTTTGTTAGTTGTTGAATTGCTTATTCTTTATTCCATTTTTATTTTTACATATATATATATATATATATATATATATATATATATATATACATTTATTATTGTTAAATATGTATACATATACATTTATTATTGTTAAATATATATACATATACATTTATTATTGTTATATATATATATACATATACATTTATTATTGTTATATATATATATATATATACATTTATTATTGTTATATATATATATGCATATACATTTATTATTGTTATATATATATATATACATATACATTTATTATTGTTATATATATATATATATATATACATATACATTTATTATTGTTATATATATATATGCATATACATTTATTATTGTTATATATATATATATACATATACATTTATTATTGTTATATATATATATATATACATATACATTTATTATTGTTATATATATATATATATATATTTATATATATACATATACATTTATTATTGTTATATATATATATATATTTATATATATATACATATACATTTATTATTGTTATATATATATATATATGCATTTATACATATATACATATACATTTATTATTGTTATATATATATATATATATATTTATATATATATACATATACATTTATTATTGTTATATATATATATATATGCATTTATACATATATACATATACATTTATTATTGTTATATATATATATATATATATTTATATATATATACATATACATTTATTATTGTTATATATATATATATATGCATTTATACATATATACATATACATTTATTATTGTTATATATATATATATATACATTTATTATTGTTTAGCACTTATTTATTGTTATAAAGCTCTATCTAAAAAGATATTAAGCCTGTTGTTTTGTTTTAGTTCCAGTTTTGAGAAGTTGATTTTCATGTTCATACTGGCTCGTTAGTTATGCAGTCTAAGACGTCGCCTGCATTAAATGGTCTCTCTTCTCAGGCCCAAGTTCGAATCCTGTATGAGTTTTATTTTACATTTTGTGGTATTCTTTGTTTATCTTAGCACCGTGGACTAAATAAATCTTTTGTTAATGATGTTACCCGCAAAATGGAACATTCGAATATCTATGTATCTCATATAGAGATCAAGTGTTAGTCCCAGGAAGAGGCCCATTGATTTCTGAGAACTTCGACTGAAGTAAAATGAAACAAACAAAAAATATATAGTCATCCACAGATGGTTACTTATTTGTATCCGACCTATCAGTGTGGTTAGATGTATAGAGTACATCAACACCGAGATTCGAAACCCGAACGGTCAGTCATATACGAATGCGACCAAACAGTCCAAGTACATCCCTGCACCAATGGATATCGCTACTGGCAGTAAAAGTAATCTATATATGTAGCTTCAATGTATGTAAAAATTGCTTGTCTACCTAAAATATTCCTTTCTCTTGATGAAGCCTGTATAAATTCTTTTAGGTGAAATATTGATCTCTTTTTGTTGTTTGTTCCCTATAGATGTCTTGTTTGATCCTCTTTTTCCTTTTTAATTTTGACTATTTCAATTTTCTGATTGTATTTGATGTTTCATTTTAATTTAATCAACCTTTGGACTGTCTTTGTACTTTATTTTCCATCTTCCAAGGGTTGCATGAATTCTGGTTTAAAAGCAAATACTCATGGAAATTTTTAAATTAAATTCATTTTGAACTGAAACGGACTGTATTTTCTAAATAAAGTAAAAAAAAACAAAAAAAACAACAACTATTGTTTGTTTATTTTAGCGTTACCAATTCCTTTGCAACGTATCTTCAGTGAGAACTCCTGTTTTTTGTATCCTGAACATCTTCCTCAAATGAATATGCGGCCCAAAATAGTCAAAAAGGACAAATGTACTTTCTTCCCTTCACAAGACTTGTAAGTCTCACTTTTTTTCTGTTTTCTGCGAACATTATTTTTTTATTTACATAATAATGCGTTAAGGCATTTCATATTCTTACATACATTATTACCTTTCACACCTATTTAAAAAAATGAGATTGTCCGATCAGCAAAGATGGTGATTGGTGATTAATCTGATGTCGCTAAGGTAAATGATCCTGACTTTACTCATTTTAAAATGAATTGTTCCAAAATCAAATTGTCATCTTGTCGGCTAGAATGATAAAGTTTTAAATACATTTCAAAAAGTGACATTCGTTTTTTATTGATTTGAAAAATATTTAGCTGACAATCCTTTTTATGGTAAGAAGACAGAATATTTATTGTTTTAAAATTAATTAAATTGCTACAGTTTTAAATAAATAAAAAAAGGAAAGACTTATTTGTTTTATTTATTTAAAGAATATTTAGCTGACATTTATTTTTACGGAAGAAGAAAGAATAATTTTTATCTTAATAGTATTGACCCTGACAGACATTTATTATTTCAAAACAAATATTATTATTAACAGTAAATTATAGAGATTGATGTAGAAAGTATTGTGGAATTTCCACGGGGTCCCGCTGATCTTTTATTATTACTAGAAAAAATGGTTCCCTCATGAGTGCACGTAATTATAATTAAAATAGACCGGTACTTTTACACTTTAGCGGATACTTTAAATAAAACAAACTGAGGAATATCTGTTTGATGTACGTATCTGTCATGGAATGAAAATATCGTATACCAAAAATCATGGAAATTGATCAAGTAGTTTTTTTTATAAAAGAAAATTAAATTTTAGCCATGTACGAAGAGGGCAGCCATTTTGAAAGTTTGAAAGGGGGATAACCGTAACTTCGAAAATCGCTCCATTTGATCACGTGACGTCGAGAGATACATTTAACTTTTCCCATTTTTTAAAATGAAAAACACAATTTAAAAAAAACATATTTTCTGAAAGATAACACAGACGTACTATATAAGACAAAATGAGATAAATTTAACTTTCTCATTTTTTTATCCCCGTTTTAAAACTTTCAATCCCCCTTTGGAAACTTTAAAAACATTGTCAAGGCTGCTGAAAAAAAGGTGGCTCCCTCTACTGTGTTAGTAAACTTCTCACATCTGAAATTATCCTATATCTCTACAAAGCCACCATCCATCCATGCATGGAGTATTGTTGCCACATCTGAGCTGGTGCGCTATTCGCCAGTCTATCCCTCTTAGACAAGGTCCAAAAAAGAGTCTCTAATCAAATAGGTCCCTCACTATCTACAAAGCTCTAGCCCTGTCCTATTGCCACCATGTTGCATCCTTGTGCTTGTTTTACAAGTACTTCAATGGAATGTGCTCCGATTAACTTGCTGCTCTAGTGCCTCCTCGACATAAATACACTCGACAAACCCGACAATCAGCTAAGTCCTATCCATTCACTGTGGAGGTCCCCAGATGCCGGAGAGCCTTCTACTCCAATAGCTTCTTTCTTCATGCTGCCGACCTCATGAACTCCCTTCCTGCTCCCTGTTTCCCCGACTGTACAGACATGCAGAAATTTAAAACTAATATGAACAGACATCTCGCTGTACAGCTCCCAATTTAAGATGACCCCCCCTCCCCTCCCAAACTTTCTCTCTACTTCTCAGTAGCCCCTCACGTCTACATTGGCAACTTGCCTTGTTTGGTGTGAACTACGTTAAAAAAAAAAAAATTCATTTAAAAAATTAAACCAAGGTTTTATTTAAAATAAATAACTTATTTTTCTGTCCACAATCGTGAATGTATTTAACCAAGGTTTTATTTAATGGAAATAACTTATTTTTCTGTCCACAATCTGAATGTATTTTTACTTGTTTCCAGTTTGTTGGCACTCGGCTTTGAGCAGTTCTCTAATTTTCCACCCTATATGATGTGCAAATGTATACGTCAGCTTTTGGTACCATGCAAGACAGAAAAGCAGATCAGGACTCGTATAAAGAATATGCGTTCCAAAAGAGCCAAAGACAATCCCATCAAGGTTTGTAGCTTATATTGTTCATCTTTTTTATTTCATGGTTTGTAGCTTACATTGTTCATCTTTTCTATTTCATGGTTTGTAGCTTATATTGTTCATCTTTTCTATTTCATGGTTTGCAGATTTGGCTGTTTTGTTTTGTGGCATATCAACCCTTTTGAATTCATTTAATGCTGAATTAGGTCATTTTGGTAAAAAAAATTTAGACTAAAAGTTGTTTATCGTAATCCTCATCATCATTATGTAACACCCTAAATACCAAATCATCAACATCATCATCATTATGTAACACCCTAAATACCAAATCATCAACATCATCAGCATCATGATGTAACACCCTAAATACCAAATCATCAACATCATCATCATCATTATGTAACACCCTAAATACCAAATCATCAACATCATCAGCATCATGATGTAACACCCTAAATACCAAATCATCAACATCATCAGCATCATGATGTAACACCCTAAATACCAAATCATCAACATCATCAGCATCATGATGTAACACCCTAAATACCAAATCATCAACATCATCAGCATCATGATGTAACACCCTAAATACCAAATCATCAACATCATCAGCATCATGATGTAACACCCTAAATACCAAATCATCAACATCATCAGCATCATGATGTAACACCCTAAATACCAAATCATCAACATCATGATGTAACACCCTAAATACCAAATCATCAACATCATCAGCATCATGATGTAACACCCTAAATACCAAATCATCAACATCATCAGCATCATGATGTAACACCCTAAATACCAAATCATCAACATCATCAGCATCATGATGTAACACCCTAAATACCAAATCATCAACATCATCAGCATCATGATGTAACACCCTAAATACCAAATCATCAACATCATCAGCATCATGATGTAACACCCTAAATACCAAATCATCAACATCATCAGCATCATGATGTAACACCCTAAATACCAAATCATCAACATCATCAGCATCATGATGTAACACCCTAAATACCAAATCATCAACATCATCAGCATCATGATGTAACACCCTAAATACCAAATCATCATCAGCATCATGATGTAACACCCTAAATACCAAATCATCAACATCATCAGCATCATGATGTAACACCCTAAATACCAAATCATCAACATCATCAGCATCATGATGTAACACCCTAAATACCAAATCATCAACATCATCAGCATCATGATGTAACACCCTAAATACCAAATCATCATCAGCATCATGATGTAACACCCTAAATACCAAATCATCAACATCATCAGCATCATGATGTAACACCCTAAATACCAAATCATCATCAGCATCATGATGTAACACCCTAAATACCAAATCATCAACATCATCAGCATCATGATGTAACACCCTAAATACCAAATCATCAACATCATCAGCATCATGATGTAACACCCTAAATACCAAATCATCATCAGCATCATGATGTAACACCCTAAATACCAAATCATCAACATCATCAGCATCATGATGTAACACCCTAAATACCAAATCATCATCAGCATCATGATGTAACACCCTAAATACCAAATCATCAACATCATCAGCATCATGATGTAACACCCTAAATACCAAATCATCAACATCATCAGCATCATGATGTAACACCCTAAATACCAAATCATCAACATCATCAGCATCATGATGTAACACCCTAAATACCAAATCATCAACATCATCAGCATCATGATGTAACACCCTAAATACCAAATCATCAACATCATCAGCACCATGATGTAACACCCTAAATACCAAATCATCAACATCATCAGCATCATGATGTAACACCCTAAATACCAAATCATCAACATCATCAGCATCATGATGTAACACCCTAAATACCAAATCATCAACATCATCAGCATCATGATGTAACACCCTAAATACCAAATCATCATCAGCATCATGATGTAACACCCTAAATACCAAATCATCAACATCATCAGCATCATGATGTAACACCCTAAATACCAAATCATCAACATCATCAGCATCATGATGTAACACCCTAAATACCAAATCATCAACATCATCAGCATCATGATGTAACACCCTAAATACCAAATCATCAACATCATCAGCATCATGATGTAACACCCTAAATACCAAATCATCAACATCAGCATCATGATGTAACACCCTAAATACCAAATCATCAACATCATCATCATCATTATGTAACACCCTAAATACCAAATCATCAACATCATCAGCATCATGATGTAACACCCTAAATACCAAATCATCAACATCATGATGTAACACCCTAAATATCAAATCATCAACATCATCAGCATCATGATGTAACACCCTAAATACCAAATCATCAACATCATCAGCATCATGATGTAACACCCTAAATACCAAATCATCAACATCATCAGCATCATGATGTAACACCCTAAATACCAAATCATCAACATCATCAGCATCATGATGTAACACCCTAAATACCAAATCATCAACATCATCAGCATCATGATGTAACACCCTAAATACCAAATCATCAACATCATCAGCATTATGATGTAACACCCTAAATACCAAATCATCAACATCATCAGCATCATGATGTAACACCCTAAATACCAAATCATCAACATCATCAGCATCATGATGTAACACCCTAAATACCAAATAATCATCAGCATCATGATGTAACACCCTAAATACCAAATCATCAACATCATGATGTAACACCCTAAATACCAAATCATCAACATCAGCATCATGATGTAACACCCTAAATACCAAATCATCAACATCATCATCATCATTATGTAACACCCTAAATACCAAATCATCAACATCATCAGCATCATGATGTAACACCCTAAATACCAAATCATCAACATCATCAGCATTATGATGTAACACCCTAAATACCAAATCATCATCATCATCAGCATCATGATGTAACACCCTAAATACCAAATCATCAACATCATCAGCATCATGATGTAACACCCTAAATACCAAATCATCATCATCATCAGCATCATGATGTAACACCCTAAATACCAAATCATCATCATCAGCATCATGATGTAACACCCTAAATACCAAATCATCAACATCATCAGCATCATGATGTAACACCCTAAATACCAAATCATCAACATCATCAGCATCATGATGTAACACCCTAAATACCAAATCATCATCATCATCAGCATCATGATGTAACACCCTAAATACCAAATCATCATCATCAGCATCATGATGTAACACCCTAAATACCAAATCATCAACATCATCAGCATCATGATGTAACACCTTAAATACCAAATCATCATCATCATCATCATGATTTTGTATTTAGGGTGTTATAAGTGTTCTGGATTCCAGGATGGACTATACCAGGCAACGTCTCATGCCTACTTTCCATGTGGTCTGATCCAACAGGATAACATCAGTCAGGTTGCATGCAGTTATATCATTTCTTACACACTCAAGCCTCGGTCTATCATGCTACTCTAGTGCCTGGGATATCCAAGCGTGTTATAGAGTTGATGCAAAAGGTGGCACAATGTACATGGCCGAACCACCTAAGGCATCCATGATCCTACCAATACCAAATTCCTGATGAAGCAAATACTTTTCTTCCAGTGTGCAACCGCATATCCACCTGATCATGGCACGATCATTAGACTGAAGCCATTGCAGATCTGCATTACCGTCATCATATTCGGTTTAACATTCATTTTATATGCTGGCATGTGTTGGGCAGCTTTTAGAAATTGACTTCCAAACCAACCTATCTCTGGCCAGGTCTTTATTTCAACTACATAACCTGAAATGCAACAGATTTGTTTTGGAAGTCATTTCCTTAGTTAAAGCAAGATTTTTATAAGCTGGATGCCCTTCCTGACACCGAACCAGTGAGATTAAAAAGTTAAAATAAAAAAAAATAAAAAAAATAAAAAATTATTTTATAAGTTTCATTCACCCCCAAACAAGGAATATTGCCACTGAAGTGTAAGAGGGCCAGATTTATAAGGGGGGAAACATGGGTCAGGAGTTGGGAAGCAAGATTTATGTTCACATTGCATTTTAATTTTTGCATATTAGTACTGTTGGAGAAATAGGGAGCAGGAATGGAATTCCAAAGGCAAGCGGTCTGCGTTAAATACAAATGTAACAAACGTGTTGATTGACTGAACTCAGCCAATATCAATTAAGTCAAGGACCATAACTCATGTTAATTTTTTCACTTTAATGTAACAATTTAATGTTTTGACTTGGGCTGATAAATTACGGCCTAACTTCAGAAAGTGTTAAGCAAACTGATTTAAAGATGACATTGAATAAGATGAAAAAAAAATCAGCCATCTTGAACCTATTCATCTCTAATGTTTTTAACTCGGGTACCAATTAAAACTTTATTGATCTTTTAGTTGAAATAATTGAACTTTCATGCAATGAATTTAAAACTCTTTTTCCTACAAAGTATTTTATTTTTTATTTTTAAACAGTCTGTACAGTTGACCAAAAAGTTACCTGAAGATTTCCCCCATGCTATCTTGTCAAGCGTTCAGGACATGGTTGCTCCGAAAGACAGAACTGTTCATCCTTCTGCTCCAGTCTGGCTCAAGGTAAGACGTTCAAAATTAAAAATTTGTGACACAAAATTCTCCATCTAAAATTTAAAAAAAAATGGGTTTTTTTCTTCAATTATCGCAACCCAAACCCTCATCAGAACAAGCTGGATGGATTATTCCTATTTCTATCGGAAAAGCAATAAATTAAAAAATATGGCTGATTAAAAATCGCAGCGCGTGTCATTTATTAGTAAATAATCAATAATAATAGTATGCTTTGTCTCTGTTTTAATACGTATCTAAATGAATAAATGCAAACGTTTTATTTTCCTTTTATCCAAACTATATTTATATCAAAACACCTTAGGCTTATTTAATTCAATTATACAACAAAGCATTTTCAAATACGCTATATATACTGATCGGAAAATGTGCAAAATACAATCAAGGTTAAACTTTATTTGCATATTTATTTTTTAAACAGTTTCTAATTAATTATCATTCCGTATGATTTATTTGTAATTTAATTCTCTTATTTTTTTATATATATATGCAATATTTTTCTTAATGTTATTATTATCAGTAGTATTAAAACGATTTAATGAAAATAGTTTAAAATTCAAAATGATAACTTTCATTGGATTATTTTGAAATTCAAATATAATTTGGTTATGTTTACACACAAATATATTTACACATAGCAAAAACTACTTTGGAATAATTTCTTTAAAAAAATAAACTCTGCATTGAATGCAATGACTAACAAAGTTTTTCTATTAGCAATTTAATAGATACGTTTATTTTTAGATCTAAATTTGTTGTTGTTAGTGGTACTGATGGTGATAACCATTACATTTGCCATGAAAAAGAAAAGCCCCTCCTTCTCATCTTTGTAAATTACAAAAAAAAAATATTCATATTTTATTAAAAGTCATTAAGTTTTTTTTTGTATTTTTCTGTCTTTAATAATAAAGACAAAAAGCACAAAATAGCTATTTCAAGTTACTTAGGAATATATAATTGTTTTATTTGACCAATCAATGTTCCGTTTTTTCGTTTATTCATTACATAATTTACCCCGTTTTTAATGGATAATTCATTTTCATGCTTGGACAAAATCAAATTCTTCGACTTTGAATATCGAAAAGACCATATAAAATAAGCTTTTTCTTGGTGACTATGTTTATACACAGTTAATTTCCTCATCATTGAAATAAATCAAATAACACCATAACAATCTTCTTTTTGTTTTTCTCCAAATTATCAAAATGTGAAATAAAAATTATTTCTATTTTTTTCTGTAAAGAAGACTACAGCTTGATTAATTGCTGCCTAGAGGATGGGTAGGTTTTGCTAGTATATGTATAAATGTACCCATGACGCGTTGGGTCAAAACCACTACCACATTTTATTCAACTTTGATTTGATTCCAAAATTCATATACTGTGACATATTTATTAAGACATTCTTCTTCTTGAATAACTAAAAATAAGTCTCTTTACTTTATCCTTATGGGACATTCCATCCCATATCATCAAACCCTGACACCATCATCCTCCAAATTTTTTGTCATGGACACCCCACAAAATTTGTCTCAAAACTAAAATAAATCTGCAATTTAAACCAGATTGGAGTAATGGAACCCAATTTTTCAGACAGACGAAATTTGTTCAGAAATAAGAAATTTGAGCATTGCGACCGCCTATTTTAGTCCCCAGCCGTTTTAGAAAATCTTGATTTAAAAAAAAAAAAAAAAAAAATTTTTTTTTTTAATCATCAATCACCCCAAACAAGGCAGGCTGCCACTGTAGACATAAGGGGCTATCGAGCATTAGAGTGGAAGTTTTGGGGGTCATCTTAAATTGGGATCTGTGCAGTGAGATGTCTGTTCACATTAGTTTTAAATTTCTGCATGTCTGTACAGTCAGGGAAACAGGGAGCAG
Organism: Sepiola atlantica; assembly: GCA_963556195.1. Classification (NCBI taxonomy): domain Eukaryota; kingdom Metazoa; phylum Mollusca; class Cephalopoda; order Sepiida; family Sepiolidae; genus Sepiola; species Sepiola atlantica. The sequence continues at coordinate 175,931,410 of OY744520.1, read as the reverse complement.
GAAGGGAGTTCATGAGGTCGGCAGCATGAGGAAAGAAGCTATTGGAGTAGAAGACTCTCCGGCATCTGGGGACCTCCACAGTGAATGGATAGGACTTAGCTGATTGTCGGGTTTGTCGAGTGTATTTACGTCAAGGGGGCACCAGAGCAGCAAGTTCACTAGAGCACAATCCATTGAAGTACTTGTAAAACAGGCAGAAGGATGCAACATTGCGGCGATGGAACAGGGGCTAGAGCTTTGTGGATAGTAAGGGACCTATTAGATTAGCAACTCTTTTTTTAACCTTGTCTAAGAGGGAGAGACTGGCAGATGGTGCACTAGCCCAGATGTGGCAACAATATTCTATGCATGGACAAATGGTGGCTTTGTAGAGATATAGAATAATTTCAGATGTGAGAAGTTTACTAACACAGTAGAGAGAGCCACCTTTTTTGCAACAGCCTTGGCAGTGTCTTCAATGTATTTGTTCTAATTGATGTTACCTGTGAATGTTAGGCCGAGGAGTTTGAATGTTTGGTTCTCAGGTAGGGTGTTATTTGCCATGACAATAGGTGGTTGAAGGGGTTTCTTGTAGTTTTTGAAGGAAAGGAGCTTTGTCTTTGCAGCATTAAATGTTACCATCCATTTATTTTTTAAGATAAAATCTATCCATTTAGGCTGTAAATTCACATAGGTAACTTTATGAGGGCGAGGAATCCAAAAATCATGGTTAGCAAGTCAGAAAATTAAGAGTAACACCCCATCTTAACCCATTTGTGTGTCGTCACAGCATTTTTCAAAAAGCTGTTCAGACCAACAATACAGATCCTGAAAATTGATGAGTGTTATTCTTTACAGGAAATATGTTTTAGATTTTTTAGATGACATAGGATGAAACTTTTATAAAATCCAAAAACATCTCTTGGCATTTGTCGTATTCCGGAAATATTTATCCTTGAATCTGGACATTTTTTTGCAAAATTTAGCTGTAAAAATTGGAAAAATGTGAGATGTACAGTTAACACTATGATGGTTTCTTTGAGCCCAGAAACAATTTACTCATTAATTGGCAGTCCAAAATATTGAATGTAGGCTGGAGAAGTGCATAGCTATCATTTATTAGTTCAGTCTTGGCCGTATCATCATAAATTGCCTGGAGAAATTTGAAACTTTTATGAGTTGCTTCATAAAATATATGTAAAAAAAATAACAAAACCAAAAAATAGAATTTCAACGTCTGAACACTTTTTCTCTAAAAATAGTTTTGAATTTTATTCTTTTCCTCTTCAGTGATGAAATATGCACTGCAAAAAGTAATTTTTGAAAAAGGAAATCTTTTCTCATAACACTATTAAAATTTCCTGTTTTGGGAAGCATAATTGTCTATATCCTGTTTGGAGTAAATATATCCTGCTTTTGAAACTCTTGATCTGGAGAAATCCTGATTTCCCATCACATGATAAAATAGCTTGTGCCCAGTTTTCTTCCTGCCATTTTCAATTTATGTGTGCAAGATAGTGGCAGGTTTGTTTGGATTTATTTGGTACATTTCTTTTTAGTACTACTGAAAGGTCGTACCAGTCTCTTTTCGTACATTAATCAGTGCCTTTTGGATGTAAATTTTATTCACACTATCTTGTTGTAGCCTGATTAAAACATCAGTCCAGTGAATTATTCAGAATTTTCATGACACACCATGTTTTTTAAATGTGGTTCATGCAGATAAAGAATTAGTTGACAGGAGCACATAGCTAAATTTGGAGATTGGAATCCTATGCAGATTAAAAAATTGGCATCAGAAAGTTGGTCACAAAAGAGGGTTGCAGAGTACCTCAATGTATCAGAATATATACTACGAGAAACATAGACACTAAAGGAAAATCATAGTATTCTTTCTCTCTCTGATGAGAAGGGAATAAGTCTTTCCCAGGATTGCTCTGTCGGTGGGGCTTAGAATTAGAACCCCCCCCCCCCCCCCAGACGAGGCCATCTGTAGACCGTGGGTGGCGACCCGTGATGTCTTTAGACGGGATCCTGGTGACTGAGCGGTCCGTGGCTTGGTCACTTTGGGTTCTTACTTTGGCTAGATGGGAGGTCAGAGAGACCCGATCCGATCAATCGGCTGGTCACGTCATGCCCTAGTATCTATAAGTTCATCCCCAACCGTATTATTCAATCTGATTCTTCAAAAGATCAAAACCTTATTTCTCCTTTTTATTTTTAATAATTATTTTTAATAGATACTAGAAGGTGGTGGCTGAGGGTCAATCACGTTGAGAACAAGAAAGGTTATTCATGTCAAAGAGTAATGTTTTCAAAGAAGTAATGTTTTTCTTGGAGTAGTGTTTTCTGAGAGTAATGCTGCACTTCTAAGAGTGATGTTTCTGCTTTAACTGTGAAATTTCCTTCTATATGATAGCTATGTATTCTGGTTAGCTAAGAACAATGCATTCTGGTTAGCTAAGGCTAAGAGCAATGTATTGTAGGAATATAAATAATTACGTACTTATGAAATTATATTTGACAACTATATGTCAAACAACACAAAACTAGTGGTAGAAGTCTACTGCTTACTTGTAGTATTGTCGGAGTCTTTTCCAGCTTGAGTGTGGTTATTTTCAAAGATTAATGTCTTCAAAGAGTAATTCTAGAAATATAAATAATTATCCTGCCTATAGAATTATATTTGACAATTTTATTCGGCATTAAAAAACCCATAGATGGTTGATATGTCGTAAAATAAAACAAACCAAACTTTCCCATGAAGTTGTGGATTCGGTTTGGTCTTTCTACAAAGACAACAAATTTTCTTGGATGATGCCAGAAAATAAAGATTTTGTGAGCATAGGTCACAAAATCCACGTACAGAAGCGTCTCCTCTTGTGCAATCTCAAAGAACTGTATGCAGTGTACAAAGAGAGATACCCCAACCACAAGGCTCTCAAACTTCTGCGAAGTGCATCCCAAATTATGTGTCACTGTATTATCTTCTGGTACACATTCTGTTTTAGTTTGTATCCACCATCCAAACACCAAGTTACTTGTTGACTGTTTTTGTTCAGCAGTAAAAACTCGGTTAAAAAGGAAAGCTGAGGAAACGGAAGATGAGAATGAAGGTTGAGGAAACGGAAGATGAGAATGAAGGCTGAGGAAACAGAAGATGAGAATGAAGGCTGAGGAAACGGAAGATGAGAATGAAGGCTGAGGAAACGGAAAATGAGAATGAAGGCTGAGGAAACGGAAGATGAGAATGAATGCTGAGGAAACGGAAGATGAGAATGAAGGTTTAGGAAACGGAAGATGAGAATGAAGGCTGAGGAAACGGAAGATGAGAATGAAGGCTGAGGAAACGGAAGATGAGAATGAAGGCTGAGGAAACGGAAGATGAGAATGAAAGCTGAGGAAACGGAAGATGAGAATGAAGGTTGAGGAAACGGAAGATGAGAATGAAGGCTGAGGAAACGGAAGATGAGAATGAAGGCTGAGGAAACGGAAGATGAGAATGAAGGTTGAGGAAACGGAAGATGAGAATGAAGGCTGAGGAAACGGAAGATGAGAATGAAGGCTGAGGAAACGGAAGATGAGAATGAAAGCTGAGGAAACGGAAGATGAGAATGAAGGCTGAGGAAACGGAAGATGAGAATGAAGGCTGAGGAAACGGAAGATGAGAATGAAGGCTGAGGAAACGGAAGATGAGAATGAAGGCTGAGGAAACGGAAGATGAGAATGAAGGCTGAGGAAACGGAAGATGAGAATGAAGGCTGAGGAAACAGAAGATGAGAATGAAGGCTGAGGAAACTTAAGATGAGAATGAAGGCTGAGGAAACGGAAGATGAGAATGAAGGCTGAGGAAACGGAAGATGAGAATGAAGGCTGAGGAAACGGAAGATGAGAATGAAGGTTGAGGAAACGGAAGATGAGAATGAAGGCTGAGGAAACGGAAGATGAGAATGAAGGTTGAGGAAACGGAAGATGAGAATGAAGGCTGAGGAAACGGATGATGAGAATGAAGGCTGAGGAAACGGAAGATGAGAATGAAGGCTGAGGAAACGGAAGATGAGAATGAAGGTTGAGGAAACGGAAGATGAGAATGAAGGTTGAGGAAACGGAAGATGAGAATGAAGGCTGAGGAAACGGAAGATGAGAATGAAGGCTGAGGAAACGGAAGATGAGAATGAAGGCTGAGGAAACGGAAGATGAGAATGAAGGTTTAGGAAACGGAAGATGAGAATGAAGGCTGAGGAAACGGAAGATGAGAATGAAGGCTGAGGAAACGGAAGATGAGAATGAAGGCTGAGGAAACGGAAGATGAGAATGAAAGCTGAGGAAACGGAAGATGAGAATGAAGGCTGAGGAAACGGAAGATGAGAATGAAGGTTGAGGAAACGGAAGATGAGAATGAAGGCTGAGGAAACGGAAGATGAGAATGAAGGCTGAGGAAACGGAAGATGAGAATGAAGGTTTAGGAAACGGAAGATGAGAATGAAGGCTGAGGAAACGGAAGATGAGAATGAAGGTTGAGGGAACGGAAGATGAGAATGAAGGCTGAGGAAACGGAAGATGAGAATGAAGGCTGAGGAAACGGAAGATGAGAATGAAGGCTGAGGAAACGGAAGATGAGAATGAAGGCTGAGGAAACGGAAGATGAGAATGAAGGCTGAGGAAACGGAAGATGAGAATGAAGGTTGAGGAAACGGAAGATGAGAATGAAGGTTGAGGAAACGGAAGATGAGAATGAAGGCTGAGGAAACGGAAGATGAGAATGAAGGCTGAGGAAACGGAAGATGAGAATGAAGGCTGAGGAAACGGAAGATGAGAATGAAGGTTTAGGAAACGGAAGATGAGAATGAAGGCTGAGGAAACGGAAGATGAGAATAAAAGCTGAGGAAACGGAAGATGAGAATGAAGGCTGAGGAAACGGAAGATGAGAATGAAGGCTGAGGAAACGGAAGATGAGAATGAAGGCTGAGGAAACGGAAGATGAGAATGAAGGCTGAGGAAACGGAAGATGAGAATGAAGGCTGAGGAAACGGAAGATGAGAATGAAGGTTTAGGAAACGGAAGATGACGATGAAGGCTGAGGAAACGGAAGATGAGAATGAAGGCTGAGGAAACGGAAGATGAGAATGAAAGCTGAGGAAACGGAAGATGAGAATGAAGGCTGAGGAAACGGAAGATGAGAATGAAGGCTGAGGAAACGGAAGATGAGAATGAAGGCTGAGGAAACGGAAGATGAGAATGAAGGTTTAGGAAACGGAAGATGAGAATTAAGGCGAGAACCAAACTGTCAAAGTTCCCAGGTTTGACATCATTTATAAGGATTTGATGGCTATGGTAGTGTGCGATATCAGCAATCTCTAGTGTATGGTGCGTTGGAAAAATTTATTCGCAACAAATTCATCGAAGTTGAGATTGAGAAGGAGATGTCGTACTGCCAGTGGGAAACTGTTCACAGAACAACATTACAGACACACACATCTGATGTAGACGATTTTGCTGAGCTGCTGATGTACAGTGTTTACAACCTCACCCCACATTCCTTTGTAGCAAAGAGCCAAGCTCAACATCTAAAACGGATGAAAGAAGACATAACAGAGACCAAATGCTTCATTCTCCTGGACTTTGCTAAAAATTATCACGATGTGGAACAAGGACCAGCACACTCTGCATCAAGAAGGATGGTGTACTTCATTACCTCTTACGATGCATCATTTTTGATTATCTGGAGTACGACGTCTGTTTTATTCATCAGCTGCAGAGAATAATCATGCTTTACATCAAGGAGAATTTGCTCCAGGTCAAGGCATTAACTATTTTAGTGACAGCTGTGCTGGACAGTATAAAAACTATAAGGCATTTCTGAACCTTTTTCCGCCATAAAACAGATTTCAATATTGATGCAACCTGAATGAATTTTGCAACAAGTCATGGGAAATTTTCTTGTGACGGTATTGGTGACATTGTCAAATGCAAGGTTCTTCGTGCCAGTTTGCAGAAACCTGTAAACAATCAGATTTTTACCTTCCGTGCTGTTAAGGGTACTGCAAATTTTCCATACTAAGAAAAGATAGTTGAAGTAAGAGAAAAGTTGAAGCCCCGGTATGAGTTGGGTGATACTTTCCCTGGTACCAGGAGCAGTCATCACTTTGTCCCAACATCCCAATACACCATCAATAGAAAGCAGCTGAGTATTGACGCAACCATCTTTGTCAGCCATTCCTTCTTGGAAATGCCAGTACCACAAAATGAAACTCTCGACTCACTGAAATGCAATGACTACATCACTTGTTGCTTCGATGGATTTTGGTGGCTAACATTAGTTGAGGTAGTGAACAAGGAACAAAGATGACCTCATATCCAAGTTTCTTTATCCACATTGACCATCAGGCCAATTTCACTAGCCTCGTGATGATGATAGAGGGTAGGTACCATTAAACATGCTCATTATGAAAATCTAGACACCTACAACATCAGTAAATGGAAGAACATATTTCATCACTGAAGATGAAAAGAACAAAATCCAAAACTATTTTGAGAGAACAAGTGTTCAGACGTTGAAATTTTATTGTTTGGTTTTGTTATTTTTTTTTACATATATTTTTACATATGATTTTTTTACATATATTTTATGAAGCAACTCATAAAAGTTTCAAATTTCTCCTGGCAATTTATGATGATAAGGCCAAGATTGAACTAATAAATGATAGATATGCACTTCTCCAGCCTACATTCAATATTTTAGACTGTCAATTAATGAATAAATTGTTTCTGGGCTAAAAAAACAAAACATAGTGTTAACTGTATCTCTCATGTTTATCTAATTTTTACAGCTAAATTTTGCAAAAAAAATGTTCAGATTCAAGGATAAATATTTCCGGAATATGACAAATGCCAAGAGATGTTTTTGGATTTTATAAAAGTTTCATCTAATGTCATTTAAAAAAATCTAAAAGATGTTTCCTGTAAAGCATCATTTATCACTTTTCAGGCTGTGAATTGTTGGTCTGAAATCTTTTTAAAAAGTACCGTGACGACAACAAATAGATTAAAATAGTGCATTTCCCTTCATTTTCTGACCATCTAACCATGATTTTTTTTATTCCTTGTCCTCAAAAATTTACCTGGATAAATTTGCAACCTAAATGGATAGTTTTTCGCTTGAAAAATCAAGATTTTCTAAAACAGCCGGAGTCCAAAATAGGTGGTTGCAATACCCAAATTTCTTATTTCTGAACAAATATGTTGATGCATAATATAAGAAATTTTTTGAATGCGCTAAAATATTTTATTTACAATTTGTATCCTTTTGATCCTGACAACTTTTAGTAATATTATTTGTTTCCAAAATGTTAGATTTTTTTTATCATACAATACCTATGAAAATTGTGAATCCCCTTATTCACAAAACAATAAAAAAACCAGATTACATTTTTAAAAAATTATTTTATTTACCCCTCCCCCTTTCCACCATACACACATATACACAAAAAAACTGTTAAAACTTGATTGATATTTATGATTTTTTCCAGAAATATATAACTCCTCCGTCCAAGAAAAAAACATCTTCACCATCTCAGATTCAATCCACGTCAGGAAGTGACGAAAATAAAACTGAAAAGAAAGCTGAAAAAAAAGAGGACGCGGAGGTTTTATTTCCTGATACTCGGTCAGTTTCTGGTGTTTTTAAAACAATTTTTTATACAAACTTTACATGGGAGGGGTATAACATTTGTCCAATGGATACTATTGATACACATCAGGAAAAAAGATTTAAGAGCAAATTCCCTGCATAGAATTTGCTTGTTTTTATGGAAAATTTAATTTTCTTTTTTTTTTCTTACAAAAATATAATTAACTAATTTAATGCAATTTTTTAAGGGCAAGTTCAAAATGCAACTATAATAAATAAAATATTTTCCTAGCATCGTTACACTTCAAATTAGTTCGTCAAATTGACTGGAAATTGAGTAGAATAAAGTATAAATAGTGTGAAGAATAAAAGAGATATAGCATGAGTCGCAATTACAACTGATAGGATCAACTTCATTGTGGTCAGTGCAAACTTTTTAATGTTGGTTTACAGATATACCTTGATAATGTGCATAAACACGAACTGCAGGCTTGTGGAACTCTCTTCCTGCTCACTGTTTCCTTCCTTCCTATAACCTTGGTCTTTTCAAGACTAAGGCCAATAGGCATCTCCTGTCTTTGTGATAATCATATTTCGTACTTGTTAGCTCCGTATATCAAGTGGCTTCATGCCTTGTCTGGAGCGATATCCACAAAAAAAAAAAATGATGTAGATGGAGATGTCGGCAATCATCATGATGCAGTCAGAGAAGAGCATGCAGTGTACTCTTTCCAGTTCTATCCAAGACACAAGAATCAAATTCACAGAATCCAAACTTCATACTGCAAGCAAGCTGCTTAGTGCTTGGTATTTGTGACTTTGACTTCTTCATTTTGCGTGAATTTTCAAAATGTTTTTCGTGGTTCTACTATTGAGAGGATCAATTTCATTGTAGTCAGTGCAAGCTTCTTATTGTCGATGGTGGACGTGACTACAGACTTCTGAAGGTTCAGTTTGGACTGTGTCCATCATTGTCATGCTGGTGCTGAGGTGCCTGCTATATCATGGAGCTGTACCTACCCGGTGTTGCTTGGGATGCAGTGAAGTACTTTGGTTTGCACATGTTTAGACTTAAAGTAAACAACTCCTGTTATGTTCTTCAATTTAAAAATGAGTAATCCCTTTGGCTCATTTTTATTTTTAGATGATTATTTAAAAACGACTGTACACCCTCTGTCAAAAATGACGAAAGAAAATTATCCTTCGACAGTGTTCGCATGAATATTCATATAAAATAACATCTGAAACAGTGCTGTTATTAAATCAATGAGAAAGCGAGAAAGAAAACTGGAAAGTTTTTTAAAAGTAAAAAGTAAAGTAAAAAAAAAAATTATAAATCGGTATAGATAACAAAAAAGACAATAAATAAAGATTTGCTTTCTCAATTCCCCTGAATACTTGAAATGGATTTGTTTAGCAATGTTTTACTAAATTTTGTGTGACAGACAGAGAGATAAATACATACACATTGCTCTTTATTATAGAGTGGAGTATGTGTCATATTTGCAGTCATCTGTTAGTATATTTTGACTTTTGGACAGATTTTTGGAAAATCGTTAATTTTTTAATCTTTTTTTTTTTTTAATATTGTTTTTCTTTCTTATTCTTAAATGTTTAGTGTGAAATCGCTGCCCCCAGTTGTTGTAGTGTCGACTGATGCTCATCCTGTGCCTGCTGATAAAGTGAATCATTCTTGTTCATCCCTGGTTGCTCCAACCATTGTGTTTTCATCGCCCACAAAAGTGTCTGTAAATCCAGAGTGTGTTGTCCAACAACCAACGGCAACGACGACACCACCACCACCAAAATCATCTCCACAGCAATCAGGTTAGTACATTTCAGAAGGTGTCGATTCAAACGAGTGTCAGATTGTCAGATTGATTATCAAAGTTGAAACAAAAAATAAAACAAATCCCAGATTGTTATGCGAATAGTTTTGTGGGGAAACAAGGGCCATGGAATCGAAGGTGGAAGAAATTCATTGCTTCAAGATGAGAATAGTAGTCTGAATAATACAATTTATCAATCCTCATCTAAAAAATTCCAAAACAAATATCAAAATGTTTGCATCATTATTAATTGCTTGTCATCTTTTTTCATTTAATTTTTATACAAACAAGAAGGCCTGATGTTTCTTAATATTTAATGAGGAACAGTACGTCCTTTTTCACTATTTTGCGCATAATACAGTATTTTTTTATTTTTATTTTTTTGCTGACGTTTTGCGTCCTAATAGTAGAAGAAACTCAAATTTTGGAAAACTCTCTGAATTATTCTTATATACGTAGTTTAAATTTCATTAAAATCAGGTATACATATTTGCAGTTTTGAGGGAGTTCTGTTCCCCATAGCTCCTTCAGAGGGGGAACATAGAGATTCAGGACCACTTTCATTGTTTTTCACTGAAAATTTTATATATATGATTTAAATTTCATAAAAATAGGATGTATTTGAAGTTTAAAAAGAAGTTCAGCTTCTATAGCTCCTTAAGGGAGGAGGAGGGGGGGGGGCTTTTAGAGATTCGGGACCACTTCCATTGTCTTCCCCAGAAAATTTTACTTATGAATACATTTTAGTTTTTATATAGATTCTCTAACCTTCATTTCTATAGGCGGGAAAGAGGGATGAATAAAGACCTGGCCAGAGGTAGGTTAGTTTGAAAGTCAATTTCTTAAAGCCGTCCAACATATGCCAACATGTAAAACAGATGTAAAACTGAATATGATGATGAACACACACACACACATTTACATTTATATATAGAGAGATTTTGAAATTATTTATCTGATCCCTGGACAAGGGTAAAGTGACGTTAAATGAACAGAGAGAGATTTTTTTAAAATGACATGAAATGATTAATTTATTATTGAAAATAACATAAAAATCGGATTTATAATTCCGTCCGTGATTCCATGATGGCGAAAAATTGGTTCCCTCCCGCATATCACTTTGAGCAATATATTCAGATAAATAATGGGTGCTATTTGAATTATTCAGACTACTAGTTTCATCTTCGTTGTTCTATTCACGTTTCGGTCGATGTAACCTCCAACTTTCTTCAGGTACATCTTTTCGAACTTGTGAATCTTCATATTGAACTAAGGAACCTGTATGGAATTTTGAACTGAACTCCTGATTTAATCCACATTGATAGAATGTTCTCATTCCCTCAGCCATGATTTCCAAGTTTGACTAACATTTCCTTGGCCTTTTGGCTAGAAGCAAAGTGTAGTATCTGTTCTGACACTACGCTTCAGATTTTGTGTCCTCGGTCAGTGAAGGAGAAATCCTACAAAACTAGAGCACTTTTTATTTTTGTCCTAGTCTAGAGAGTTCCTTTTTGATGGAACTGAGGTTTCCCCACATTGAAATCATGTATCTAACTCTGCCCTCATGGGGAGGCAAGTAAATAAGGACTAAAAGATTCACAAGTTTTAAGAGATGCACTTGAAGAAGTTCAGAAGTTAAAATAGATGAAACATGATAAGAATAGCAATCCGATTAATAGAAATTATCAATTCTCATCTAGTATTTAAAATTAAAAAATTAAAAATCATGTGATTTTATTAATAAGTTGCTTATTAAAAAAAATTTAGTTCACGTTTATATAATTCTTTGTCAACTGTTATCGGTTGATTTGGCATACTGGTTATATTGTTCGCTAATGGGTCGGGAGATTGGGATTCAATCTTTGGCCGAGTCATACCGACACAAACAATGGTACTTGATGCACTCTTGCTAAACACTGAGCATTATAAGGTGAGGATCAAGGGTTAGTGGAGTACTCGTGGGAAAAGAGTTGTGCCATTCCCTACACTTCGGTGTAGTAGCTAATGAAAAGGGAGCGTTTGGGTTGCCTTCGACTATGGTCGACCCCTTTTACTTAGTTTTTTTTTTTACTGTTGCCTTTTGGATTTAAGAGAGATAAGAAAATGAAGCCTTCAAAAGAACAGTTGACTGTTCACTTAAATAATTATAATTCGTAAACTAGTGATCTAATTGGGCTCATATTTTAACACATGCTATTTTATAAAAATCATATGGATTTTTTTTTTTTTTACTAGTGGCGCCATCTATATATCAGGCCCGGGATTTATTTAGGGATGTGTTATAAATGAGTACCAACCTTGCTGGGAATATAAATGGTGACTGGCAACAAATTAGTTTCCTGTCAAAACCAGGGATAAGCATGTGTCCTATGAAACTTCAATCTTAGAAAGGGAGATATCTTTATAATTTGAGGTTTATTTTTTTTATTCGAACTTGAGCCATTCTTTAAGTTGAAGTTTACATTTTTTAATTTGCTGAACTTTTTTAATTTGTTGAACTTTTTTAATTTGAAGTTGACATTTTTTTAATTTGTTGAGCTTTATTAATGTGAAGTTGACATTTTTTAATTTTAGCCTTTTTTAATGTGTCTTATGCTGATTTCTGATTACGTTTTGTTGCTGTTTCTTTTTAACATGTATTTTTCAAGATCATGTGAAGTCTACGTTTTATTTGTGTTTTTAATAAATGGAATCTAAAGACTTTAATTTAAAAAAAAAAAAAAGAGGTGCATGATGAAAACTAGATTATGGATCGATCCAGTAGCCCAAATTCTTGGCACCGGTTCCAGCTCTGACAGTAACGAATTTGCTCTGGCTCCAACTTCACAGCCCTGGTTTAACTGTTAATATCGGAAAGAAAAAAAGAAAATAAATTTTCGAGTAGAAGTGAATAGATTTTTTAATTAGTAGTGTTATTTTTGGGTCATCCTGTAACATTTTAACATTTTTAATAGTCTTCTGGCCAGGTTTGACTTCTATACATCGCACTTGGTTTGATGATGAAGAGAAGTGAAACCTGACCAGTGAGGGTTGAGAACATGTAGTGCATGGAGAGAAATGATATGAGAATGATACAATGGATGTGTAATGCAAGTCTTAAACATAGGCTTAGTTCTGATGACCTCAGAGGAAGATTAAGTCTGGACAGTATAGGGAGATGTGTGCAGAATAGGAGAGTTCGATGGTATGACCATGTTGAAAGAATGGATGAGAGTTCTTGGGTTAGTAGATGTAGAACAGTTGAGGTAACAAGTTCAGTTCACAGCAGAACGCTAAGAAAAACATGAGAGAAAGTGATAAGATTAAACTTGAGAGAAAGGAGGATAAATAAAGACCTGGCCAGAGATAGGTTAGTTTTGAAGTCAATTTCTAAAAGCCGTCCAACACATGGTAACATGTAAAACGGACATTAAACAGACTATGATGATAATGTTATTCAATATGTGACAGTATTAAAGTATCCATTAATATCTGGTGCCTGTATTTAAACCTTCTGATAAATTTTCTCTCTTTATGTATAAGTCTCTTGCTCCAAATCCCATTTGGCATAGTCATTAGAGTGTTCGCTAATGGGTCGGGAGACCGGGGTTCAATCCTTGATCGAGTCATAAAAGACTAAAAAAAATGGTACTTGATGCCCTCTTGCTAAACACTCAGCATTATAAGGTAAGGATCAAGGGTAAGTGGAGTAAAACACATCTTGTAGATGGATCAGTCATCAGTGATGAAGTGGTTTTACTGCAGGTTTTAAATCATCAGAACTATCCTACCAGCAACCCAAACATTTTTTAAATAAAAAATGATTCCTCCTCAAATACAATATTGTGCAACGCACTATATAAATATTGCAAACTAAATCGCCTGACAAAAAAAAAAGAGAGACTAGGATATTCAGCATCAGCCAATGAAAATCGTCCCAGCAACCTCCCACTTCCTGTATTTCTACAGCGGATATCTCTGAACGCATATACCATACACTGGACAAGGTAGCGCTTGATATATCTGAAGCCTTTGACAAGATCTGGCATGAAGCTCTTCTCATGAAAATTGATTCGAATGGTATTACTGGACAAATATTTAATATAATTAGATCCTTCCTAGCCAAAAGAAAGATCCAGGTTGTCCTCGATGGCCGTACATCAAAACAACATGACATTAATGCAGATGTACCCCAGGGGTGATCTTTGGACCGTTATTATTCCTGATTATCATAAAAACCTCCTAGATGAAATTGTGTCAGAGATGAGTATATTAGCTGATGACACCACACTCTATTCTCGACATGTGGGTAAAAAGAATGCGCACATATCCAAGGCATAGTTTAATCCTGAGAAAATTACCTCCAGTCCGTAGTTGAATGAGGACAAAAATGAATGGTTACATTTAATGCTATTAAGACAAAGCCTTTTTCCTTTAACAATTATAAGAAACCTTTTCAACCACCGATTGCATAGAGTATTGTTGTTACATTTGAGTTGGTGTACACACCACTTGTCTCTCCCTCTTAGATAGGGTCCAAAAAAGAGTCTCTCCCTCTTAGATAGGGTCCAAAAAAGAGTCTCTAATTTAATAGATTCCGCACTGTCCACCAAACTCCAGCCCCTGTTCCATCACATGTATCCCTGTGCTTGTTTTACAAGTACTTCAATGGAATGAGCTCAGACGAACTTGTTGCTCTGGTGCCCCCTCGACGTAAATACACCAATCAACCCAACAATCAGCTAGATCTCATCCCTTCACTGTGGAGGTCCCCAGATGCTGTAGGGCTTTCTTTCCTCGAACTGACTGTCTCTGAAATTCCCTCCCTGCTCTCTGTTTTCCTGACTGTACCAATATGCAGAAATTTAAATTTAATGTGAACAAACCTCTTGCTACACAACTCTTCACTTAGGGTTCCCTCTATAAATCTGGCCCCTAATTCACGGTAGCCCCTTACATCTCAGTGGCAATGTGCCTTGTTTGGGTTGAATCAGAGTAACCAAAAAATATTTATGGCTTCCACCAGGATAAATCTGGTTATTTTCCGGAGCATAACAATTCAATAACATAAGCTTATCATTTGGTTTAATGTCCGTTTTTACATGCTGGCATGTGTTGGACAGCTTTTAAAAATTGACTTCAAAACTAACCTATCTCTGGCCAGGTCTTTATTTATCCCTCTTTTTCTCAAATCTATCCTTATCACTTTCTCCCATGTTTTCCTTAGCCTTCCTCTATGAACTGAACCTGATAGCTCAACTGTTCTACAACTACTAACCCAAAAACTCTCATCCATTCTTTCTATATGGTCATACCATCGAAATCTCCTGCTCTGCACACATCTCCCTATACTGTCCAGATTTAACCTTCCTCGGAGGTCATAGGATCTAAGCCTATCTTTAAGACTCACATTACACATCCATCGTATCATTCTCATATCATTTCTCGCCATGAAACGCATGCCCTTAATTCTAACTTGTCAAGTTTCACTTCCATACATCCTCACACTGCATACACATGCCTGCTAGACTCTTCCCTTGGTCGACAGTGGTAACACTTTGCTGGTTAGTAAAGGCAGAATTTCCCTGAACTTACTCCATCCACTCCTAACTCTTGCTATCACACTCACACCTGCTCCACCCTGTGTTCCAATTTTATCACCAAGGTAACAAAACTTCTCGACAACCTCAATAGCTTTGCTATCCAAATAAACTTTGTCCACGTTTGAGTTCTCATTGATCTCCATTATCTTACACTTGCACACAAACTAGTTATCATCTCTCAACCTACCAATAATTCTACTGCACTTCTTTTGTCTAACATGCTGGCCAGGTTTTACTTCCATACATCATCACACTCCATACACATGCCTGATAGACTTTTCCTTTGGTCGACAGTGGTAACGCTCTGCTGTTTAGTAATGGCAGAAGATTCTATGAATGAGGAATCGTGCCATGAGAACTAATGTTAAAAGCTTAATTTTCTTTGACTGCCACTGTTTACACACTTAATAAAAAAAGTTGGATGTTACAGAAACAAAAGTGGTAAACTCATTTTCCTTTCTCTTCTCACAAAAAACAAACTAAATTTTTCTTTTCTTTTCAGATTCTTCTAATCCTGTCGTCATAGCCACAAGCTCCATCAATGCAATAGCAACCGTAGCCACTCAGATCTTGTCCACAAGCCCAATGGCTAGTGCCAGCAATCCACAGTTCATCTCCGAGGCCTTAGCAAAACAGAAAGAACTTCAAAAAACTCCTACCAAAAACCTGGTGCCTGTATTTAAACCATTTCATAAATTTTCTCCCTCTATGTATAAGCCCCTTGCGCCAAAGCCTTTACAAATTTCCCCAAGTACTCATCGGCATGTTTCTCCTCTTTTAGAAAAAAAACCGAAAAAAAAACGCAACAGCACCCGAAAGCAGGAGTTACAGCAGAAAGCACGTCTCATATGCCCAAAAGAGTTTGTTGTGAAACCTTTTCCCAAAGTTTCCTCGCCCTCCTCTATGTACAAACCCCTTGCCCCTAAGCCCCTACAGATTTCTCCCCCTGGTTTTCAACAGGTGTCTCCTCTTTTAGAAAAAAAGAAACACAACAGTCCACGAAGACAAGAATTGCAACAGAAAGCTCGTCTCATTTGCCCGAAAGGGTTGGTCATCAAGCCACATTTTTCACCGACTAATAGGGCAGCATACGGTCTCAGAAAACGGGCGACACGGTCACCTAGGATGGCCCGAAACGGGGAGCCGAGGACTATATTACCTATGAAAGCTTCTCCGAGCGCAAGCACATCAGGCGTTTGTTGCAATCTGAATTTTGATAGATTCGAGAAGGTTCCAAACATGTCCAAAGGCTCCAGCCCGTTGAATAGCAATGTCTTTTGTTCGACACGTTCTGGTGGAAGCGGCAGGAAAAATGTGAATAATTCTGTACTGAACTCTGCAACCAAAGACAATTGGCAAGATCAAAAGTTGTCAGAAAAGCGCAGTTCAGGCGGCAGTTTTGCAGGTGCAACAAGCGGAGGAAGTGGCTCTAATCCTGCCAGTCAACCAGATGAGGCCAATCCTTTGCAGAATGGAGACAGTCATATCGCAGATCTTATGGCAGCTAGCAGCACAATCAAGTATGACTTTTGTTTTCCTTTTTTTTTTCCTTTAATACATTCTCGGCTTCTTTTGAATCAATCTCGATTAATCTATATACAGTGTAACCCGGATATAAGAGAGCTGTCGGGACCGGAGAATAAGTCTCTTATATCCGGGTTCCTCTTATATCCGAGTATGGTCTATTTTGTTTATGTAAGTATGGAAACACCGCATATAACGCTTTGTACACACAGAACACTAGTTTATTTAACAGTTATAGACATAAAAAATACTTTTCAATCAGTTTTCACAAATAATTCAGTCAAAAATTACTTTTTCTTAAAAAAGGCAGTCATTTTTGATTGCACACAAATCTCTTTGTTAAACCCGGATATAAGAAAGCTGTCGGGACCAGAGAATAAGTCTCTTATATCTGGGTTCGCCTTCTAACAACAAAAAAAGAAACCTTTTTTACGAATATTTCATGGATATGACTATAGTGAAGGTCATAGAAAGACTCACCAATGAGGTGAGGAAATTTAGCAACATCTTTTTACTGATTTACAACATCACACTGTCACTCAAAACAAACTCTCTTATATTGGGGAGGACAGGACCGGAGAAGAAGTATCTTATAGCCAGGTTTCTCTTATATCCGGGTCTCTTATATCGGTGCTAATTTATAGACATTAACACAGGCTGTAATTTGGGACCAGAGACAATGTCTCTTATATTCGGGTTTCTCTTATATCCGGTGCTCTTATATCCGGGTTACACTGAATAATACGCTAAGGCAATTTTATCTTTGTACGTATGTTATCACGCTCTGGCCCATTTTTAAAAGATTGGATCATCTGCTAAGCAAAGATGGTGATTGGTGATTAATCTGATGTTGCTAAGGTAAAAAATTCCGACTTTAACCATTTTTAAATAAATTGTTCTAAAATTAGATGATGTCATCCTGTTGACTAAAAACAGTACAATTTTAAGTAAATGCCTTTCAAAAAGTGACATTCGTTTTATTGATCTGAAGAATGTTTAGCTGACGGTTATTTTTACAGTAAGAAGACAGAATATTTATTGTTTTAAAAAAATTAAATTGTTACAATTTTAAGTAAATAAAGAACAGACATATTCATCTTATTTATTTAAAGAATATTTAGCTGATGGCAGTCACTTTTTCTTTTTAATAGTATTGACTCAGACATTTATTATTTCATAAAGTATATTATTATAATTATTAACAGTAAATTATACAGATTGATGTAGAAAGCACCATGGAATTTCTACAGTGGACATCATGCTAGTCTGTATAATAATCAGGAGTTCTCTACCTTTAGCAGAATTCCTTTGTTTTTAATCCAGAAAAAGTGAATTTCTGCTTAAATCACTGGAGCTTCCCATGGATGTGAGTTCTCCATTTTTGGGTTGAAATCCACTTTTTTTTCTTTCTTTACAAAAAAAAAAAAAAAAAAAAATTGAATTCTGCCAAATTGCTAGAGCCTTACCTCCTTATTTTTTTCATAGCTATTTGGTTGGATTTTATTTCTCTTTCTTCCTCTCTCTTGCTTTATCTTTCTTTTCTCTTCTCCTATTTTTTCCATCTTTCTCTTCCTGTCTTGTCTTGCCTTTCTTTTCCATCTTATGGCAGTTCTCTCTTAAAATTGAAAATGTTAAATTTGCTGTGAAAGATAAGACTTCAAATGATTCATGAAGGGAGTAGGGAAGTTAGATGACTTTTGTTTCATCAAAGAATAACTTCCTGTTAAACTTAGTTGAAACTGATTGGAGTTTTTTAGGAAAAATGTTGTTTTGGGCTCCATCCTCTTAACACACACACACGGGGGGGGGATTGTTTTTATTTCAATGTTGTTGGGTCAGGAAATTTTTCTTAATTTCAGCTTTTTTCTCATTGGCTATTCACATCCCTGAATAATACGCTTGTACGTTTGTTTGTACATACGTTATAACCTTCCACACCCACTTTAATAAAATGAGATCGTCTGATCACCAAAGATGTAATGCAAAAAAGTAATTGTGAAATATCTGCTAAAAGTTACTAAAAATTAGTATTCCACCCATTTCAAAATTAATTATTTTTTTTACTTATATATTGTCAGACTTTTTCCAAGTAGTCTCAGCTCCCTTAGGCTCATTTTAATTATTTCTTACTTACTAGAAGTTAACAATGATCTCTTGCTGGTAAAAACATGTGATTCTATCTGGAATCTGAGTGACAGCAAGTCTTTTCAGATTTCCAGTACTCTCTACTTCTTTCCATCACCATTGCAACTAATTTGGAGTTGTCTCACACCATCCGTTTACCATTGAGTTCTCGCTGATAATACTCTCAGAAGCCTATCAGTCGAGGTTTGTGTTGTGCTATCCCTCCTCGGTCTTGCCAACCTTTCAGATCTTTTGCTATATTATGTTTTCCTCACTTGTCACGTTCTTCTAATATGAATCGTTAACAGTGATCTCTCATTGATAAAAACAGGTGTGATTCTATGGCGTCTAAATGACAACAAGTCTTTCCAAATTTTCAGTACTCTCTGCTTCTTTCCATCACCATTTTAACTTACTTGGGTTTTGTTACGTCTGATGCTTATACGTTGTTATCAGTTTAATAACAACTCAAAAATGAAGGAAGGACGAAGTAGAACCTTTAACAAATTAATTTAACAAAAAACATTGATTAAATGAAATGTAGAAAACCACTGAACGCGTTATGCTTAGTCTGATCGTGATGGCCTTTATGTTTACTTTTCAACTGTTATGGCAGACGACTCTTTTCTCCAAAGGCGATAACTCTTTCTTTTGGTCTAAGGCAGGGGCAGCCAACCTTTTCAGAGTGAGGGCCTGATGAGAAATCTCCAAATTACTATATTTTGTTTACATGAATAAATTGTACAAAAACTGCATTGAACACTCTACAAATCAATGCGACTGCTGGTGTTGGTGCCATGAAGAAGTATTTCCATGTCTGGCTCGATGGTTGAGGTAGACAACAGATAACTAATATTTATACATTTTTATCAGTTGGTTGTTATGCCGTAAAACAAACCAAACCAAACCTTATCCCACTGTAAATCTTAATTGAAACCTACTTTTACGTCTATGTCACAAAATGATATGAGTTTTACTGGGAGGTCCGCGGGTCGGATTGCAATAATAAAGCCTAGCAGGGTGGCGGGCCGGACGCTAAGCCTTCATGGGCCGGATGTGGCCAGCGGGCCGGAGGTTGCCCGCCCCTGGTCTAAGGGAAATAACTATTCTGTTTTGTTAGTGTGCCCTAACAGGTTTTTTGCATCATCAATTTACCATTGAGTTCTTGTTAATGGCTGCCGGTGGCTTTCTCTAGAAGTTGAGTGACAATGAACATCCTCAGAATTCCAGTACTCTTTGTACCCTTCCATTATTATATAATAAAAAATATGTCATTGTCAGTATGCTTTCTACCTTACAACTAAAATTTTATTTCTTTTTCTGTATAGGTTTAAAAATATGTAAACAAATAAAGATTAAAATCTAAAATTACTAAAAATCTTTCATTGTCAGTATGCTTTTCACTTTATTATTCCATCGAAATCATAATTGCTTTTGATAGTATTAATATGTATTTTTATTTCAGTTCATATTAATATGATGCATTGGATAATTGTAAAAGTTAATGTGGCATTCATCTTTTATAGGTTAATAATTTTGTATCTCCCTTTTTCAGTTCTAATCTAAAAAGGAGCAAAGACACTCGGACAAAAGCCCAGAAACGGAATGACATCAAACTTGCCATGTTGGCACCAAATCTGATCGAGAAAGACCCGCGGGTAAGTTAATTAGTATGCAATCTTGATACTCATGATATTCTAGAGAGAAAAAAAAGTTAATAGGACTGTTTTTTCCCTCCACATTCACTTAACCCGCTTCCTTTCCTCTGACTACCTTCCTCTGTAAACACCATCTCCTGTATTAAAGTGACCAAAATATTGTTTTTGTTACTTTGATAAGTTCTTTGAATAAAAGGAACAAAATATTAGTCGGGCAAATATGTTTTTGATTTGATTTTGTCTTCTATATTTTGTGGTTGCCCACGTTTCCATTTATTTTTTCTCTCTCTCTCTCTTTTATACACACACACACACACAAGTTTGAATTACCTACGAGACACAATCCTCAACTGTCTTCAGTCTCTCTGTACAAGGGTTTGTCAGGACAACCTGATATGAGGATACTTCACCCTACAAGTAAACCCCTGACCAAACATTCAAAATGACGTAGTATTTGAAGCCCAAATAACATCCTCTCGTAACGGCTATACACTGGCTTATACGAGAAATGGTGCACCTTCTAGTGATGTTAACTCAAGTAACAGCACTTAGCTTGATACTCCACCAGACAAGATGAATTCTTGTCCTGGAATCTGGTAAGACCAAGAGACCAAATGAAAGGTATACTATAACATAGTTAACTGGTCAATTGGGGAGAAGAAAATTAATGTTCTTAACTTCTTTACTAACCTAACTTTGACAGGTAAATGAGAACTTTATTAGAATATTCGAATATCTATGTATCTCATATAGATATCAAGTGTTAGCCAAAGAAAAGGGCCCCTTGATTTCTGAGAACTTCAACTGATGTAAAATGAAACAAAAAACATATATACATGTAAATATATATGTATATACTGCTTTTTAGAGGAAATCAAATCTTTTCTGTGTCATTTAGTTCTCGCAGACTATTCCTATTCTAAACAATTTGTTGAACGTGAACTAGTATTTTATGCAAAACTGGAGGGACAGTTAGTTTTACAGCATGTAAGTGCCAAAATACAATTCCTATAATAAACTATAAAAATCTCCCTCCAGAAGTCACTTCGTTTTGTCGACTTCCGTTTTGAGGTCGCCTCTGACCCTTAGGTGTCATTCAAACTTTTCCATTCAAACAACAGCTTTCATTATGTAACAGAACATTGTGTTTGTATTTTTATGTACGAATCATGATTGTAGGTTGATCAAAATTAAAACCTAGTCAATAACTATTAAATGTTAACTTTGTTCATTTTAGTTAGTTGATAGAACAAACCTTGTTAATCTGTTAAATATTACTTAATCTAATATATAAAGTTATCTTGTCGGATTTTCGATGTAAGACCTAAATAGCAATAGATCGGACACATCAATATTTAATTCTGACTCGTTATTTTTTCCTTTATATCCTTGCAGAATGTTCTTTATACTAAAAAAGTGTAATTTATTCTAGTTTCTTTGCCAAAATAATTTTTACGACAAGGAAAATTTTTACAATGTCGACAATTTTTAATAATCACCTCAAAGACTCAAAATTTAAGGGAGATAATTCCTATTTAAAAAAATATCAGTTATTTCCCTTACATTTTTTCCTCCACGTATTTGTAACTTAAACACTATTATCTGACACAGCTTGTAGTAGGTGTTGTTAATACCAATCGGGAATACGTCTTCAACAATCGGTCCGACATTGGTATGTTCAGCCTTGCCAAAAAGATATCATAGCTGATATGTTGAGTCTGATCTGGTCTAATATTGCATATCTGTCTAATCAGTGCTCTTTCACTACGCTGAAGACGGGTAAGTTAGGACTGGATGGGGACCTAGCACTTATCTCAATACAACATCACACTCCTAAGAAAACTGTTATATACCCTCTCCCTGGTAGTGAGAGAGATAGCTCGCAATGTCAGGACTGGTAACATTTTGCGGAACTTGCGCTATGCCAATTTTACTCTAACAATTGAGCTAAACTCGCAACCACCTCCAGCAATCAACATATCCCTAAGATAACAAAAGAAGTCTACTACTTTGAGAAGGTCGTCGTTCAACTTGACCTCAGTGCAAGGTCTGCAGTTAAGTGAATGTACTTGTCCTCGACATCTTCTGCATTTATAGCTGGGGGTCTAGTGCCGACTTTCCTGACAAGCTACTACAATTTTTGTGGGTCCATAATGCGCAGAGACCCCATTGTCTGGCATCGTATACAATGAATTTACAATCAGTATTGTTTTGACATTAAATAATACACAAAACAAAGAGTTGATGTGCCATAAAACAAGACAAGGCAAATCATTTTTAAATTATTTTAATTTGTTAACAATTTAAACTAAATTTGTTTCTTGTTCTTTTTTTAAAACTTTTTTTAGCGAGATCATAGAGATACCATTTTTGCTCAAGCCTACTTAACTAAAGTGAAAAAGACTTTGAAAAATGATATTGATCGATACGAAAAGTTCCTGAGAATTCTTTTTGAATTTGGCAGAAGTGATCATTCACCAGTTGTGGTAAGTGAAATTAATCTCGCAATAGTTTGTTTTTTTTACTTTTTCTTTTTCTTCTCGTTTTATTGCTATTTTCTGCCCATTTGTACAAGTTAGCATCTCACAACGGTGTTTGCACAGAATGGCAAGTAGTTGCTTCAGTTTCTATAATAAATAATAATAAGTAGACTGGAAGAGGAGGCATAATCCTCCTTCCATTTATGCAGAAATCACCAGATTTCCTGCCTGATAAACTGAGTCTCCTTTTTTGTTCAAAATACATTCTTCAAGTTCAAATATTTAATTTATTTTCGGACTAACCAGAAAACGTGCGGGGGGGAAACGCCATTTTCCAAACCTGAAAGAGTCTTTTGGAGACTCTTTGTCATTATGAAGGCAAAACTCAAAGAAATCACATCAGTTAATAGCTGGCCGTCTTCGTTCCCATTGTAAGCTGATACCACATACTATACAAGCATCACAAACGCAGAAAATACGCAGGGAGACAAACTCAGACCCACACACTTATTTGATCAGCACTAGAACTACTACCTAACTGCTGCAGTTAAAAAGAAATTCTACTCTCTTTTCTTTTAAAGACATTGAAAAGAAATCCATTCATATTTGTTTGAAGTTTTATATCAATAAAACCTTTTAATTTTTATACATAAAAATGCTAAGAGCTTTTCTTGGAAGCAGCACTCTACAAAAGAGCAACTTTATGAACAGTGTCCTCAGATCTCGGCCTTGATCAGAGAGAGAAAGAACCAGATTTGATAGTCATTGTTTGAGGGCTAATGATGAAATTACCAACGATGTTCTTTTGTGGATGCCAAAACAAAAATATAATTCAGTGGGGAGACTACACAGAACCTGCAACTAGCACAGTACATGCAATGCACCTATGAAGACCTACCTGGTGTGATGGAGGATAGAGTGAAATGGTGTAAGAGAGTCAAAAAGATCCGTGACACTAGCACGACTGGATGATGATGATGATACTGATGCTGATGATGAATTTTTGTAGTTGCATGTGTGTTTATCCTTGATGGTCCTGCCATTCATAGGAAAGCAATAAATTGCTGCACTATTATTACACATATGTAAACAAGCTTTTTTGTTTATGTTGTTGGATCAATTAGGTTTCAAAGACCCCAGAAATAAGCAAATATGAAAGGGTGAATTTGGGTTTACATCAGTTTCTTTGACTTCCGGTTGACCTTCGCACACTGTAAACAAACGGATAATAAACTTGAATTGTTTGATTTTTTTTTTTTTTTTTTTTTTTTTTTTTTTTTTTTTTTCCACAAGGTCGATTTTTAATATAGGGAAAGATTTATTTTAAGAAACCTAATTAATCCATTTTGTTAAATAAGAAAAAAAGCTTGTCCACATTAAAGCTTGAAAACTTCAGCAATATATTTTCCTGCAGATCGAGGTTTATCTATTACTACACTTTGATCTTACATTGCTTCATGCGTCTTATCGAGGTATATTTGTAAACCAAATTTCAAATCTATACTTGCCCGCCTTAGAAAGTTATGAGTGCACATCCAAACATACATCCAAACTTATATACACACACATACATACAAACATTATATTTTATTTATATAGATTTCTCGTAGAATGAATTTTTAATTCCTTTGAGAATTTGCTATTTTATTAATTTTCCCTTTCCTTTTCTTTTCAGCTTTATAAAAGTTTGTCTTACCTTTTGTCGGATTATCCTGCCCTCATCCATGATTTGGCTGGATTCCTTTCCCCGGAACATGCTTTACGGTGTGGATGTTACAACACTACCATGGATTTTCTGAAGGCACGCAACTTCCTACGGAAGATTGAGGTAATGTTTTTTTCAGTTTCATGTGAGATGATGTTGATTTAAAAAAAAAAAAAAAAATAAATAAATAAAATATGGCAGTTCAAAATAAATTAACAGCAAAAGTCTTTGACATACTTACGTATCAGGCAAAACTATTTGTGTACACCAAAAATTACGGAAAATTATCGAGTAAAATTTTAATAAAAAATAAAAGTATTTTAACTATTCGTAGTCACCGAACTCTGAGGGGCAAGATCACATGGCGTCTTCATTTTAGAAGAAGGGAGGGTTCTTCTTTTGTTTTACAATGACATGAAAATATTTAAAGAAATGTATAAACTTTGTTATGTACTTACGTGTTAACTGAAAATAAGATTGTACAGAAAAAATTATGCAAATTCATCCAGTATTTATTAAGTTATGAGAAAAAGAAAAAAACGATTTTACGTATCAGTAGACATTTTGTAACCAGTTCAGCTTACTGTTAGGCAAGGGAGATAACTTGGCGATCCATGATAAAATCTGGCGATTGATAGATACAATATGGCGGCCGACCGATAACATCGTTTATTTTTTATTTAATAAATACTGGATAAATTTGCATAATTTTTAGTGTACAGTCTTCTTTTCAGCTACCATGTAAGTACATGACAAATTTTATACATTTCTTTAGCTATTTTTTTTAAAGAGAGGCCTAACATGTTGTGAAATCAAAGAAGCATCGAAGGGAGATAATCTTTTACAACACGCTGACTTAAAAACGCATAATGGAAATATGAATAAAAAATAAAGTTATTACTTAAATTCTACTCGATAATTTTCCGTAATTTTTGGTATAGATATCTATTTTTGCCTGATACATAAGTATATCAAAAAGTTTTCTTAACTTATTTTGAACTACCATATTTAACCTGTGTATTTCTTTCCAGAAGCATCAAATAAAAAAAATATCTGCATCATCAGATTATTGATTTGCAGTATTTTTTTTTCCAGACTATTTTCTGCTATTCATTTTTTGACTACATTTCGATCAATAGATGTATTCTTCATCCATCATCATCATCAGATTCGGTTTAACGTCCATTTTACAAGCTTTAAGAAATTGATTTCCAAAGTGACCTATCCCTGAGCAGGTCTTTATTTATCCCTCGTTCCCTCAGGTCCATCGTTATCGTTTTCTCCCATGTTTTCCCTGTGGACTGAACCTGCTACCTTAACTGTTCTACATCTACTATCTGATCCATTCTTTCAACAGGGCTATTCCATCGAAGTCTCATGTTCTGCACACATCTCCCTGTAATGTTCAGATTTAATCTTCCTCTAAGGTCATCAGGTCTAAACTTTAAGACTCACATTACACATCCATCGTTTTCATATCATTTCTCTCCATCAAGTTTCACTTCCATACATCATCACACTGCATACACATGCCCGATAGACTAATTTCTATAGTCGACTGGTAATGCTCTGCTGTTTCGTGATAGCAGAAGTATAATATATATATATATATATATATATATATATATATATATATATATATATATATATATAATATGATATGGTAAATTGGATCCATGAAGGATGGAGTATTTTCGTAGATCTTGAGTAAGAGAGCTCAATGCAATACAGAGTAAGAATAAAGCTTCAAAGAAAAAACTGACATCAACAATATTAAGCCATTTGCACTATAATTTATTTTGTCCCGGAATAGATCTCCTCAGGTACACTCATTATTGCTTAACACTTGTTTATGGAAAATGAGAAGGTTCACACCACTTGGGTAACCTCAGGGAGCGGGGGGGGGGGGGGGTAAAGAGGAGTTTGTCATCTCCATATGGAAGTATTAGCTAGTAGTAGTCAGCAGTAGCCAGAAATCATCTTCCGAGCAAGGTCCTAATTCCCCCCTCCCTCTTTAGTCACAAGTCGGTCACTCAGTATGATTAGAGAGATGAACCACTTTTAATTCAAAGCCAAAGAATTTCAATCCAATCTGAGAAGAGATTAAATGAAACCATCATGAGTTAATTGATAATTTTTATAATCTATCAGTTGAACTTTGTAGTCTGTCCTCATACAGTCTAAAATACATTAAGGAGACTAAAAGTGTTATGATTACCCATCATAACCTCTAGTGACAAATAGGCTAACACTTTTAGTCTCCTTAATGTATTTTAGACTGTATGAGGACGGACTACAAAGTTCAACTGATAAATTATAAAAATTATCAATTAACTCATGATGGTTTTATTTAATCTCTTCTGAGATAGGATTGAGGTTCTTTGGCTTTGAATTAAAAGTGGTTCATCTCTCTAAGCATACTGAGTGACCAACTAGAGAGGGAGGGGGGGGGGATTAGGATCCCGCTCGGGGAACGATTGCTGACTACTAGCTTATACTTCCATATGGAGAAAACACACTTCTCTTACCCCCCCCCCCCACACACAACCCCGCTCCTTGAGATTCTCCAAGTGGTGTGAACCATCTCATTTTCTATGAACAAGTGTTAAACCCTGATAATTGTACCTGAGGAGACCTATTCCGAGGCAAAATAAATTATAGTGCAAATCTCTTAATATTGTTGGTGTCAGTTTTTTCTTTATCTAAATGAATAAATGCAAAAGGTTTTTTGTATTTATCCAGACTATATTTATATCAAAATACATTAAGCTTATTTAATTAAATTCTACATTTATGTATTTTCACATTATATATACCTAACAGAAAAATGCCAAAAACATTAACAAAGACGCTTCATTTGAATAATAATTTTATAAACACTCTCAAATGAATTAATATTTTGCACAAGTCATTTCTATTTTTGTACTCCACTTTCGTTACATAAATCTAATACTTTTCTTCATATCAATATTAGTAGCAATATTAATAAACGATTTAATGAACAATGTTTAACATTCAAAATGGTATTCGAAAGAGCTGCTGTTCCCCCCCCCCCCCATCCCTCTCTCCCTCTCGCGCTGCGCCAAAGCCAAATTTTCTTTTTTAAGAGACCAGCATCACTGCCCAAGCGAATTGAATTCCCTTTTCTTATCCATTCATTTCTTTTTTAAAAGATAAATAAATTTGTATCGAAATTACCAAAATATTAATATTCATCAATTTCATGAATAAATGCAAAAGTTTTTGTCCCGTGTTTACAAGACACTTATGAATGAAATTCATTAAACTTAGGCATGACGCCCTGATCGTTTTTGGGGGAAAGGGGAGGTGATGTTCATACAATTTTGACAACAAATCTTTATTTGTGGGGTCGATAGTCATACCTTTTGTCCAAAATATCTTGGACTTACTCTACACTACACTCTCACCAAAATACTGCATTCACTCTATGATTTAATCCTTACTTTGCAAAACGATAGCAAGCTGAAACCATTTTTTTTTTTTGCTGTTGTTGGAGATAAATTCCGTACGTTATTGGGGATGGGGAAGATCCACTTTTTAGGCGATTACGTGTGATTGTACGACCTTGCCAATCGGACTTAGGGTTAGTGTTAAAAAGTATATCAATTAACTACACTAATAAGTTTTAATTAGCCTAAAAAGTATAATCTCATTTTTTGAGTGGGTAGATAATTTAGCTGAAGATGTTAGCTCCAAATTTACCAACATTTGCATATGTGATTATTTAAGCGAGCAGAACATGCGTACGTTCATTTTTATGATATAAGTAATTCAGATCAAGTACCATTTTTTATTTATTTATTTTTTTTGTATTAGCAAATCCAAATTTAAGATTCACATTACACATACATTGTATCGTTCTCATATAATTTCTCTTCATGCAACGCATGTCTTATACCCTCACTGGCCAGGTTTCACTTTCATACATCATCACACTGCATATACATGCCTGATAGACTCTTCCCTTGGTCGACAGTTGTAATGCTCTGTTGGTTAGTAATGTCAGAATTTCCCTAAACTTACTCCATTCACTCCTAACTCTTGCAATCACACTAGCACCTGCTCCACCCTGTGCTCCAACTTTATCATCAAGGTAGCAGAACTTTTTGAAAACCCCGATAGCTTTGCCATCCCGATATTCTTTAGCACTTCTAAACTTTTGGTCAACTGTGTTTGAAGAAAGCATAAGAAATAGCTTTGTTATAATTTAAATAAAGTACTATTCTTAACGAGTTTACCAGAATTTTGGGTTGTGTTTTAGCCGAGTTAATCAACTTTGTCTTTCCTAAGGGCTTTTTCCTATATATTTTAATTACACAAAATAAATTCTAAAATATTCCTCAGTTTTGGGATTGAGTTATGTTTGAAAAAACTCTATTTTAATTGTTCTAATTAGTAGTAATTTGCAATTAACTCACCACGTGACCCATCTCTTACTAAGATTCTATCTATCACTCTCGCCCTCTCCCACTGTATGTTGTTTGCACACTTGCTTTTATTTTATACAGTATCTATCACTCTTGCTTTCGTCACTCTTTCTCTCTCCGTGTTTATTAACAGTTAAAGGTAATAAAGAAAGGAAAGAATGAAAAGAGTGGAATAGTTTGTTATAAACAAAAGGGAATATCACCAACAGTAGTAATCCTATTTAACTGGCAAAAGAAAGAGAAAGGGGGGATATAGTAGGCAGAAAAAAAGACTAATTATGGGTTTTATTTTTTTCTATTTAACTGGCTTTGCAAACTCACTTTTTTTCCTGATTTAAACAATCTAACCTGAGCTCGGTGAGTGACCCAATTAGTCACATTGTTTTTAGTAGCTCTTAAATGGAAGAAGCTTTGAGCATAATGAGGAAGTACTTTTTCTGTTCTAATGTTTGTGATAATCTTAGATATTCTGCTGAATTTAAGTGTTTTTTCTCTTTTTAGATTATCTTTGAGAAACATCCAAGCCAGTACCAAAAAGTCCTGCGGATATTTGCTGAATGGCAGCAGAGAAGTTTACACAAAGAAAAAGAACTTTATGATATGTTATTGCCAATGTTCAAAGGCCAGGATCAACTTTTGGCCGAATTTTCTGGCCTCTTTGGCTTTCATTCACCCCCTGAAAGGTTAGACAAAACAAAAAAATGAGAAAGAATTTTTTTCTTTTTATTCTTCTTTTTTTATACCCTCGTTTTGTTTTGTATGTTTTCGTTTGTTTTTTTTTCTTAATTTCTCTTTTCTCTTTCTCTTTTAACTTGTCTTTTCTTTATCATTTCTCCTCTCTACTCTGTATTTTCTTTCTTTCGTCTTTTTACCTCCCCTGTCTTTTACTCTCACTCTCTCTTTTGTTATTCTTTCTCATTTTTGTTCCACCTCTCTCTCTCTTATCTCATTCTTATCTTCTATCTTTCTCTCTCTCTCTCTTTTTGTCTCTCTCTCTTATCTCCTTTCCCTCTCTTGCTGATTTATTTAATGATATGTTAAAATGGAAACCGCTGTCGCTGAGACAAATTATGGTGTGTAATAGTTTTTTTTTTTTAAATCCCCTAATCATCAGTTTTGCAAGAGAGGACTGGGTGTTAGTGATCATTACCACCTGGTGGCCCGGAAGTAGGTAATCATTTTATATTAAATTTATATATGAAAGTGATCCCTACTCTAAAGTCTAAATTTGTATTGTTTTTATTTTTTTTTTATTGCCTACTATATTAGGCAGTTTACATGTAATCGCCTAAAAAAATGAAATCTCATTTTTTTTTTTTTAGAAGGATTAGCACAGGGTGCAGGACTCCAATTGATATAACTTGGCCAGAAGTTATAATAACAAAATAATCAGACTGTATAGTTTTTAAAAGAGGATGGTTTATTACAACGTATATATATATATATATATATATATATATATTAGTACAAAACAATAGCACTACCAGTAATCCAATAGGATTAACATAATACAGTCGAATACACATACTACTGTTCGTAGTCATATATATATATTCTACAGACGGGTTCACTTTAGTGACTGAGGGGAGTCCGGTATCCCATCACAACACCAATACCATAATTTTTTTGTCAAATGTTGTACATGTTTAAGTAATTCACGATAAGCAAAATATTTTTTTTATCAACTAGAAGTCCTTTTGAAACAATTTATGATAAAGAAAGTATTTTTTTATCAAATGTTATTCATATTTTTATAAGAAAAATTTGTAAAATATCAATTATTTTTAAATAATTGAATAAGCTACTTTTGTCAAATATTATTTATTTTAAAATTTCAGCCATGCAGAAGATTTTGAAGAGGTTGTACTTGATGGTACGGATCCTGAATTTACCAGCAAGCTGACTGGCTTTGAGGATGTAGAACTTCCAGATGAAGCTAACTCTTATGGACTTCCTGGTTGTCCGTGCCATTGTCACGATGATAAAGATAACGAACAGACGGAAAATCAAGGGAAGAAAAAGAAGAAGATCCAGAAAAGACAAACTCATTGTTCCCTGTGTGGACTTACCGTACGTACTAGTCATCTTTAGTCAATCCCTATTAGCATAATTATTAATTGATTTCTGAAAGTAGAATCTTGAACATAACTAATATTAACAAGTGAAATAAGAAACCTTAAAATGGGTAAAATACAATTGTGTTTCTCTCTTTCTCTTGGTAGGGGGCTGTCACCTTGTAGATTGAGAAATTGGTAGAGAGCCATGACCCACCCCCCTCCCAGGTTGGGGAAAGTAATCTCTATTTCAGATTTTTTGCCATAAGTCACTGACATCCTTATCATTTTTTTTTTTTTTATATTTAAAAATCTCACTCTCCGGTCCTTGTGGTTCAATGGGTCAACTGTCTCCAAATTCCACTTCATACAGTCTTGTCCAATCACTTGCTTTCAAGTTTTTCTTGGCTGGTCAATCTTCCTTTGATCCAAGACATCCATGTTTCTGCAATAGTTTTTCCAGGAAGATGAACACTCCTCATGTGTAAGAGATTCGTCCTGATAATAACCTCTATGCTAGCTTTCCAATCTAATATGTTAGGTTTGGTCATATTTCATATTGCAGATCCATTTAATCATGGATCTGCCATCACGCTGCAGTTGCACGAGAGAGGACCGAGCATTCGCTGCCATATAACGTGATGCTCCTCACACAACTGCTATACAATTTACCCCGGATGTAGAAGGAGTCAGCTTGCGATGTTATCAGAGGCAACAACTCACAAAAATTTGACTGTGGTGCTTTCACTCATGTGAATTGGTAACATTTGAGAATGCGTAGTGAGATTTTAATTTACAAACTGAACGGCTTCTTCATAAGCTTTAGATTATCTCGAGACTGAAAGGAGAAGTAATACCTTAATTTCTGTCAGACTGTTGAAATAGTAATTTCTTCTGTTGACTCAAAACTCTTAACATATTATTTATGCTGCGCCTATTCTATAGAGTTATGTGTCATAAAGACATGGAAGTGGTGTAGCTAAAGAAGCTTTACTCAACTTCTTTTGTACAAGAATAGATAACTAAATGGTTTAGACTGGGAGAGTTCTTAGTCAAGGGAGATAATTTCCAACAAAGCAGGTAACTTACTACATTATGTCTCAGCAATCGTTAGTTAATTATTCCTGGCCTATTCATGTTAATATCTATAGCAATTGAGTTTGTATGTGACCAGCTGATACAAGAACCATTAATAGTTATGTTACTACAGTATTGAAATCTATATTACGACATTGTTTTTTTTTTTGTGAATACTAATGAGTCATGCTGTTACTGATATTAGACTATTGGACTTCCAATTAGATTCAATATTTGGACTGTATCTATTCTATGGAGTTAGACATTCTTCAATCAAGCTATTTGTTTTTGAATCAACTGATTTAGATTGGCTCAGTGAAACAATCTTGCTCATGACAATTATTTTTTAATTTTTTATCTTGATTTTAACTGGAAGTTTTTTTGGGGGGAGGGGGATTCTTTAATAAAGTATTTTTTAAATAGGATTTTTAAAGTTAAATTTAATCATTACAGTATTATTTGATTATTAAATTATTAACCAAATTGTTATAAAACTATAACTAATTTTATTATGGTAATGTTGCTGTAGTCACTATTTATAACATTTTTAAATGTAAATAGCCTCCAAAACTTACAATCTTTTAATATATGAGTAATTGCTAAGAATTTTAAATGCTTCCAAGGGAAGCTGCTCTTTGAGAAAAAAGTAGTTTTACTTCCCTTTCATTATAATGAACAAAGTAAAAACTTATCCTCCTTAAATGTTTTTTTAGCCAGAAAAAGTATTTTCAGAAAGAAACTGATGCAAAATAAAATATCCTTCCAATAATATAGAAGGAAAAAACTAAAACATAGTCTTGTTCTAATAAAGTATCAATATGTCAGACTGATTGCTATTTGGGTCTGACTTTGAAAAATTCACAAGATAACTTTGTATGTTAGAAGATTTAGATTTTATTAGTTTTGGCATTGAAATCATTGTGATGAATCTATTGTGCAGAACTTTATTTTTATTATTATAGATTGCATTGTTGGAGAGTTTGCATACTTGACAAGATTTTTGATAATATGAATAAATATTCATCTTAGTGTTATACATACCTCCCCTCTGAGGGGATTTCTAATGTCTCACAGGTCACAATCAATTAAAGTACATGGCTTCATAAACATACCTTGTTATCACCTGCAGATCACAATCATAACTGCACAGTTTGACCTCTTGTCGACGGGGCGTCTGAAATTAATATCTCACAACAGCACGAAGGAATGAAGAATGCTCTCGAATTTGAAGAAAGGAATCTTTATTGAGATGTTTGTGTTGCCTTTTCTTCTGCCAGTGGCGGAAGGGGGCATTCTGAGTTATGGATATTTGGAGCCCCTTGGCCTCTTTAGTTTATCGTTGATCTTAAGTCATCTCTACTTGTGATATTCGCCTCGAAAACTTCCAAACGACTGCCTACTTCTCTCACTCCTCCCTTCCCCTCTTTGACACTATCAGGATCTGATTTTTTTTATATTGTTTAATCCAAGTAATTAAACGGGTACCTATTTAATGATCTCGACCACAAACACATCGTTATAGTTACTATTACGCCTGGTTTATATGCACCAATCAACTTGAGGGAAAAAAAATCATCTGCTTCTGTGTGGGTAAGAAGGACAGCAAAAACTTGTGGTGCTTATTTATATTGAGATGAATGCAAAATATGACAGTTCAAAATAAAATAACAGGAAAACTTATGGATATACTTACTTAGCAATAGAAAATATTAGTTTACACTAAAAATGACGACACATAAGCGAGCAAAATTTTAATATTAATTTACTATTTGGAGTCAACAAACTCCAAACCACAAGACCGCATGACGTCTTCATATTAGGAGAAGGGAGATAATCTTCTACGACAAGCTGGCTTGACGCGAATGCTTATTTTTCGCAATTTTTGGTGTACACTAATATTTTTCACTGATAATTAAGTATATCTGTAAGTTTTCCTGTTATTTTATTTTTAATTACAATATTTTGAGTGTACTTTAATATTTTGCGTGTACTTTAATATTTTGTGTGTACTTTAATATTTTGAGTGTACTTTAATATTTTGAGTGTACTTTAATATTTTGTGTGTACTTTAATATTTTGAGTGTACTTTAATATTTTGCGTGTACTTCAATAAAAATTAGCACGGAACTTGTTTTTTAGTATATTAAACTTTTTTAATTTCTGTGAGGCTGAGACATACAATGCTCTGAATGATTCGACAAAATCAGGTTTAGGGACGGGAGGTTTTAAAATAGTCGCTATTGATTTGCCTCCTCAGGCGGGCAGAATTAGGCTCTCGGTCAGTTTGTTATGTCAGGAAAATCCAACTCCCCCAAAAAGTGGCACCCTGGATTGGTACAAAAATAAAAATTGCCTCGGTTTACAAGAATTTCTCCTTCAAAGGTCAAGAAGTGCTAAATTATAGTAGTTGAAACACTACCTCTTCCCATAGTGACCTGAAAAAAAAAGTGAACAGCGTAAAGTGTGAGGAATTAGAAGACACGATAAACTTTAACGAATGTTTGTTGTGCAATAGAGCTAATCACTATTTATAGAATTATCTGATCGTATATTGTGTGTTTGTATAAATACCAATAAGCATTATCTGTAGAATTAAAAAAAAAATATTAATCAATAATTTATTTATCTAAAATATTTGGTGTATTTAGAAATAGGTATCCATAGATTTGCAGTAGTGACGTCGTTACGTAAGCAGTTTCGACTTAAAATGGAGAAAGACGTATCGAGTTCCGACTTTTAGCAAAGTATACAAATAAAAAAGGCACTATATTTTTCTGACCAGGCGACTATTTTTCAACCAACTAGAAAAATCAAGTTCTGATTTTTTTCTGTAAGTTCCATGTTTAAGAATCACATTGATTTATTTTAAAAAAAATTTCTTCTGTTTTAGGTGAAAAATGGCAAACTCTACTTCAAAATGCCCGGCAAGTGGAAGCCGGCCCGAGCCGTGATTTCTAAATCGTTCTATGTGTATAGTCCAGACAAAGAATCCCAACCAGTGGAACCGGATCTTTTGCTGGGGAATCTGAAATCGGTCATTGAACAACCTCCATCAAGCAGTGGCAGTCATCTTGAGACAGAGGAAAGCTCAACTCGTGATCAACCGAAATCCATACCATCACCATCTCCCCCTCCTCTTCCTCCTCCTCCTGTCCCTCCTTCTCCTCCTCAGGGCAACGTTAAGACATTTATGGTAACTTCAAAACATTTTCTATCACTATTTTTTTCGTATTTTATTTTTCTACAGGGTGGTATGAAAGTCTTGGTACGCTTATCAAAAAAAGAAAGAACAATAAAGGACCAATCACTGAAGCACATCTTCGTAAAATATTAGATGTACCTGTGACCCGATGGGTCGCAACAACTACACTTACTTGTTTCACTTTGATTACATTCGAAATTAAATAAACTGATATATCTGTTAAGAAAAAGAAATCTTCTTGTATAAGTAAAAATACTAAGTTTGTTTACTCCTATATTATCCTTATGGATAATATAGAAATAAAGTGACCTATTATTTTGCTATCTAATTTACATACGTGCTTACTGTGTCTACGAACATTTATAAAATTAGCTTAAGAAAAGAGTCACTCTTTCTCTACATATTCACAGAAGCAATGAGAAATATTATAGTGGTTGAATCAAAATAATGAGGGGTGGGGGGGGAGAAACACGTAGATAGCTAAGAGGGAGATATGTGACTTTTTCGGTTACTTATTAATTACAGCTAATTAGAACAATTAAAAAAAAATTATTTTCAAACATAACTCAATCCCAGAACTAAGGTATATTTTAACATATTTTGTGTTATTAAAGTATATAGGAAAAAGCCTTAGAAAAACAAACGTTAAAGTGTAGCATCTATTCTGATGTTACACTTAGTCTATTCTGTCCTTGGTCAGCGAACGAGAAGTCGTACTAGACAGACAATTTAAAATTTTGTTCCAATCCAGAGTGCCCCTTTTTGGAGAGCTGGAGGAAAGTAAATAGGGACAAACGTTAATTAACTTACATTTAACAGATTATATAGTTTAACTGGAAGAAAGGACTCCATCAACCATGCTTCAGCAAGAATTTAGTATTTCTGGAATTACAGATGTCTCGGATGGTTCGGCGTGCCACCTCTTGTATCAACTCCATAACATGTCTGGATATCTCAGATCATGGTAAACCGAGGAAGACCTTGCTCAAGTGCGTAAGAAGCGATCTGACGGTATGCAACATGATTGAGATCTGACTGTATGGAGGGCAGGCGTGAGAAGTTATCTGGTTTTACCCACCCCGGAGTCTGGGACATCTGCATCACCCTAAATACCAAAATCAGATGAAGTAGAAGATTATATAATATTGATTATTCGGACTACTGTTATCATCACAACGTTTCAGCCGATGTAACCTACGGCCTTCTTTAGATGTATCTCTTTGAATCTGTCGAAAATCTGGATGTAATTTCGAATGGAACCCTTTATTTAATCCACGAGAGTAGAATGCTCTTGTTCCGTCAGCCAGGACTGAGAAAAGTCTTCAGTAATTCGCAATTCTCCGTATCGCCTGCACCAAGGATTGAACCGTCAACCTTCAGATGACTATCACTTAGAACTGAATTTAACTTAGTACTATATCCACTGCGCCACGGATCATGTTCAGATTTCTGAGTTTGACAGAAATATTCCTGAGTTCGAAAAGATACACCTGAAGAAAGACGGAGGTTACAGCAGCCGAAATGTTGTGATGAAAATACTCAAAATGAGAACAGTAGTCTGAATAATCGAAATTATACAAATTATCGTCATCTCAAAAATTCAGAAATATAGAATAAGAATGTGCTGCATCATTTCGTGGTACAGTAATGATGTTGTTCAGCTAGACCTTTCCGATGTATGACAGTTCATGAAAGTAAATAAACTAAATCCATTACATGTTATCTTCTATTACTGTATTATTTGTTTTTCTATTCTGTCTTTATTTTACTGCTTTTAAATTGAATAAGCTAAATCCAAGACATTTGGTTTATATTGCTGTATTATTTGTTCCTCTATTGACTTTTGGATCATCCTGTATGTGTGATTAGGTATTAAGTGCTTGTATTTTTCTTTGATTGCTAACATTAATTTTGATATTGTTGTATAGCACTTTGTTGGAGACTATGGATGTTGTCCGCATCTCTAATAGCACGTAGACTATGGATGTTGTCCGCATATCTAATAGCACGTAGACTATGGATGTTGTCTGCATCTCTAATAGCATGTAGACTATGGATGTTGTCCGCATCTCTAATAGCACGTAGACTATGGATGTTGTCCGCATCTCTAATAGCACGTAGACTATGGATGTTGTCCGCATCTCTAATAGCACGTAGACTATGGATGTTGTCCGCATCTCTAATAGCACGTAGACTATGGATGTTGTCCGCATCTCTAATAGCACGTAGACTATGGATGTTGTCCGCATCTCTAATAGCACGTAGACTATGGATGTTGTCCGCATCTCTAATAGCATGTAGACTATGGATGTTGTCCGCATCTCTAATAGCACGTAGACTATAGATGTTGTCCGCATCTCTAATAGCACGTAGACTATGGATGTTGTCCGCATCTCTAATAGCACAGACACATACATTCACGTCTTAAAAATAATTTTTTTTTAAACTTGTCTTTTTAAGTAAGTAAAAATAAATACTCACACATACACATGTTACAATTAACTGGTTTTATTTTCAGGAGGTTAGACACAAGCTCAGATGTGGTTTTGAGAAGCCAGCACACTAGGGTAAACGCACTCTGGCCTACAAAAAATGCCTGAGCAGCCCTGTATGCATTTCCTGGTTAGGGTGCCTCGGACGATTAGCAATAAACTAACTTCTTCTCAGAGAGAAGGTAAAGCCTGGGAAAGTGCACCTACTAGGACTGAACACAACCATACCTCAGCCCGACAGTAACTAAGCCACTGTCGAACTGATTGGTATCATAATGCGATATTTCTTTTTAAATAAGAAAAAAATAGTAATTAAAATTATTTTTATAATTTTAGTTTTACAGATCAGTGTGTATGAAATGTTTACATAATAGTTTTTGTGAAACTTTTCTATTAAAATAAAGTTTCAAGAAAATATTAATTCAACTGAAGAAATAAATAAGTATTTGAAAAATTTTTTTTTTTCTTTAAACTAATAATTTATAATAATAAATTTAACTGATCGGACGTATAGAGTTAATGGAAACAAAGGCAGTATTCTTAGATCATCATCATCATCATCTTCGGTTTAACATCTGTTTTACATGCTGGCATGTGTTGGACAGCTTTTAGAAATTGACTCCAAACTAACCTATCTCTGGCCAGATCTTTATTTATCCCCCTTTCTCTCAAGTCCATCTTTATCACTTCCTTCCATGTTTTCCTTGGATTTACCTTGCCAACTTGCACTGCTTCCTCAACTGTTCTACATCAACTCACCCAAGCATACTCATTCATTGTTTCAGTGTGACCAAACCTACAAAGCCGCATGTTCGGCACACATCATTTTAATGCAAATACTCGGACATATTTCTCGATGAATTAAATATTTATTTTCTTATTTTCAGATCAATAAACCATTTGAACAAAAGTCTCTCATTCCACTGAAAGAATTTTTGAACTCCTCCATAAAAGGTACGAAAGCAATTAAGGATGTGAAATTCTGGCAGAACAGCACTGGCATCACTTTGGTCGAACCGAGTACGACTCATGGCCTTGTGCCATCTCTAGTTACAAGAACACCAATAGAGATGAATCCTGCAATTCGTAAAAGTATCGTGATACCACCGGCTGGAACTGAAATCCGGCCAGGCCACCACACCAGCAGCGTGGTAATACATCAAGTTCCAGAGACGGGTAGTGAAATCAGATCAGACGCTCATACGAGTATGATAACCCCTCAGATTACGGTGACAGAAATGCAACCGTGCACGGATAGCAATACGGGGTCATCTCAACCCACAGCTACAGTGACGGAAATTAGTTCTGGTAGCAGCAGTGACATTTTAGCCAGGGCCTGGGAACAGGCGGGCCAAACCCCCGCGGAAGGGACTGAACTCGATGATAATCTTATGCAAGAACTACTCCAGATACCAGTTAATGAAAATTTAGAGGAGGTCTCTGATAGTAGTTCGACAGTTCAAATAGCCGGCCAGGTAAAGTACTATTTTGATTTTTTAAATTTGTCATTTGTTGATGAAAACTTAAAAATGCGCAGGTTAGGATTAGGGTTAAAGTCAAAATACACAGGTAGTGTAATGAGAGTGAGAGAATGTTTGAGAATTGGGATGAGATTAATCAACATTCACTGATTATTGTTATGTCGCATTGAGATTTTATGAGTGCATAATAAAAATATTATTTCTTTTTAATGCCTTTCTCATAAAATTTATACACAAAGCTGTTGCTTATATATATGTAAAACAAATGAAATTAGAAATCAATAAGATCCGACCATAACTTATAAAACTTACTTTTTAAAATAATTCTGAAAATAAGATATCCCATTTACTCTGTTAAGTACCGCTTCGTATATATATGTATATTATAATGTTTGTCCACAAATACTTCTGTTGTAAGATGTTAAAACAAGTCAATTACAGATCGTTGCATTGAGTGGACGTTTTTTTAGAAGTGTAGCATATATATATTGTTGAATATATAGGTATTTTTTCTTTTGTTCTCGTTGCTGGATTGGAAATTTTCGGCAACTCCTGTTGCCTTCTTTAACCAAATATGAAATTATGAAAATCAGTAGAGAAATGCCATTGTTTTAAAAACATGTGCAATAAATAAATATATATGTGTGTGTATGTCATCTGCAGACAGCTGTTTTGTTGAGTAACAGCTTTTATGCGTGGGTAGACGTGGCAAATTTTTAATTTAGTCCGCAGAGCTGAATATAAATTAAAAATATTCTTTGCTTATATCCAGCCGAACAGACTAAATAAATCATTTGTTTTGTGTCATTAACTTTACAAACATTAGCATCAACAAAAAATGCAGCTGAATGCATAACATACTGTTGGAAATAAAATTTTCAATATTAAAAACATAAAAATGTTCATCGTATTTCACTGCCTGATGCAGCAAAGAGATATGGTTACATTGCTAGTAAAAACATAAACAAAACTTTGGAAATGTGTTATTTGTACAATTTCGGCTTTTTTAGACGTATGACTTGTTAGTCAAGTGGTCCAAGACGGTCCCTCTTATGAGGCACACGTTCGAATCCTGCACAAGTCTCAGTTTTCACTTTTTGATATTCTTTGTTTATATCCAGCCCCACAGACTAAATAAATTGTTTTAGTAATATTACCCGTGCAAACAATAGCAACAACAAAGCAGCTTAATATATATATATATATATATATATATATATATATATGAAGAAGAATGGAAAGGAATTAGAGAAGCAAAAGCCAAATCAAAATTCAATTCAATTGCTCAGAACAAGGTATATTCCGCAAAAAGGCAATTTATTCAAGTTAAATTTTCCTTAAGCCAGGCTTTTCAAAGATCAAAATCTTATCATCAGGCTTAAGGAAAATTTAACTTGAATAAATTGCCTTTTTGCGGAATATACCTTGCTCTGAGCAATTGAATTTTGATTTGGCTTTTGCTTCTCTAATTCCTTTCCATTCTTCTTCATATCTACCTGCTCTATCCTGGATATTGAGCTGTATACTCTTCACAATAGGTTTTACCTTTCCTAAAAGTTCGCTTTTAGTACACCTCTTTATATATATATATATATATATATATTATTTCATGTGTCCACATATTATATTATAAGGAGATATAATATGTTATGTATAGATTTTCAGTATTTACTTCAGCAGTGCTCAATACAT
The DNA here is from genome assembly GCA_963556195.1 of Sepiola atlantica. NCBI lineage: Eukaryota > Metazoa > Mollusca > Cephalopoda > Sepiida > Sepiolidae > Sepiola > Sepiola atlantica. Next base: position 175,890,453 of record OY744520.1, on the reverse strand, counting down.
GAGTAGAGCGAGGTAGTAAGTTATGAAAATATATTTATGGCAATTAAGCTTCACAGAAGTGTCCGTGTTTCATCCCCGTATTCAAAACATACAATTTCTTCAGAACAAAATTACGTAAGTACAAACCACAACAATGTCTGTGAAAGTTCAATTTTCACCAAAAATCACAAGAATAGATTCGTTGTCAAATACCTCTGTAAGATGTTAAATTAATTACACATAAAAATGCATATTTTGTAACCCAGGAGAGATGAATAAGGAACAAAATATTCTGGTGATTTGTAATTCAAAAAATCGGCACTCATTCAAAAGAGACGTAACTGTAATCTATTTTTTATTAATGAGATAAATACAGATTTTTAAAAAAATCATTAAAAAAAAGTTGTTTTTTTTTAGATATTCTCTGTCATTGCATTTTTTTTTATTTGTTATGCAAATCGCTCTAGAAGAGGTAGGAAGCCACTTGATGTAAGGAGCTAAAAAAAAATACTACTTCAAGGTAAAAAAAAAACTAGCCAACAATAAGTGTTACATGGATAGATTTCGACCCAGAAAACAGCAATTCTTCCCCTTTTGTCAGGAACATCGCTAATGGAATGTGAGGACTAAAGGACGAAATAAGGGCAGCAAGAGTTACGAGGCTGCCGAAAGTAAACCCAAGGTCCACTTTCTACTCTCCAATTTACAATCTCACTCAAAATACTCAATTTAGATATGTATCTGCGCATATATATATATATATATATATATATATATACACACACACACACACACACAGCAGACAATCTATATAATTTTTCTATATTTTTATCTCTGCTTTATTTCCAATTTCACTCATATTTCATCTTGGTGTGTATTTGCATATCTATACAAGCATATATATATATATATATATATATATATATATATATATATATATTCCTCGTGAGGTTCTCAAACTGTCGAGCCATCTTTCTGGTTTCAGGTGGCAATCCGTATAGTACTTCGCCGATAGTTTTTAATTCGGCCATTTTCTCGAGCGCTTTCGACTTTCGTAGTCGTCTTCAGGATTAGGGTTTTGTTTGTTTTTTTAATTTAAATAAGAAGACTGGAGTTAGTGTTTTATAGTTATCGCTACGGCCGAATGAAAGAGAGAAGAGGGTATGTGGTTGAGTTCATTTTATTCTATCGTTTGTGTGTTTGGTTTTATTGTTTACTTATTTATTTTGTTAGTTCTTATTTTTGCTATTATTTATTTATGTATTATTATTTATTCCTATTACTATTATTACTGTTATTTATTTATTTATTTATCAATTTATTTATTTATTTTGTTTTTACTTAATTTCCATTTAATTATGGAATACTTTTAATATGTTGGTACCTGTGTTGAAAGCTATTTTGTTAATGTTAGGCTGTTTAGTTTTAATGAATATTGCTTCTAGTATTTTAAGTCTGTTTGTGCAGTTATTTTTGTGTATTATTTTCGTGTTAGATATTAATATTTTCCGTATATCGGCCGACTGTAGTCTTTTGTTATGTGTAGTAATGTGACGTTGGATGGCGCTGGTATCGGATAAATGGTAAGTTAGGCATCGAGAGAGAGTTGTTGTAGTGTGGCCAATATAGGTGTTATGTATTTGTTCTGTTTGGGTTGTAGGGAGACATTCCTTAAAAGGGCATGAGAACATGTATATAACGTTAGTTTGGCTGAGAGTTGTATTGACAGTGTTATTTTTAATAATTAGGTTATTTGTTTTAAATTTTGTATAGTAAATTATAAGTTTGATCTTTTTTTGTTGGCTCGACGGTTTGAGAACCTCACGAGGAAAATATACAAACGCGAAAGTTCCGTGATGTTCAACAACGCTTGCTTAGATAATGACTTGCTGCCTAAATATATATATATATATATATATATATATATATATATATATATATATGGGAAATGAAAAAGGAAAAACTAAGAGATATTTTTTTTTTTATATATATATTCATCAATGTTTCATCTTTATTTGTAAGCATTTCACTCTGCCACTGACTGGCTTCTCTCAGCCCGGACCTTGGTCCAGTGCTCTCAGTAGCCACGGCTACTACTTTTTCTCATCAACCAATCATGTCAACCCAATATTTCGATGTGCTTGCATGACATTTTTCTTAAAATTATCATCATGAGGAAGTCTTACAAATAAAGTATCTCTTGGTTTTTCCTTTTTCATTATGTCGGATTACTCTCATCCTTCCTTTCTCATATATATATACCCAGTCATATATATCATTTACTCACATACCGACATGTATATATACATTCATACATATGTATGTGTGTATATATATATGTATATGTATATACATGCACACAAATACATACATATATATATATATATATATATATATATTTAAACATATACACATATAACTATATACACCTATAATTATAAATATAGAAACATTCATACCAAGTAAAATTAAATAAAATAAAGATAAGGAAGCCAAGACATTAATCCATCAACTTATACAAATAAAGAATGATTCTTTATAAGATATTATTGGTCCTCCGATTTATAAAATCGGGGGACTTATAATTTGAGGCATGTCCGTCCGGATTTTTCTCCGCAACCATCCATGGAATTTCTCTGAAATTTTGCATGAAGTTGTAAATTTGGTCAGGTTAGAAAGTGACATTCTCCGATTTTTGAAAAAAAATCTGGTTAGCCCCCCAGGGGCTCAAAAGGCCCCGAAATGGCAAAAAATGACATTTTTTGCCTCATAACTTTTCATCCATCCATTCAATTTCTCTGAAACTTGACCAAAATGTGGAGGCAATTGTTCCTAATAGAAAATAAGTATCGCTGACCTTGGAAAAAATCTGGTTCGCACCCTCAGGGGGTCAAAAGCCCCCAAAATGGCAAAAAATTACCCTTTTCTCCCATAACGTTTGATCCATCCATTCAATTTTTCTGAAACTTGGCCAAAATGTAGAGGCAATTGTTCTGGATATAAAATGAGCATCCTTGACTTCAGGAAAAATTATGGTTCGCGCCCCCAGGAGGTCAAAGTGGGGTCAAAAATGCCCGAAATTGCCCAAATTTATTACGTTTTACACTCGCCACATCGAGTCACATACAGAGGGGGACCACGCACGCGCGGCTTGTTGAGATATATATCATTTTATATTCTAATATAAGATCTATATGTTATTATTACTAATGTTATTTGGATCCATTAATTACTATTTTATTATTGATAACAAGTAGTAAGTATATTTTATCATTGTTATTATTAGCATTATTATTATTATTATTTTGATTATATTAGGAATGTATTTTAATTTTTAAGGGACTACTATTCATCCATTTATTCCATCGGGATCTAATTAATTTAAAGTCGACATTAGAGTTTAATTCAGTTATTTTAAGTTGATTGTATTTAAATTTATATCTGCGGAGGCAGGAGTAGATAATTTTAAGTATATTATGATTAGATTTAATAATAGTTAAAACCTCAGCAGTACATAGATTACAGAATTTCAAACCTGGTTGATATATGATCTTTAATAATGCAGCATTCTAAAATATATGGGATATTTCTGTTTTCAATTTCAAAGTAATATTAAATAAATGAAATAAAAATAAATATTTAATGTAATAATGAATTATTCTTTGGTTTGTTTTTAGACAATGTTAATCATATCACAGTCAATAGTTTTCTTCGAATGTCGGCCTGGCTTAGTAGGCTGAGAGCAGACTCAAGACGTTTCCACAAATAATGGCGATAGAAAGGCGCTTGTAAAGCCAAGTCCATTCGCGATTGTCTCCGTTGTTGCGTGTCATTAATAGACCAAGGCTGCTGAGGAAGTTGTGCGTGACAGAGCGTATCACTTCACTCATCTCCACAGCGATCGGTTGAAATACAAATCTGTCGAAGAGATCAGCATAGTTTGACCGCTTGCAATCTCTGCTGATCCTGCTGCATGTCCATGGTTTGTTGCCGATTCTATCACTGACGAGGATGCAAAAGTGTCGACACAAGTCGCATCCCATATCAGTGACTTACCGTTTGTGAAGAGAAACACCATCAGGTCGTTTGTCATTCCCTCTGGTTCGAGGATCGACGGGAAGCCAGCAATGTCTAGTGCTCGTCGGACGACATCATTGAGAGCGCTGTGCCTAGGAAATCTGCCGACACTCCTTCTAGACGAAAGGGTGTGGAGTCTATATATGTCGACCGGCTGGCCACATATAAGAGATTTTTTAAATTTATATCTATAGTCTTAGTATTTTCAGTGCTAACATTGATATAATTAGCAAAGTTGTTATTGTTATTACTGCTATTAGCATTATTGTTACTAGTGGTGTTGTTATTGTTATTACTGTTGTTATTGCTATTATTTATATTAGATTTAATTATACACCTGTAAATTACATCACTGCGCATACAGTTATTATCTAGAAGGCATAAACTCTTATTTATACAGTTACAGTTATTAGATATACGTGTTCTATGTTATGAACCAGTTCTTTTGGGGATTTTTTACATTTTTTTTTAACATTGGATGTAATCATATTTTGGTTTAAATTAGGAACAGTTGAGTAGAGCATCCTTATTATATTTTTATTTAAAACTTTACGAAACCTCTGAGGGACTTGGTAGTTGTTAAAAACTAATTTATAGAATTCCCTGGGGATATTTGTTTGAACATTTACAGATTATGGGGGATAAACCAAATATAATCCCTCTTTCTATTATTCGTAATTTTATTATTATTGTTTGGTAAGTGGTTTTTAATTTCTTTAGTTTAAGGAGGGACCCTCTTAGGAGTTATGTTCACATTTGTGTGAACTGGTGAGGCCTTTTTTACATTGCGATTGTTATTGTTAGCATTTGATTTCTTCATTTTATTATCCATGACCATATCACAAGTTTACATATCTATTCTTTTCTTAAGTGTTTCCACATAATCTATAGACTTAATTTTATCCCCATAGTTTGAATTAAGGGGGGAAGTATTGTAGTAAGTATCATTTTGGTCGAAAATAATCTTATTAGCTGAAAGTTTGGAGATTCTATTAGAAATATAAGGGATAATAGATTTAATGATCGAGTTACGATGGTTTAAATTGTAGTGTACGTAGTGCAATGTTTGATTGGGTTTAAACTTGAAGCACTCGTATGTCTAGCATCACTGAACAGCTGTGATACAACGAAACGGTCTGTCTGTGAATGACTATATATATATATATATATATATATAGATAAATGAAAGAAGAGAAATAAAAAATGTAAGAATGACAAATCTATTACATCGTCGCTTATTCAAGACAAGGTGTATTCAATAAAAGAACGTTTATTTTTTTCTTTCCTTAAGCCAGGCTTTTCAAAGAATGGTTTCTTATCATCAGAGGAATTTAAATAGATAGATAAGTTGGCAGAGAATAAACCAAAACTCATAATTTGAAAAAGTTATAAAATGTAGATGTAAATGTGTGAGAAGAGTGTCAAAAATGCAAAAGATGTCCAGTGAAAAAAAGTTTGAGAATGGAAAGACAAAAATTCAACGTATATGAAATAAACATTGCATGTTGATAATACATAATATTAATGACAGTCTGCCTTGAATGAAATCTATCAGCAGTATTAACAGTTATTCTTAATGTTTCAGAAAAAAAAAATAAGAACTGAAGGTGGGGCATTTTTTAATGTTTTTTTTTTTTTTATAATCATGAATCTTAAAAAAACACAAAAAAAAAAAAAGCTGTCTTTAAAGATAATTTTTTGTTGTCCATCCAGGTGGCAGTAACGCCGGCAGTTGGTCCCAGTATGCCAACAGACTTTCTTCTTCCTAGTACTTCAGATGATCCGTCACCTTCCCCGTCTCCTGAAACCACAAACCTCAACACTCTTCCCCCCACGTCAACAATCGTGTTGCCCCCACTGACACTCAACTCTAGTGGAGTGACCGTGCTTCCATTGACACTAATCCCGCACACTGCCGATGGCTCCCATGTACAAACTGTAAATATAAACAATCAACTGGCTCTCGGCAGGCACATTGTGCACGGCTATTCCCACCACCAGAATGGCATTAGCCTTAGAAATGTGATATCAAAGGGCAGGACGAGGTTGTCACCGAAGGGCAAGAAGGAGGCAACCATCAGTTCTATTCTGAATATGGCCATCGGCAAAAAGAATCAGCAAATAGTGGCCGCACCTGTTGTAGTTAATAACAATACATCTTCTCCAAAATCATTCACTGCCGTTAAGTTGCAGTGTGCCCCCGAGACAATCGAAAGGTGGACAAAGTAAGTTGTGTTCTCCATTTTTTTATCACCATTTTATTTCCAGTGTACCTCTGCTTCTTCTTATTTTGTTTTCTTGTGGTTTCTTTTTACTTTTTCTCCCAGTCAAATCAAATAACTGAAACACCCACCTCGTTAAGGTACGGGATTACGTGGGGGAATATGAAAGTGTTTATATGATGACGGTAATGTTCCTATTTACTTACCTCCCCACATGACTCCCATACTTGCATTGTGTCAAAGTTTCTATTTACAAGTGTTTTAAAAGGTGTTCAATATATTGAATCAGAGGATTGAAGAGGCTAATGAATTTTGATCAAAATTTGAATAAGGATTCTAGGCATAAGGTTTATTAGCATATATATCTTGATTTAAAACTTTGTAATGTGACATAAATTTAGTGCAAAATTATTTCTGTTCAATGAATAAATTGTACTAACCTAGCATTATCCAGGATCCATTACGTTAACATTTTTGTTAATATCTCTGTTAATCTCTTCAGTCTCCTGATCCAATGTATTGGATACCTTTTAAAATGCTTGCAAATAGTAAATTTGATGCACTGTCCTGTTTATTGGACACGTTTCAAATGCATTACAACAGGGAAACACCAGTTGACTGTCAGATGAGCTTCAGGAAAATGAATAAACCTTTTCTTTTCAATGAAAATAAATGTGTTTTAAGCTGTGATGGAAGGTGTTAAAGTTAAAATGGCTATCTTGTCTTCCTTCTTCAATGAGATTCCCGCTTTTGTAACAGAAAATGGAAAGGAGGGAAAGAGGTGGGAAAAAGAGGATTTTCAAAAGAAAGAAACAGGAAAAGGGAAAAGTGAAATAAAGAAATACAAAATTACAACCAAAAATGAAAAGAAGAACAAGAAAAAGAAAAGAAAGAAAATGAGGACATCGGAAAGTTAGAATTAAAAACAAAATGAAAGAAATATTAATAAAATTGTGAGGTAACTTCACGTGTCTATATGTGTGTGCCTTGTGTTGAAGTAACTTTGATAAGTAATCCCTTCAGTCCCCTAGTCCAATGTATTAGACACTTTTAAAAATGCTTGCTAGTAAATTTGAAGAAATACAAGTATCGGAGTCATGCTGTCCTGTTTATTGGACACATTTCAAACGCGTTACAACTGGGAACCATTGGTTAACTGGCAGATGACCTTCAAGAAGATGAATAAACCTTTTTTCAATGAAAGTGAGCTTCAATCTGAGTCATTCTTGTAAGACATTCACACCAAGAACTCATCTTCTTACCACCATTGTAAAGAACTTTCCTTTCTTCTTCCGTGAGCATGACATCAAACAGAATTTACATGAATAAAGTTTCTTTCCAAGAACTTCCCATCTGTGGAACACGTTACCACAAGATTGCTTTCCTGAAGGCTACAACATGATCCTCTTCAAATCTAATGTCAAACACTAGTTATAAACCATCCTCATGAGTCATCAAATTTTATTCATTCTATTATTTTCAATCCTCTCATATTATTCATCATCATTAAACTGTCAATCTATCCATCTCATTAACTTTTATCCCTGATTGGCTTTTAGCCTTGATAATTCATAACTCATTAGTAAATAAGTAAAAAATAAAATTGATTTCATCTGTCATGGATTTTCTTAGCACATAGATAGCATATCAAATAGTTTTCTCCTCTTTCTCAACACCAGAAGAAGGAATGAAGTGAAAAACAGTGCAAAAATTAAATATGCGAGAAAAAAAAAGATTGTGGAAACTTTTTTAGATTAAAATTTTTTCCTCTGAGTGTACTCTCAAAAGACTTTGCTCAATTTTGATTTATTTGGTTCATAAATTTCACAAAGAATGGTTAAATAGAAAAATGTGTTTCCTCTCCCTTTTCAGAATGATGGATAAGCTGATCCTTGACACAACCAAAGATCATGGTGCCAATTCTCAGGTTTTTGAATTTTTATCCACAAAAATACAGGGCAGAACACCCGAAGAGGTTAGTATAAAGAATATCCAATTATGAAGATTCTTCATCCTCTCTTTCTGTCTCACTATATACAGGATGTTTAAGATAAATTTGACACTTTTTGGAAAGGAAAGCAATATGTCATATCTTGGCCAATGATTGATGTATTCTCAAAATTCAAAATGCATCTCTTAGAGGATATTTTGCTTGATACAGCTCACTCAGAAAACCCGCCCTGAGTTTCCAGGCGAGCCCGTAACTTGGAGCACACGGCTTACATAGTGTCCTTCAAGAGATGCCTGAACACTATTTTTACTCTGGCAATTCGCTCGTTCTTCGTGTTGCAAGTTGTACGGTTAGTGTCTTTCTCAACTGCGCGCCACACATAATAGTCCATGGCATTGCAATTAGGCGAGTTGGGCGACCAGATGTTGAGACTAGTGAAGTCGTGTAAATTCTCAGACAGCTACTTCTGGGGTTTCCCCGGATGTGTGACATGGTACCGAGTCCTGCTGTCAGACATATAGCCTGTCCACTTAGCCCTTGACAACAACCACCATCTCCACCCAGTGCTTGACAACAGTGGCCAGCAACTCAATATAGCTATCCGAATTGAGTCTGAGTCTCTTTTCCAAGATGTTAGGCAGCAGGATGTGGATTTCACTGGAAACACGCCCAATAACCGTCAAAGTTTGAGGAAACTTAGTTTTCATGACGCATGGGACTTCTTGCGGACTGTAGGCTAGCCGTTTGTTGTTCTGTGTGTTGTCCAACTGGTTCTAAGAAGAACCAGAGCATACCCGGCTCAACTAAGTGTTTGACCTTGTTGAGGAGTTTTGTGGGTTTTGGGCCTAGGTGGTGAGTAGTTGGCCCTTTCCATTCTTGTATGAGGAGTAGTGAAGATCCTCGTTCAGCGCTTTCTTCGTAGTCACCACCCTGACACGTATTTCTGATGCCAAGCTTCTCATTGGCTTGCCTGAATCTTGCCTGAATCTTGCCACACCTTTTGATTTTGCAGTTTCTCGATAAATTTCTTTGTGCAGACAGTCAGGACACCTACTATGATCCTTCCTGCTAGCCACTGCTTCCACATCTCCATCGCAATATCCTCAGCTCACATCTCATGCCCTTCAAGGTGTTCAAGGAGCACTGAGCTGCAGCTAAGATTTTGTTCATCCTGCGTATTAGCTAGGTAGAAACTCTCTCACTCCCCCCCCCCCTTTTCTCTCTCTCCACTCTCTCTCCACTCTCTCTCTCTCTCTCTCTCTCTCTCTCCATTCTCTCTCTCTCTCTCTTCCACAGATAATTTCATTGTATCACAGCTCTTCGATGTGACTAGACAGGCAAGCACTTTAAACCACAATCGAAAATCAACTGTATTTTTGAGAATTAGTGCTTCTAACCTTTAGACTATCAACAACAGGACATGAGTAAATGAAATCTTAATGTTTATATAAAAACTATTGACCACCAAAGAGTGCTTAATTCATCTATTTTAATGGGGAACTTTGCATTATCACTAATAGCAACTGGTGATTTCACTTACTACAGTGCTCAACCCATGAAGGGATGCATATGTAGTCCCTAAGATCATAGAAATTAAGCAACATTAAGCCTGGTAAGTACTTAATGGGTGACCATATGGGAATACCAGGTGCTGTATGTAAAATCTATTTGGTGCTCTGCCGACAGATGGCGTAACTCTTTGGTCAGAGTATAACGGTCTCAATTAAACAGATCTGAATAGAAAAATCTGGTGTGGACCCCACTTCAATAGGATAAAAATATAGAAGGAAAAAAAAATGAAGAAAACAGCGAAAATAATTTACTCTAAAAAGAAACAATTACACAGTTCACAATGAATTACACCATTGCTTCTCAACCGTATTCTGATCATGGGCCCTCTTCGATCCAATGTGAGTTCTTTATGACCCCATCCATGTTAACCCCTCCGCTGTCTGTAAACATAATACGGTGAATGTATACAAGTATGGTACCAGAAGATATCGGCTGCAAAGCGGAGATCATGTGATATTAGTAGCACTGCTTTTATGTCCCGACTAAAAACATACCGGGCTGTTCGTTTTCTGAAATTGAAATCATTGAAATACAAACTGTTTTTCTTTTTTTCTTGTAAATACAAAAAAAAGATTCTTTCTAGTTTTGTAAATATATTTATTCAATTTTGACACTCAAAAGGAAAAAAATCACATTTGTTACATTTTTCGTTTCAAAAAACTTTCTGTTTATTTTCTTTAATAAATGTTTTTTTGTATTTCAACAATTTCAAAAAACTTTCTGTTTATTTTCTATTTTTGATTTTTTGTTTCAAAAAACTTTCTGTTTATTTTCTATTTTTGATTTTTCATTTCAAAAAAACTTTGTTTATTTTTGATTTTTGATTTTTCGTTTCAAAAAACTTTGTTTATTTTCTTTAATAAATGAATTGTTTTTATACAATCACTTGTTTTTTTGTATTTCAATGATTTCAAAAAACAAACAGCCCGGTATGTTTTTAGTCAGGACATAAAAACAGTGCTACGAATATCACGTGATCACTGCGTTGCAGCCGACGTATTCGGGTACCATACTCGTACACATTCACCCATGATACATCTAGGTTTGATAGTTTTATGGCATCAAAACACTCCCAGTTGTAAATAAAAGAATAATATTATTTGAATAAATATTTTATTTGAATAAATGGCGACATATGGTGCGACTCTTCGACCAGAGTATAACCTGTCCATCACAACCAGCAGAGCGTTACCACTGTCGACCAAGGGAAGAGTCTATCAAGCATGTGTACAGTGTGATAATTTATGGAAATGAAACCTGGCCAATTAGGGTTGAGGACATATGTTGCATGGAGAGAAATGATATGAGAATGATACAATGGATGTTTAATGTGAGTCTGAGTAAGACGGGCTTAGTTCTGATGATCTCCGAGAAAGATTAATAAATCTGGACAGTATTGGGAATGTGTGCAGAAGAGTAGACTTCGATCATAAGGCCACGTTGATAGAATTGATGAGAGTTCTTGTGTTAGTAGATGTAGAACAGTTGAGGTGGGAGGTTCAATTCACAGAGGAAGGGCAAGAAAAACAAGAAAGAAAGTAATAAAAAATGGATCTGAGTGAAAGAGGGATAAATAAAATCATGGCCAGAGATAGGTTACTTTGGAAGTCAATTTCTTAAAGGCGTCAAATGCATGCCAGCATATAAAATGGACGCTTCAAAAAACTTTCTGTTTATTTTCTTTAATAAATTATTTTTTGCCAACCACTTGCAAATAGTAAATTTGAAGAAATACAAGTATCGGAGTCATGCTGTCCTGTTTATTGGACACATTTCAAACGCGTTACAACTGGGAACCATTGGTTAACTGGCAGATGACCTTCTAGAAGATGAATAAACCTTTTTTCAATGAAAGTGAGCTTCAATCTGAGTCGTTCTTGTAAGACATTCACAGCAAGAACTCATCTTCTTACCACCATTGTAAAGAACTGATGATGATAAGGAATCTAACAAGTCTAGATAGAAAAATCCAGTAAAGACTCCGTTTTCACGGGGTAAGAAGAAAAGGAACATTAGAATCGGATAATTGAAAAGAAAAAGAAATGCACCAATTTTAAATGAATCACAAATGTGTTGATATGTGCATAAAACCAAACGTTTGTTATCTCGGAGTCCAAGAAGGAATTAGCAGAAGCAATGTAAGTTCGGTGACTGTTGATTGGAATCTGAAATGTTTATACTGGCTTATCTTTTTGCCAATGCAAGAAATTATAGGTAGTTCCTCTGTTTGAAAGCATTGCGATATTTAAATTTAAAAACAACAAACGGATTTCTACTTGGACAAATATGTCATTGAAAAGGAAGAAAAAGAGAAAAAAATGTCTATTTATGTAAAAAAAAAAAAAAAAAAAAAAAAATGGCTCATCATTATCACCATCAACAACAAACCGGTTTATTTGTTGAATCAGATCACAATTAATCCTCTGATGAGAGTGGAGCCTGATTGTCTAGTCTCAATCTAAGTTTTTCTCTCCATTCTTGTCTTTAATGAGGCCTGACGGAATCCATACCTATGGCTTTCCTATCACGTTTGACCACGTCCTCCCAAGACAATTTGGGTTTGTCAGTGTTGGTATTCTCTGCTGGCACATTCAACTGTCGGACATTAGCAATCCAGCCATTGCTGTGCTCAATGTGCCCCAACCAACACAGTCTGCTCTTCTGCATGATGTCTGCGAGGCTTTTCAAGTTGACTTATACGAGTAGAGATTCAAAAGGTATGCTTTGTTCAGGCCTCACCAAACAGATCCATCTGACCGTTGCCTTCTCATTACGGTGCAGTTTCTTTAGTGTGCCGACAGAGGCAGCCCAAGTTTTGGAGCCATACGTTAGCACACTTCTGACACATGAGGAGTGTACACAACTTGTAGCTGTTGGCAGATGTTTATTTGGTAGGATTTGTAGCAGCTCTCTAAACTGTTTCCAAGCAGACTTACAACGTGTAGCTGCCGCAAGTTCACAGCCTTCACCCGATGACGGCACATCTCCAAAGTAACAAAAGTCTGTCACTACTACAAGCTTATCGTCACCAGTATTCACCTCCATCAGTGATCTGCCATCTATGTATCTTGCCGCGTCGACACAACGCAAACACTTAAAGTGAATATCTTTGATGAGAGAGCCCTTTATGTCACTGCACTTTGTGTGGACCCATCCTGAACAGTGAGTACAAATGATTGAGTTACTGCCTGTTCCTCTTAGACATACTGCACACGGGTGTTTGCTCGTTTTCCTCAGTAAGTTGAGGTTAGGACCAATAAAATTAAACAATAAAGTTAAATAATAAAGTTTAATAAGTAGCCGTGAACCTTTAAAAAATTGTCCGAGTCAGGTGGTGATGTCATAGAATTTTACTATAAGGCTCATCTGTAGATTTATAAACCAGTGAAGTGCAAATTCTGTAATTTAATAAATAACTGCCCCTGGTGTAATTGGTGGCAGTCAGAGTGAATTCTCTGAGACTTTCTCTTAAGAGGAAAAAAACTAAAATATCAATCGGGACTTAATAGTTAAAGCGATTAATGTGATTGAAAATGATTTTGTTTTCATGATATGGATCAATTCAAGGCGAAACAATATTTTTAGATGTAGCCTTTGTTGATTTTTTTTTTATTTAAATAGAAAAAATACCACTTTAGTTTATATATAAGATGAGAATATAAGAAAGAAATATATATATATATATATATATATAACTTCTGACTTTGAACTATTCACTCCTAATGAGGCCGATGAATTTTTCTGAAATATAAATCCAGAATGGCCAGATAGATGAAACAGACCATTGCCTTGATATTACAGTGCAGTTTCTTTAGTGTGCCTGCAGAGACAGCCCAAGTTTTAGAGCCATACATTAGTACACTTCTGACATATGAGGAGTATACACGACCTCAAGTAGCAGTTAGCAGGTGTTTGTGATGGATTAGTAGAAGCTCTCTAAACTGTCTCCAGGCAGACTTGCAACATGTAGCTGTCGCGAGTTCACAGCCTCCACCTGATGACAGCACGTCGCAAAGGTAACAAAATTCTGTCACTACTATCCATTATCGTCATAAGTATCCACCTCTGTCAGTGGTTTGCCATCTATTAGTCTTGCTGTGCCAGCGCAACGCAAACACTTAAAGTGAGGTTCTGTTCTGAGAGAACCCTTTATGTCAGTCCAGTGTTATGGACCCATCCTGAACAGTATGTGCAGATAGTTGAGTTGCTGCCTGTTCCTCTTAGACATACGGCACACAGATGTTTTCCTGTTTTCCTTAGTAAACTGAGGTTTGGACCTCAGATCATGACCTTGGTTTTACCCATGTTAACTCTGAAACCTTTCTCTTCCATGCTACTCTTCCACCTATCCAGACGTTCCTTGAGTGATTGAAGTGAAGTATCAATGATCGCCAGGTCATCGGCAAATAGGAGCTCCCACGGGCAGCCAGTACGACATTTTAGTGATAGAGCCTCAAGTACAATTAGGAATAGAAGGGGACTTTTGATTAATTAAATAAATATATTTTTTTTAAATTGCATTGTCTTGTCTTCAAACATTTTTTTAATTCAACTATCACAATGCTTTGAAACAGGGGAATTATTTATAATTTCTTATCTCAAAACACATGTCTGCTCGTATTTTCCTACTGACATCAATATTAAAACTGCTGCCGTTAACAAATACGAATACGTAACTAAAAAGACAAAAAATAAAATATTTATTACTCCTGATGAGGACGTTTTCCGTTGAAAATTTTAAATAAAGGTTTTTATGTTTTTTTTTAAATTGCAATATCTTGGTTTTTTAAATATTTTTTGCATACACGTTGAACGTCAGATTAAAATAATTGAATCAAGATACAGGTTCATTTGTGAACTTAGAGATGTTTGTTGAATCCTTCTACTACGGAAAGAATTATTACCGTTTACTCTGCAATGAAAAATTACTCCATAATTTTGAAAAATCTCTACCCATTCTACAAGAAGCAGATACACAGTTAGTAGGTTCAAGCCAAGGGAAGTAACTCCTGCTCGAGAAATTTAGAGTTATCTGCCCCTGACGGCAGCGGGACAGTTTTGCAAATGGCGGAATAAAATCAAGTTTTGTTTATTCAATCATATTCCTTCTTTTATCTGTTTAATGTTTATAAAGTAAATTGACAAGTCAAAGGGCATTAGAGTAAAACAGCCCTTAGTGACCAACTTCTGAACATCGGCTGATTTAGTCTTTTTAAACTCTTTTTTTACAAAACGCAGTTTTCACCAATTTAAAAATATTTTCATATCTTTCATTAAATGTCTATTTACAGGAGAAGAATCAAATTTTAGTGATCTGGATAATCATAACATAATCACGTTGACTCAACCATTCTCGTTAGATTACCGTAGTTAAGCAACGTTAAGCCTGGTCAGTACCAGATGGGTGATCATTTGGGAATACCAAGCGCTGTATGTGAGCGGTTTGTAACACCTTCCTGCAAAAAAAAAAAACTGACCTGGATATACGTGCAACTAGGGATCGCTTGTGAATTTAATATTTCCTAGAAACTTCCTTCTTTTCGAGGAAGCTGGCTCAACTGCTTAGGGTGAATGCCGTACCAGAATAGACATGAAACAAACGCTGTATACTTTCAGGAGGTATGAAAAAGGTATTGCAGAAGCAGAAAATATCAATTTTATTTTTTTGGTAAATAATCAGCATTCGAGTATCACTATGAAATTTAATCCCACACTTAACAAATACAGTTAAAATTTCTCTACATTTTCTTTTTCTGAAAATCGATAGCATAACTTCAGGATTATGTTCTATATGTGTAAAGTAGCCTTTTTTTTGTAGGGGTTGCTTTTCTAATAACACTCCATTACTAGTCCTTTGTGATCCATTTCTTCCTTTGTATGGTCTTTGGTTTGTACGGATCATATTTTAAAATCTGTATTTGGTCTGTTGTATTCTGTTACCTGAAATAAGAATGGCCAACATTTGCAGAATGCGGACTGGCTATCAAAGGATCATGACGCTACTGCTTTTATATTTATTTTGTGTCATTTTTTTATGGTTTTATTGGTGTATGTGGGAACATCAGATCCAGGATTATATTACCTGTAATCCTATCACAGGGATATTGTTTATTCAACCCATATGTAAAAAATAACTGCACATCTCACATTTTTTTGTTAGATGTTTATAATAAAGAATGTCGATCAATATTTCTTCCAATAACCTATAACTCGGAAAACAAGTATTTCTGTACATATATGTTATATGCACATATATGTACAGAAATACTTGTTTTCCGAAATTAGCAATCAAAATTTCCAAACACCCTGTATGTATAAATTTTACTTATTTTACCTGCGTGATGTACTCGGTATCCCAACTAGTCAAAATGTTTGATTGAATAAGTTTTACTTTTTTGTAATCTTTTCTTTAGAATTTTTTTTTTTTTTTTATGAAAATGATTTTTTATCCCAATCATTTCCAATTTTTTGTTTTTAATAAAAATGATTTTTTTATGCCAATCATTTTTGGTAACTATTTATTATTTATTATTTTTCAGATCAAAACGAGGTACCATCAGTTACTACAGTATTTAGAACAACTAAAACAATGAAACCGTATCAACCATCCAAGGAAGGCTGAGAGCGTTCATTTGAACAGGAGATAAAGAGGGGGGAGGATTAAAGAGAAAATATGTATCCACTTTCTCGTGTTCATTATCGGTACTACCATCTCCAAAAATGTGTTCTTTATTGAAAAACAAAAAACAAAAACGATTCTCTTTCTTTCTCATAACTTATTAGTAATTGGTTGCTATGGCAGCGTTCTTCACACAACCTTGCTACTTGTAAAGATGCATCCATAACGGGAGTCATGTCCCCTTAGTTTCAACACCTCTGAGCCTATTGTATTATTCCGTTTGATGGTTTGGTTGGTGGTATGTTCTTAGAGTTAGGCTCAACTCTGAACCGCACGCTCATTCTATCCCACTGATTTCTGCTCAGGTAGCTGAATTTGGTTTATTTATAAGAAAACAGCAAAGGACAATTATTTTAATTATTTGATTTCCTTGTTTCACTATTTCATCACCTTAAAAGTTACTTCCATAGTTTTTTTTTTTTTTCTATTGTAAATTTAAAAAAAAAAATCAATAGAAATAATAAGATAAATTGTTGCTATTCAGTTTGACAACATTTGTAAAGATTTTAGGTCTGGAAGACACAAATATGGGATTTCTTTGGCGTTTTAGCTGGGAGCAGAGTGTAGTGTCTGTTCTAGTGCTTCACTTCATCTTTTTAGTCTTTGGTCAGTGAGGGAGAGGCCCTTCTAGACTCGGTCAATTTTTATTTTTGTCGTAGTCTAGAGTGCCCCTATTTGGAGAGCTAGATTTTCCCCCTACTTTAAAAACTGATCTTGTATCTAACTCTGCTCTCTTGGGGAGGCAAATAAATAGAGACACAAATATGGGTAAGAAGTCGGCAGCTAAAATATGAAAATGTAGAAAAGTCTGATGAAGTAGAGATGTTATCTGTATCATCATAGCAGATGTAAGTAAAAAACGATAGTGAAAACGAACTTGATTTCAGGAGTACAATTTTATTTATGCTTTGTTATTGTTAACGTTTCCGAGTTCCTTGGGCCTAAATCTAGGAATCTATTGGCTTCTGTTAATTGTGCAGGGAGAACTGAAACAAAAGAAAGTTAAAATAATCAGATACACTTTGAGGCAGCGCACATATTTCTGTTGATAAAATAAATAAGATGAAAGAGAAAGCTAATGTCAATCACGCACACGTGGACTCTAAACGATTCGCATGTTTCCGCAAAGTGGATATTATTATTCTAATTTTTGTTTAACTTCACGTCGACTTGTGATTAATATGAGTGAATATATTCCTATATTTCACCATGAAGAAAACGTTGACGATAACAAAATTAAATAAGACGTTATACCTGAAAAAAAAAAAAATTCATTGTCTATTTCACTTATATATATATATATATATGTATGTATATAATAATATGTATATATGTATAAAGAAAAAACGGTTTGCATAAAATCAAACAAAATCTATAGGATAAAATGGAAAAAAAGCAGATATACTAAAACAGTACAATCAAATTAACTCATCAGAAATAAATAAAAGGATGTTATTATTTAAGAAGAGGTTATTTACAGCTATTTACCCCCCTCCCCCTCCTTATCTGTCTTTGTTTTCAAATTGTTAATATTCCTTCAAAAGTAACGTCTTTTATTAATTTCTGTGGAGTCTTTTAATAATAAAGTCGAAATATTTTATATTTCACCATATAAGTTAAATTGAATGTATCCTTTTGGTATATCTGCTTTTTCTAAATGGAAAAAGCATATATCTATATTCATAATGGTTAAAATGAAATATACATATTTCATTTTAACCATTATGAATATTTGCATCAAAATATTAGATGTTCATGTCAATATCATAAATATAGGAAGCTTTAAAATCTGTTTTTGTAAATTTGTAACTATTTGAAATGAGGCTAGTTTTGAAAATGATATTTTGAAGGTTCAGATTTCTTTCTTGGTCATAATTTAGTTTTATCCATATTTGTAGAAATGAAAATTGATCAAATTGAAATGTAAAAAAACTCATGTTCCTTCTTTTTTGGGTTCTTTAATATTGAGAAGGTTAATGTGAAAACAACAACAAAAAATCAAAATACAAATTAGAATAGATTTTAATAGTGTTTTTTTAAATAAAGATTTTGTTTTTAATTTTTAGTTTGAACATCAGATAATTAAGAAGAAATTATAATATTAACAAAGATATAAAGTAAGAAATGAATTGTCTGAAGAAAAATGTACCTTCAAGTTGAGATCAACAGACAAATTCATGAGGCAGCTATTTTCTAAGCTTAGGAATCTTTCCAAGTTGTTAAAGATGCTGTTGTTGAGCATCCGGGTGCATTTTTCTTAATTGGGAATGCCGGGTCTAGTGATATCTGGGAGATCGGACATCAACTTCGATTTCTCTCAAATAGCCAACCCTCTCTCTGGATCTACTGTTAAAACATCAGGTGGTGGTAGTTTGGTGGGCTGACGGTGAATATATAGACACTTGTGCATGATGTTAAAGATGACGATGAACAGTTTTATGGATTTATGAAAACTTCATTTCTAATTCTTCAACTGATTCAGCAATGCCAAACGGAGCTCTTAATCAAAAGAAGTTTTCAATCAAACAATACTGTACGTCCTGATTGATCTTCGTCTTGAAGGATGAAATGACCATTTCTGAGTTTTTTGTAAACCATCTTCTGCACATTCTTTATAAACTGAATGAATATTTTGAATCGCTTCGGCTGCAGATAACCTTTTCTTTAACTCTTAAAGCATGATGTCCTTCAAATGTGCTTTCGATATGATCATGCGTCAAGGGCTTTCAACAGTGAAATTTAAATTAATTTTTTGTGTAAAATAGAATTGTATATAGTTAAATGTGTGGAAATATATACATGTATATGTAAATGTTGTTTAGTTCCATTCACTATTAAATTTCAGAGAATTAAAATTCAGACAGAACTTATCGAATGACTTAATAAATAAATAAATAAATAAGAAAATAATTATGTTAATCCGCAATCTTGAGGAAAACATTCATGCAGCTTCAGATGCAACTATATGTGCAGATAGGATGGCTTTTGTGCATCTTGGCCATAACATCGACAACATGGCCTTAAGTGAGTGATTGGTATTGTCTGTCCACTGCCTTTTCTCTTTCTAGATGATATTCCTACAAGATTTAGTTTAAGAGAGCTAAGTGGAGGAGGGTGCATTCTGGGCTTAATGGATATCGTCACGGACTATGAAATTGACGATGTTGAGTTCAAATCCTATCCGATCTATTGTTATATATGGACTGATGGGAAAGGTATGACCCCCCTCGCCCCCAAAGATACCTTTTGTAATTGGAACTGTGTTTCGGCATTAAATAACCACAAAATGGTCGATATGCCATAAACCATATGAACCAAACCACTCCCATAGGAGTATAAGGTCACAGGCATGAGTTGCCATAGCAGGTCATATTTTTATTCTTGTCCCACATTGAAGCCTCCCTCCTTTCTCTCCCGCATATGCACAACGTGCGTGTATGCTTAGTCAAATGGATACTACAGAGATGTGAATTCCACCCTTGTTTTAATCCAGAAAAAGCGGATTTTTTCAACTTAAATCTCTAGAGCATCCCATAGATGTGAGTTCTCCGTTTTTTTGATCGAAATTTGCTTTTTTTTTTTTTTTTTAAATAAGAAAAGGCTGATTTATGTCAAATCGCTAGAGCCTTACTTCCTTTTTTTTTTTTTTTGTCGCTATTTGGTTGAATTTAATTTCTCTTTCTCTTTCTTCCTTTCACTATATCTTTCTTTCTCTTTTCATGTTTTTTCTTCTCTTCCTCTCTCCGTCTTGTCTTGACTTGCCTTCACGACAGTTCTCTGTAAAACTGAAAATGTTCATTTTGCCGTGAAGGCTAAGACTTCAAACGATTCATGATAGAGTTAGTGGAGTTAGATGACTTTTATTTCATCAAAGAGTGACTTCCTGTCTCCTTCCTCTACATGTGCACTCTGTGTTTCTCTCTTAATTTTGACTTTCTTTGTTCAAACTGATTAGAGTTTCTTAGGAAAAAAGTTGTTACTTGCGTCACTCTCTCCAAACAGGTTGAGAAATATATCTCGGTTTCAGCTTTTGTTTTTTTCCATTGGCTACTCACATTCCTGATAACATTATTGCCTATGGAATTAGCTATATTAAGTGAAAACTCCATCAGATTGTCAGTTATCTAATATATAAAACTGTGCTACCCAGATTTTAAAAGCTGATAAATCAAACTTTGATTCTGACTAGCCAATTTTCATTTATCATTGTTGTATCATGTTATTTACAATAGACATACTTCAGTACAATTTATTTAAAAAAAAGGACTTAATCCGACAGTGTAGTACTATGTAGAAATTCTTAAATAATCACCTTAAAGATATTTTATATTTTACATTTCACCATATAAGTTAAATTGAATGTATTTTGGTATATCTTTCCAAATGGAAAAAGCAGATATATATTTATAATGGTTAAATATATATATTTTATTTTGACCATTATGAATATTTGCATCAAAATGTTAGATGTTCATGTCAATATCATAAATATAAGAAGCTTTAAAATCTGTTTTTGTAAATTTGTAACTATTTGAAATGAGGCTAGTTTTGAAAATGATATTTTGACGGTTCAGATTTCTTTCTTGGTCATAATTTAGTTTTATCCATATTTGTAGAAATGAAAATTGATCAAATTGAAATGTAAAAAAACTCATGTTCCTTCTTTTTTGGGTTCTTTAATATTGAGGAGGTTAATGTGAAAAAAAAAAAAAAAAATCGAAATAAAAATTAGAATAGATTTTAATAGTGTTTTTTTAAATAAAGATTTTGTTTTTAATTTTTACTTTGAACATCAGATAATTAAGAAGAAATTATAATATTAACAAAGATATAAAGTAAGAAATGAATTGTCTGAAGAAAAATGTAACTTCAAGTTGAGATCAACAGACAAATTCATGAGGCAGACATTTTCTAAGCTTAGGAATCTTTCCAAGTTGTGAAAGATGCTGTTGTTGAGCATCCGGGTGCATTTTTCGTAATTGGGAATGCCGGGTCTAGTGATATCTGGGAGATCGGACATCAACTTCGATTTCTCTCAAATAGCCAACACTCTCTCTCGATCTACTGTTAAAACATCAGGTGGTGGTAGTTCGGTGGGCAGGCGGGTAGACAGTGAATCTGCAGACACTCATGCATGATGTTAAAGATGACGATGAACATCAACTATTGGGAATCTGAACGTAATGGATTCTGACCAACGCTGGGTCAGTACAGCTGGTACATTAATATCGTTGCGACTGGTATTAACCTGCAATTTCCAGCCAGCGCTAGGCAAAATAGCAATATGTGTTCAATTAATTGTATGCACTAAAATAGTTTACATTATTTGTGTTTTAGCATGAAATAACTAAAAAGGCTCGAAAACAATCAAATCAAATGAGTTTGGTAGTTGCATGATCTCTACCAACTTTTCTTTGGTCGCATGACTTATCATGAAAGCAACAAATAGCATCTGAAATAGCGTGGAGATTGTCGATTGCATCCTCTTTATCTGCCTTGCCATTTGAAGCTGCTCACTGATTGCCCTCATCGATGTGTGGTGGCCATTTTATTGGGGTTATGTCCAAAATCTGCCGGTTAAATATGGTTCTCCTGATGACATCTGACAACTGAAAAAAAATTGTTTCTTTTTGTCTTAACTATGGTTGACACGTCGCCATCCTCAGCCTTCTGGTCTTAAAGACCTGCGCATCGAATTATAGCAATAGTCAGATTTCTTTTTTTTTGTTGATGACTGTCAATAACAGTTTATATATTTTATAAATTAAGAAAAGTTGAATTTATTACACTGAAACCCCAAAGACTAGGTACGACTGTAAAATACATCTAATGGTGGGTAAGGCACGAATTTAGGAGATTTGGGGAGTGTAGAGTGACCCTTTAGTTGCCATTACTTCCTGTTCTGTTTTGACCTAGAGTGGTCGTACTTGTCAGTTTCATATCTATGGGTTTGTGGAGGTGTTGGAGATAGCCATTTTGTAGAAGTGTCTGTATTCATCTGACTAGGCTTGCTTGAAATGAAGAAGATAAAAGAGTCACCAAAGTTCCATATAAAAAATACCAACATCTTCTCTACAATTAAACCAACTTTATTTAAGTGTTTCGTCAAACAGAATTGGAACCAGAAGGAGTTTGTAGCACAAGAGCATAAGACAGCAAGATAGGGTTGGTTCAGTCGGCGGGCATTGACTATAGAAAAAGAATTGAGTTCCATCTCATCCTGCCACATCATGGCAAGAGACGAAAAGAGATTTTTAGCATCTGGTCTCCATGACGTCTGTCCAAATTGTGTGCCAAATAGTTTGGGCGGAAATGGGAGAAGGTGAGCATGCGCGCTGTCTTCCAAACCGCGACAGTGTTTCTACACAAGTCTGGGCATACACAGTGCTGCTCTGGATGCCTATGTATCACTATGCAAGTTTAGATATGCCAGTGTTAGCCAACCGAACCACACACTTATCACTATGCGAGCGATTATTTGTAAATACAAAAAAAAGTTTATGTAACTGTTAGAGATTAAATAGATGTGAAACTGCATCCAGAGATACATGCATCCATTTACATCATGAGTAACAAGTTAAACCCCTGCAAATAAATATTCAAAGATATTAAGAATTTAACTGATTCCTGTATTAAATGACTTGAAACGGTTTGATATGCCATAAAATAAAACAAACAATTTGTCTTGGACTCAGATTGTGTGTACATTGTGGATGCTGATGTGAGGCTAATATTGATGTAGTTGGTCTGCATCCATTCTCCTGCAATCAAAGTGCTGGCCAATTTCTTAGGCATACAGCATTAACTTATATTTAGTCTGCAAACAGCAGGGTTCCTTTGGCAAACTGAACTCATAGACCTCGATCCTGGTGATAAAAAGTGAGCAGATGGAATAAGTATATTCTCTTTTAAAGACAGCACGTCTCTCATTTTGCATACTTCCTGTGGTTGCACATTTTTTATTGCCAACTTATTCAGGCCCGCAGTTGAACTGAGTTCTCTTGCTTGATCTGCATAAATAGAAAATCTGCATTCGGTCGTATACATTTAATTCATAAATAATAAGTTAGAAGCAAACAACAAGAGTAAATATTTGAAGATATTCAGAATTTGAAGCATAAGCACATTTACCAAAAATAGCTAGTTCTGGTATTAAATAATAAAAAAGGGGGTACTTATTCATAAAGAGATACATGTAAAATATGACAGTTCAAAATAAAATAACAGGAAAACTTATGGATATATTTACTTATTCATAAAAAATATTAGTGTGCACCAAAAATTATGGAAAATAAGTGAGTAGAATTTTAATAAAAAATAAAATTCATTTATAATTCAGAGTCAATGAACTCCAAAACACAAGATCACTTGGCGTCTTCATATTAGAAGGGAGATGATCTTCTACGGTGCATTGGCTTGATGGTCTTGTGGTTCAGAGTTCGTCAACTCCGAATTATGAATTAATTTTATTTTTTATTAAAATTCTACTTTCTTATTTTCCGTAATTTTTAGTGTACATGAACATGTTTCACTGATAAGTATATCCATAATTTTTCCTGTTATTTTATTTTGAACTGCCATATTTCACATGTATCTCTTTATAAATAAGGGTTGATATGCCATAAAACAGAACAGTCAACTTTGTTAACTATCTTCCATTCCTGGCTTTAATGACTGATCTGTCCAATTTGCTGTTTTTGGTTGATTTATTAATTGTGTGTATTAGTGTGTGATCTAATATTGATATTTCTTATTCTATTTTGATATTTTGCCTCACCCTTCATCTTACATACGATGTAATAGATATCGATGTAGACGATGGAATTGGCCAACCTACATTAAATCCCGTCAGATTTGTTTGCATGCCATCTTTTTACCTTCAAATGATCCGTTTCAAATTAAAAAATGCTGAATCAAAAATTAAAATGCCATTACACATTCTTAACCTGAAACTAAAAATGTTGAACTTCGAAAAAAAATATGAATGTAAAATAAAATAACATTTTAATTTTAAATTCCGCTTTAATCAATTTCTAATTCAACTTTTTTAAAATTAGAAAGTTAGGCTTTATTTAACGGTGGAAAGTTGGGCTTTATTTTAACAATGGAAAGTTGGGCTTTATTTTAACAGTGGTTAGTTGGGCTTTATTTTAACAGTGGTTAGTTGGGCTTTATTTTAACAGTGGTTAGTTGGGCTTTGTTTTAACAGTGGTTAGTTGGGCTTTGTTTTAACAGTGGTTAGTTGGGCTTTGTTTTAACAATGGCTAGTTGGGCTTTATTTTTTAACAATGGCAAGTTGGGCTTTATTTTTTAAGAGTGGCAAGTTGGGCTTTATTTTTTAAGAGTGGCAAGTTGGGCTTTATTTTTTAAGAGTGGCAAGTTGGGCTTTATTTTTTAAGAGTGGCAAGTTGGGCTTTATTTTTTAAGAGTGGCAAGTTGGGCTTTATTTTTTAAGAGTGGCAAGTTGGGCTTTATTTTTTAACAGTGCAAGTTGGGCTTTATTTTAAAAGTTGAGTCTAAAATGGTGTAATAACATTAGGAAAAGTAAACACATCCGCTGAAGCTGTTGATACAATTTCTCTTAAATGAATTGTTTACTCTAGTTATTTTTTCAACATTAAATAAACTGCAAAAGGTTGATCAGCTGTAAAGCTGATAAACCTAAACAAGTCTTCATTTTATTGAAGAACGTATTCACATTGTTTAACAACACTACATCCCTCATCCTTTTCTAACGATGTCTCATCAAATATTCTGACTTTATTGGCTGAGAAGAACTTTTGATGGCAGTACTGTTTGCATTTCAATTGGCAAAAGTTAATAATATCAGATATGAAAATTCCAGAGGACGTTAATGTTCAGGATACGAATTAGCCTTAAGAATTAGATTCTCTCATAATACCTGAACCGTTTCTATTTACTGTATTTTTTGTTTGTTGCTTTTGAAGCCGATCTGCAATCACACCATGTCTGTTGTGTTAATACCGTTTCAGTTGCAAATTAATTATATGGACCAGAATTATGAGGCTCCCCACTAAACAGGGTTGTGAGATCTCCACCTTTTAGTTGAATTCTACTTTTTTATCATTCAGAAAAGGTGGGATTTCTGCTTAAATCTTTTTTTTGCCTTGGCTTAATTTTATTCCTCTTTCTTTCTTTCTTTCTTTCTTTCCTCTCTCTCGCTTTATCTTTCTTTCTTTCCTCTCTCTCGCTTTATCTTTCTTTCTTTCCTCTCTCTCGCTTTGTCTTTCTTTCTCTTTTCCTGTTTTTTCTCTTCCTCTATCCATCTTGGCTTGTCATACTTCTCTTTCTGCTCTCACTCTGGAAATGTTAATTTTGCCATACTTCAAACGATTCATGATGGGGAGAGTAGGAAAAGTAGAGGGGGAAGTAGGTGAGGAAATTGTTGAGGAGGGGACAGCGTTCTCTCCCTCACCCACCCCCAGTTGGGAAATTGATCTCGATTTCAGATCTTTTTGCCATTGGTCAGTCACATTCTTGCCTAACTAGTTTTTCTTTTCTTTTTCTTCTCAATGTTAATCAGAAAGAACTCCTGTTTTTGTCACTGTTCATTATTCTTTTAGTCTTTTTATTTTGTAAAAATTGATTCATCAGGATTTTTAATGAAAAGAATTTTGCATCAAGTTATATGAGCCAGACGTTTTTTTTTCTTTTTAGAAAACTACTTTTTCCACCTGGAAACATAAAATTTCCAAAAATTAGAATTATTTGCAAATGTTTAAAATTTTCTCTATTAGGTTTTGCTCAAAACTCGCCAAAAGTTAGAATTAATTATCATTTATATAAAACAAGTACTGATTTCAGGAAAACCAGTTTTCCTGGTTTTCCTTCCCCCGGTTCTAATTAGCAAAAAACTAGCCCATTCACGAATATCTTAAACAAAAGTTGTGATTAATGGTTATTTACATTATTCAAGTTGTAGTGATTGCAGGGGGAGACAATTCATGCTTTACTTGTATCATTTAAATCTAATCGCAGGAGTAGATTATAATGCATTTCCTCAAGAAAAAAATTAAGGTACATAGTGATATTTTCTAAATGAAAAAAAAATGAATATTTAATTTTTATTTTTTGTGAAATTCGATTATGATAACCTATCTTAGAACAAATTTATCGAAAATATAAATAACTTATGAATTGTATTCAGCAGACATGATTTTGTGCTGTGACCAGGATTTAACATTGTGTGTCTTCCTAAGATTCTTGATAAGAAATGAAATCCAACTTCAAATCTTTCTTATATTTCATGACCAAACTAACCAACCAACCATCTTTCCCTCATACGAGGCTTAAGCTGATCCCCAAGGTCATCCCTCATCAATCGTACCTAACAACTCATTTCATCTACACTTAACCATATCTACACTTAACTTTCAAAGCATATTACTGCAAAGTAATATTCAACATTTAGAATGAATGAATTGAAAACTGAACTAATGATGCTTCATACTTGCTTTGTCCTTCGATCCCAGGCTTTGGGACCAGTTGTTTAATAGAGAAAATAAAACTCGAGGGAAATCGATGTGCTCTTCCAATGTACCTCAGGAAACAATATCCTTCCTCCTGTCTTGTTTAACTATGATATTACAAAACATTTTAGAAGACATATACATAGACCCCCCCCCTCCAATTTTTTTTTATTAAAAACAAATATCTTTCTAATACTATCGATTAAGCACCAAATTTTCAGATTATAACATTTACAAAAAATAAAAAATTCTTGACTGACTAATGTGTATACTCCAAAGAGTCTCACCACATGTTTGAATACAAAATCCCACTATTTACCATGATCTTGGACCAGTTTTTAGCTTTCAGGAGCAGCATGCCAGTCTCAAACTTTTATCTGGTCAGCTCATCTCTTTGGTGATTGTCCTCTTGATCTTTCTTGAATGAAATCTTCTTGATATGATTTATTTACATAGCTGGAGTCTGGTTGCCGGGAAACATATCCATACCGCGTTAATCTATTTATTCGAATAACATCGTTATTAGATTGGTTAATATTAAGCCTCTTTCTGATATCTGCATTTCTTCGTCTATCTCGCAAAGTTACTCAAAGAATAATTTAGAAAAACTCCACTTGTTCAGTTTTTAGTTGGGTGTTCAATTTGTTATATAATTTGTTATATAAGTATAATGATCCTCTTGAGTCATTATTTTTCCAAGTTTTTCATCAACCTCTAAAATATTTATTATTTTATCAATTTTTTCTAAATCTTCAAACAAAGTAAATTCGTATGAATCGGCATGGCACAATTTTTTGACCAGCTTGATTCTGTTGTCGGCATTGGTGTCCTTGATTTTTACCAAAATCAGGTTCTTACAGGTCGGAGCACATGAAGGTTGCCAACATCCATAAGTGAAAGTGGTGCTATGGAATCGACAGTACTTTTTTTAGAAACTGACTTTATTATTTTTTAACATACTGCATTTCTACTCTCTTAATGTAAATAACCCCCAACCAACCCGACTAGCAGCAAAATCCCACCCCTTCACTTTAGAGGTCCACAGATGTCAGAAAACTTTCTACTCTAATAGCTTCTTTCCTTGAGCTGCTTGCCTTTAGAATTCCTTCCCTGCTCCCTGTCTGTACCAACATGCAGAAAGTTAAATGTAATGTGAACAAACATCTTGCTGCCCAACTCCCCACTTAGGGTGCCCCTATAAATCCGGCCCCCAATCACAGTAGCCCCTTATGTCTCAGTGGCAATATGTCTTGTTGAAAAGTATTAAAAACAACAAAAAAAAAAAAATTTTGATTGGCGATTGTAAACAGAATTTTTTGGCTAAAGCTCGGTCGAAAAATCAGGTGGTGGTGGGATGAGGGGGGTCCTTTTATGTTAATTTCTAAAAAATTCAATAAGTATCATTTTTTTTTTTTTTAATCTGAAAATTTGTTCCTTAATTAATAAGTATTCCAAAGAATGCAAAAAAAAAAAATTCAATGAGTATCATTTTTTTTTTTTAATCTGAAAATTTGTTCCTTAATTAATAAGTATTTCAAAGAATGCAAAAAAAAAAATATTCAATAAGTATCATTTTTTTTTTGAATCTGAAAATTTGATCCTTAATTAATAAGTATTCCAAAGAATGCAAAAAAAAAAAATTCAATAAGTATCATCTTTTTTTTTAATCTGAAAATTTGATCCTTAATTAATAAGTATTCCAAAGAATGCAAAAAAAAAAAATTCAATAAGTATCATTTTTTTTTTAATCTGAAAATTTGATCCTTAATTAATAAGTATTCCAAAGAATGCAAAAAAAAAAAATTCAATGGGTATCATTTTTTTTTTTAATCTGAAAATTTGATCCTTAATTAATAAGTATTCCAAAGAATGCAAAAAAAAAAAATTCAATGGGTATCATTTTTTTTTTTAATCTGAAAATTTGATCCTTAATTAATAAGTATTCCAAAGAATGCAAAAAAAAAAAATTCAATGGGTATCATTTTTTTTTTTAATCTGAAAATTTGATCCTTAATTAATAAGTATTCCAAAGAATGCAAAAAAAAAAAAAAAATTCAAAAGGTTTTCTTTTCTAAATGAGCGTGGGTGGATGGTATACATCTGTAATTTAAAACAAAAATTGTCATGACTTCTGTTGAGCCTCTGAGAAGCAAAATGATAGGAGCCTCCTCGAACAAGTATCGAGTCTCACTTAGACGTCATTATTATTATTTGCGATTGAAAGGTTTCAACGTTAGAAAGTTGAAATGTTTGTTATTTATTTATTTATTTATTTATATTTTCGTTACTCTTTTTTTTTTTCAATACGGTTAAAAAAAACGAAAATATTGATTGCCAAAAAAAAAACTCACAGAAAACTTTGTGTGAAGTGAACCTTTTCAGTTAAACCTGTTTATACTCTCTCACTTTTTTATGATCATCCACAATAGCCTTGTACCACGTTATTTTACCCATTACTACCAATCGATTTACATACATACACATACATAAGCATATACACTCACTCATGTGTGCACACATATGTATATAAACTCACACAAACACACACACACACATATATATACATTCTCATACTCATCCAGGCATGTAGAGAAAGATTCTCAGATGCACTCCTACATATATATGACATACCCACACACACACACACATATATATATATATATATATATATATATATATAACACATACAACGGAAACACATGTATAAATACGCATACACATGTATGTATAAGTATATACATATTTATACACACATATGTACAGATCTAAGGCACACACACATATATATATATAGAGAGAGATTCTCACGGCACACTCACACATACACGCATATACAAAACATTTACATGGTGGACTTCTGAAAAACATCTTCACTATTCGAACACATACATAATTATATGCTCACATGTACTATCTGATGCACATATATATGTATATACAAACATATACATGCATATGAGTATACAAAAACACACACACATATATATATAAAGACATACATACACAATGGACATAGAGAAAATGTCTTTACTGTCATACACGTGCATATGTACCTATACATGCACATAGAAACATGTATAAACATATATAGAGACTTATACGCACACACGTACATATCTGGTATACACATGCATGTATGTGTATATGTATTTGTTTTCATGATAATGCTCTCAGCTCAATCATATTGTTGATTGCAGAAATCAATTTATTTATTTTTTATCTTCAACTGAACCCCATGCATTTTTTCAATGACAAAAATGATTCAACATCTTAAAACAAAAAAAAACAAAAAAAAATTACACTTGAATATCATCATTTTGTTTGTACAGAAAAACAACACCAGAAACTTATGTAATTATGTAAGATATTAAAATTGGTTGTATCTTTGTTTACATTTCTTTTTGTTATTTTTCATTTCTATCAGTTTTTTTTTGTTGTTGTTTTTACCCTTCGAACATTGGATTTCTCGTGAATACGACTTAACAAAGAGCTGGATTAATCATTACTCAAAATAGCTACTCTTATATCTGACACACCATGTTTCCGTGACTTTGCGTCGTTAACGTTCGGGCAGGTCTCAGAATCGCCCGAGAGTTTACGAAACTATTAACCAAGAAACATTTGCTTATAAACAGTTTGTTTTCGTTAAAATAAGAAAACAAAACAAAACAAATAAAAAATTGGCTTAAAAACAATTGTTGCTGTGTTTATGTTAACAAGAAAAATATTGACAAAAGCTATAAATTGAAACAAACATTTTAATATAATAAAGAAAACAATAACATTTGCTTAACAAATCGAACAAAATCATCATTTGAAACTCTCTGGTGCACAAACAAAATAACATTTTATTTAAAAACATTTGATTAACAATGGTTTCTTTGACAAAAAAGAACAAAAATAAAAATCTAATTACTAACAGTTGTTTAGCTATGGTTTGTTCGTTCTTTATCTGTATATATGTATTTTAGTTTGATTTTCTTTGTCATGATTTATCAGCTGCCAGTCTTCAATTTAGCGTTTGTCAGTTTTCGCCTCGTCACATCTCGGGCGCTTCCGTAACCTGCCCGAACGTTGACAATGCAAAATCACGGAAACATGGTGCGTCAGCTATAAGAGTACCGCAAAATAAACGTGTTTTTAGGTATAACACAGTGATGATAGCGTTCAGGATTTTCCCGGGTTTGTTGTTGTTGCTGCTGCTCCTGTTCCCTTGTTCACGGTTCAGACGTTTTCTGATATTACGCAAGCTCACTCTCCAGTTCTCGCGAGTTAGCGGTCTCCAAATCCCACAGTTTACAGACTTGTCTAATCACTTGCTTCCAAGTTTTCTTTGGCCAGTCAACCTTCCTGCGATTAAAGACATCCATGCTTCTGCAACAGTTTATTTAGGAAGATAAACACTCCACACGACTATATCAGCGTAACCGATTCGTCCTCAGGATAATCTCTGTGCTGGGCGAGTGTCGTGCTTCAAGCAAATCCTCTAACCTAATGTGTTTGGTTTGGCCAGATTTTGCATATGGGAGATATAGTCGAAATCTTCAAACTGAAAGAGAAAAGAAAGCAGAAGACTGGAAGATAAAAGAGACGTCTACAAAGTCAACAAAAATAACAATTCACCAACTTAGCGCAAAAGATTAAAAAGAAAATGAAACGTGTTTAGTATGAACTAAAGTTGCATCTTTTCCAAAAATGTGATTTAATAAAACTTTTTTTTTATATTTCATTTTGAATCTTCTTGAAGTTATTTTATAGTTTCAACATCGATCATCATATTACAAATTATCTTTATTTTAAGTTTGTTATATATGTACTGATTTCACAAAAATATAGTTTTGTTACTAAAAAAATAAATTGTTTTTTCCAATTGAAATTTATGCAAAATTGGAAGCTGAATTATCACCAGAACCCATCACTGCATTCTATTTTGTGTAAAAATTTTCCAGACCCTCATCCCCTTAGTAAAGTTTAACGTAATCAACATTTTAATATCAAATATAAAGTATTTTCAGGGTTTTAAAATTGTTACTTTCATCTATGATAAAAAGATAAGTCAGAATACTTACACGGACAAAGTCATCTTGACTCAAAACGATGTAATGACAAAAAAACAATAAAAAGTCGAAAGATTATTTGAAACACCAGGGGAATTTGTAAAACATACTTTTTTGCCATTGAGATTCTTTTTGTATGACATCAGTCAATGGACAACGGTCAATGATAAATAATTCTTCAAAGTGAGGCAAGTAATTTAATACTAGCAACAAAATTCCATCTCTTAATTTTATACTAGCAGCAGGATCAAGAAATTTTATACGAGCAAAAATATTCCACCATTTCACTGTAACGTCCCGAGGTGTCAGAAATTTTTGATTATGAATCATCTTTGCTGATTGGACAATCTCATTTTTTAAATGTTTGTGAAAGGTGATAAATTAAATGCCTTAGTGTATTATTATTTAGACTAGCGAGACCCATGGAAATCCCACGGTTTCTGTCACCATCTATCTATAATTTACTGTTAATTATATGTTGTTTGAAATAATACATTTATGTAAGGTTTAATAATATTAAGCAAAAATTGTCTCTTCTCCCATAAAAATAATTGCTATTGTCAGTTAAATATTCAAATAAAACGAAAATGTCTCTTTATTTATTGAAAATTTTAAAAATATAATCTTTTTAAAACAATATAGATTCTCTTCGTATCGTAAGAAAATAATTGTCAGCTAAATATTTTTCTTTTAAATAAATAAAATGAAAGTTTTAATCTTTCTATTTAATTTATTTATTGTTACAATTTAAATCGTTTAAAAATAAATATTCTCTTCCTTCTTACCGTAAAAAATAAGCGTCAGCTAAATATTCTTTAAATAAATAAATCTTCGGCGATCCCATCTTTTAAGAAAGGAGTGTGTGGGGGTGAGGGGGTGTTATAATGTACATAAGAACATGAAATGCCTTAGCGTATTATTATTTAGGTATGTAAATGCTAGAACAACAGTAAAAAAAATTGTTGTTCTAGCACATTCATCAAATGTTTGGCTTCTCAAGGATTTTTTAATTATATAAAAAAACAAAAACAAAAAAAAAACGCTCATGATGTATTCTCTGAATCCTATATAAATAAAGTCAAAGTACATAGAATCAAAGATTCGTTTCCATTTTTTAAATTAAAATTATCAAATGATGAATTTTTTTTTTTTATTTAATATATTTTATGCAAATTAAATGTCTTTGTAGATATTTTGAAACACTTTATATGTGGAAGAGTGGTACCATAATCTTAGTGTTAAGATGATTGGGATCTTGCCATGAATAATTGCATGTTTGGAGAAGTGGAGTGGTGACACCAGTGTATGATCTGTATAGTAGTTGTATGGACCAATCAGAATGAGGTGGCATGCAGAGGCTGGCTATTTAAGTTTAGTACTTTAGGAAGACTGGTACTGAGCATATGTCAAGAAGTTATGTGTGAGAATGATCAATACTGAGGCCTTCTACGGGATGTAATCCGGTCCTGACTTAGCCTCTCTTAATTTGGTAGAAATTGCACTAAAACAGTCACAAAACAAAAACAACAGCCCCTCTCCCTTTCTCCCTCCCCTTTTTTATTTTATTTTTAGAACTTGAAGCATAAATCTTTTACTATAATGACCAGATTCGGCATTAAATAACCCAAAAAGGGTTGATATGCCGTAAAACAAAACTACCAAACTACCAAACCAAAACAGTCACTAAATACAGGGAAAAACATCTATGAAAAACACAGGCAGAAGAAGTCGGTTTAACGTCCATTTTACATGCTGGCATGCGTTGGACGGCTTTAAGAAATTGATTAAGAAAACAATCTATTTCTAGCCAGGTCTTTATTTATCCCTCTTTCCCTCAAGTCCATCTTTATCACTTCATCCCATGTTTTCCTTGGCTTTCCTTTCCCCTGTGAGCTAAACCTGTTACCTCAACTGTTCTACATCTACTAACCTACAAACTCTCATCTATTCAACGTGGTCATACCATCGAAATTCCCTGTTCTGCACACATCTCCCTCTACTATTCAGATTTAATCTTCATCTTAAGTTGTCATTTAGAACACACATTACATACCCATCATATCATTCTTGTATCATTTCTCTTCATGCAACGCATGTCCTCAACCTTCATTGGTCAGCTTTCACTTCCATACATCATCACACTGTGTACACATGCCTGATAGACTCTTTTCTTGGTCAACAGTGGTAAATCTCTGCTGGTTAGTAATGGCAGAAGTTCCCTGAACTGACTCCATTCACTCCTAATTCTTGCAATGACACTAGCACCTGCTCCACCCTGTGCTCCATTAGTATCACCAAAGTAGCAAAACTTCTAGACAATCTCAATAGCTGGACCATCCAGATGTATTTTCTCCACATCTAAGTTTTCATCCGTCTCCATTGTCTTACACTTGATTTGATAAAACTAATTCTGTGATTGGCCTTTTTGTTGCTTGACGATACACTACATATAGCGATTGGATAAACATCTGGCTCTTGCTACAATAGTACCGTTTCTGCGTTTCTTATCCTTGTTCATATTAACAGCAGCGAACCCCAGTCAAAACTGCATCCTACCACACTCTTCATACGTACTTCTGTACATTTGTCATTGACCTCCTGTCTAATCCTGTGCATCGACCTCCCATAACCTCCAACCTCCCATGGCCATTTATTATTTGGCTTGTCCTTTAATGCCTCCAAGTAAATTCAATATATTACAAAAGGAAAAGAACAGTTAATTAAAAATGCAGCTCCATAACTGACCGTTTTATTTTTCAGCCTACCCTAGTCAAAATGTTAGGTGTTCTTGTTCTCAATACTGCACAATTTATATGAAACATAAGACAGGTGATAATAACTGGCAGGAACAAGCTCGAGAGACTGCTTTAATGCATCTCCATAGCTATCATCTGAGGCTACGCCACGTACATTATGACGCCGTCCTGCAATGTCTAAGTCTGAAGAAAATAATTAAAAAAAAAAAAATATTTGTTTCTTTTACACAATTTGCTTCAAAATATTAGAGGATTCTTCATCTGCATATTCTGATACTTTTATTCTTGTTTGAATTTGGTAGTCAGTGCTCAGCTGTCTGCTCAGTTGAGCTTCACTAGAAAACTGAGATAGAAGCCTAGAAAGCTGGTTCATAAGAAGGCTGGTATGTTCCATTATGCTTAGGCAAATCCATTCTCTGGGTCTTGATTGGCTTGAGTGGATAATCTATTATATAAATATTACTTCATTCAAGCAAGAATTTTCCTATCAACTATTTGTGAGTCTTATGCAAATAAGAATTAATTAGATTCTACAGTTTTCGAAATAAAATAAGATTCTAGACAATTGTATGAAACTAGCTGGAATACCTGGCATTCGATATATTTTACACAAAAAGTTGGAGACAATTTGCCACAGAGAAGTATGGAGAAGAGATCAGGATGTGTGTAGCAACTACATCAGACTTTGACATTTGAAAATTCTGTCCAGCGGTCTGATGCGAGCCAGTTGATGCAGCCAGTTGTGATCAAAGACCTGCTGTCTGTGACGATCCTCCTGTTGTAGTGGCCAAGTTTTACCTCCGTAAAGAAAGATGGTATGTACTAGCGTGTGATAAATCCGAACGTTTGTGTTTAGTCGGATTTCACTACGAGATCAGAGGCATGGTTGCAAACGAAAGAAGGCTGACCTGGCACTTTTGATTTGATACTGAATTTCATCCTTGCCCTGGCCTGTTGACGTCGTTACTATATACATCCTGTTCTCAGTTGCTTGCAACTAGACGCTTTTGTTGGCTAGGTCACACTCTCCGATGCAAAGAAAGTGGACCCATACGCAGGGCTGTGGCTCCTGAACCCATGTCCTGATGGAGAAAGCGTAGGAGCGGTCAGCTGAAAACCTGGCTTACAACGGTCAAAGCAGCCACAAAAACCATGTCTGACCGTCGTGTCTACTGTCTCTGACGTTGGACAGGGGACTGACTCAACATTATCACTGATGCTTCCATGGATTAGAAACAACAGTCAGCTGAAAACTTGGCTCGTGGCGTTCAAAGCAGACACAGAAATTATGTTTAACTGTTGCGTCTACAGTCTCCAACATTGGACAAGGGACGGACTCCAAATTATCATTGATGCTTCCGCAGACCGAAAACAATGGAGCGCAGTGATCAGAGATATGCTGTATCCCTTGGATGGCGGTTAAGCCAACTCCGGCGAGAATCGATTCAAGTACAAGTAAGGAGAGAAGATCCTCAAAGCTCCTCCACAATGCCCGGAAAGTAAACAGGTGTAGCTTAAGAGAATGGATTTGTGTTAGCTGGAGGTTTAGGGTTAGACGAAATTAATTCAGTAGTTTCTGAGGTGATAGCGAACAATTCATTTTGTTTCTTGAGATAAATAAAATCACACAAACCTGGTCAGTGAAATCTAGACTTTTAGAGAAACAGATTACATTTTTCTGTTTCACTTTAGAATGCAAAATAAGCCAAAATTGTGTGTGCTTTGCTAATCTTGTAATTGGAGAAATCTTGAAAATTGCCAGCTCCCAGCAACATTTTAGCGGATTCTGCAATGGCTTAACTTCCAATGACATAAAGAGAAAACATTCAAACACTTATTTCAACTTTTAAAAATACTACCATACAATCACAACTATTGTAATGTAATCAAAATCAATTTAATCTAATATATAAAATTAAGTTAGTCGGATGTTAAATCTTACACCTAAATAGCATTGCTCATGACAGATTGATATTTGATCTCTTTTTTCATGAAATGTATTCTAGATTCAAAAACAGTCACGGTATTAATGCAACTCGTGCTTCCTCGTCATTCAATCCCCACAGTGCGTCCACTTTGTCGGCAGAAACATCTGATCGTATTTCTTTAACCGAGGTGGTGAGGTTCCGATCTTTTTGTGCAAGGGTTCGTTGAAAGACTTCTGCGAAGGAAAATGGTTGGGAAACGCCGGTTTAGATTGATCCCAAGTGTTTCAGAATCAATAGAAGACACAATGATCAGTGTCTTAAGAGCCGAGAAGAAATTTAAAGATGTATTATATAATATAATATGATAATTACTCGTAATATTGGACGGAATTAAAATCAAGGCTGAAAAGGATGATTTTAGTATGAAAATTTAAAAGAAAACAGAATTTTGTTAAGGAAAAAAACAAACCCCCAAACAAGTTAAATTAAACCAGAAGAATAAAAAATTTACTTGAAATACAGAATTTTCGATATGTGATTTTTTTTAATACTAATGTGTCACCGTTTATCAAGGCCTGAAGGCCACTTGAGGATAAGGGTTAATGAGATTATGAGGTGGCAATGGACACCGCTTTGAAAGGATTGGAAAATTATTTACAGTGGTTGTATCTAGACAAGCTTTTGCTGTGAATGTTTTACAGGGGGGGAACCAGAGATTGGAGCTCAGTCGAGCACTGACCATAAAAATAAGATAGATTCTCTTTCGTGAGAAAGGGGCTGTAGGGAAGAGAAAGGATCCACCCAACTAGATTTCAAAGTTGATGACTAAAGAGAAGCTACACGTATATGCCCTGAATGCCAAGGCTGCAGCAAAGAAGGTGGGCTCCCTCTACCGTGCTAGTAAACTCCTCACACCTGACATTATCCTGTATCTCTACAAAGCCACCATTCGCCCATGCATGGAGTATTGTCGCCACATCTGGGCTGGTGCATCATCTACTAGTCTCTCCCTCCTTGACAAGGTCCAAAAAAGAGTCGCCAACCTAATAGGTCCCTCACTGTCAACCAAGCTCCAGTCCCTGTCCCATCGCTGCAATGTAGCATCCTTGTGCTTGTTTTACAAATACTTCAATGGATTATGCTCCGATAAATTGGCTACTCTGGTGCCCCCTCGACGCAAATTCACTAGACCAACTAGACAATCAACTAAATCCCATCCATTCACTGTGGAGGTCCCCAGATGCCGGAGAGCTTTCTACTCAAATAGCTTCTTTCCTCGTGCTGCTGGCCTCTGGAACTCCCTCCCTGCCCCCCCCCCCCGATAGTACCGACATGCAGAAATTTAAAACTAACATCTCGCTGAGCTAATTCCAATTTAGGTCCCCCCCCCAAAAAAAAACTCCCTTTTTTCTCAGTAGTCCCTTACGTCTACAGTGGCGGCCTGCCTTGTTTGGGGTGAACTATGTAAAAAATAAATAAATAGGACGTCGAAAAGTAGTAAAAACCAGCAGAAGTTGTGTTCTTGCAGCAAAATCCCAACCAGTGAAATTTCAATCATGGCCCAATTAGCTCAACAACCTTTGCATTCTAAGAGCAATGCATTCTAAAAAGCAAGTGATTCTGAGAGCAATGTATTCTGGGAGCAATGTATTCTGGGAGCAATGTATCCTAGAGGAATGTATTCTCAGAATATAAATAATTATCCTATTTGACAGATTTATTTGGCATTAAATAACCCATACTTGGTTGATGTGCCGTAAACCAAACCAGACCAAACCAAATTTTTCATTTTTATCAGAATTAGAGAATGCATACAATAGTTTCTAACGTACAACGTATGAGTGACAATGATTGCTGTAGCCGACGAAGAGAAAGAAAGTTGTAAGCAATTAAGCAGGTCACCACTATTGTGTGAGAGATAGAACAGGTGGAGCTTTCTGTGTGTCCTGGTCGTTGCCTGTTGGACAAGCTGACCAGTGAGGAGGAGGGAGAGTAAACTAAAATAGAGCAACCCATTTTGCAAGCAGAAAAAAGAAAAGAGGAAGATAGCATGAAGCTGCTATTAAATATATGTTCACCACAAGTGCATTCGATCATAAAAATATCTATTTTAAAAAAAATGAAAAAAAACAACTATTTCCTTTTCCCGACTTTTTTGTCATCTTTGTTTGTGGCAAGATGAACAGAATGGCTCCTATATACTGGTCATCAAAAAAACTTGACCCTGTAACAAAAAGTCCATTAGCCTCAGAGACTCTTGTGCATAGTGAAGCAGCTGATGCTGGTATATTGATAGCCGCCATGCTTCAAGAGATATTCGGACAACCTAGATTGCCTGAAATTCTTTGTAAACCAGACAATGCATCTCTGGTAAAGATTTTAAAGTCATCAAATCTTGCGAGTGATCGGCGTCTGAGAGTTGATGCAGCCAGAGTGAAGGAAATGATGGTGAAGAAGGAATGCAAACTGAATTAATCAGGGGTCGAGAACAGATCGCAGATTGTCTGACAAAGATGGGAGCCTCTTCTGAAATTCTGAGAGACTTGTTGCAATGAGGACTTGTTTTACTTTTTGTTTGTTTTACTTTTGTTTTATTATTTTTGGAACTGTAGTCTTCACAAGAAGACACCAGCAATGTTAAGTTATCTCCCTTTGTATTAAAATAAAAAGAGTTCTGTTCCTTTGGGACAAGTTCTGAGAGTGATCTCCCTTGTTTGTTATTATTGATTATTGACTGGGAAAACCAAGATGGCGGTTGGGACGAACGGATGTGTGTCTGTCATTGGATTTATGCCATAAGTAAACTAACACACACTATTATGTGACAAACAGAAAGGATTGAGCTTTCTGTGTGGGCCCATAGTGGCTTGTACCAAAGCTGACCATGGAGGAGGATGAAGGATGAAGTAACATAGGCCAACCCATCTCGAAATCGAGAGAAAAAAGAGGAAGGTAGCACAAAGCTGCTACTAGATTTATGTTCATCACAGGGGACATTCGATCATAAAACAATATCTATGAGAAAAAAAATGCAAAAACCAACTATTTCATGTTCCTGAGATTTTAAAGCCAAAATAACGACCCCACCACAAAAAAAAAAAAAAAAAAAAAAACGATATAGAAGTATTTTTAAACACCCAATTAGTGTAGGTGGAAAAAAGCGGGGTTTTTTTTTCAAACATATATTTTTCCCTTTAAGGAGTCCAGATGTAAAGTATGATTTTTTAAGGTAGCTAATTCATCATGCACATTCTATCAAAGTAGCCGCCATTGAAACGTATGAATATTAGATGATAGAAAAGTTTGCTCTGTGCGCTCTTAACGAGGGGTCACCAATATAAAGGTAAAAATAATTAATATTCTAGCTTTTACGTTTTTAGTAACACAAGTTGTCGAGTATATGTTTCTTAAACAGATGGTCATCATTTTGTGTGTTGTGTTATCATAGATAATACATGGGTTTCAGAATATAAAACGGACAATAATGACAAACAGTTACATAGATACCTATTTATTCTCACATAAGCGATTCATGGAAGACAAGCGCAAAAGGAGCATGCAAAACATCTGGGGAGGTGCCGCTCAGAGCACTTTTTCCTGCCTTGACAGAGTACAAAACTGATTTCGAAACCGAGCGGAGAATGTTCTCCTCTCTTCCTTACAGCCTCTTCTCCACAGAAGATACATTGCTAGCCTTTCTCTACTCTATCGTTATTTTCATAGTAGGTGCTTGACTGAGTTCTAATCTATGGTCTCCACCTGTAAAACATTTACAACAAGAACTCGTCTTGCTGAAACAACTGTAAATAATCTCCTTTCTCCTGCTGTGTACCTAAAACTAAATGGAACTTCCATGAGCAAAGTTTATTTTGAAGAACTATCCGTCTGTGCAACACAATATCACAGGGCTGCTTCCCAGCTGACTATAGCATGGTCGTTTTCCAGCCCAATGTTAACAAATTCTTGCTGAGCTGTTCTTTTTAATAATCTTATTTCTGGCCAGTTGCAATCATTGCTATGAATCGTCGCATTGTTGTTGCACTGTCCTCCTGACAAACACATTAACCCTAATCCTCGAGTGGCTTATGGCCCTTGATAGGTGTTGACTCATTAGTACATAAAAACAAAAAAAAAATGAAGGTGGTACTTGATATAATGCATAAATGGTTCAAACAAAACATCATAATTACTAAAAGAAAGAATACATTAATGTTTCAATACAATAAAAAAAAACATGTGTTGCCGGGTGACAAAGGAAAGGAGAGAGTGAGAGAGATGCATTAGACATGTATAAGTACTCTTACTTACATGTGTGTTGGTTAGGAGGGGAATTTAAGTGACTGCTACCATAAGGGAGTCCCTAGGATTTTAGTCGTGAAGGACTTCTGACAGACGCAGCGTTAGTGTTGTGAAGGCCATGCAAAGATGGCAGCTAATCGAAGCATGTCCGATGGCTTTGAAAATTCCAACAGAAAGTAAGTAGGTTTGTATGAAATCTGTACTGCCAATTTTTGGAAAGAAAGTGCAGATTTGTTTTAATACAAATATTTTCTTTTTAAATTCTCCTAAAAAAATCGAGTAAGATTCTATATTAACGTCGCCAAACCGGGTGTCGAATTGATAACGCAATGCACATGCGCAACGATACTTTCATTTTTATATTCTCCTTTTTGTTTTCGTATTGCCACCTCGGACTTAGGGTTAGTGTTAAGTTAATGAATAGCATTTCTTTTAATGACAAAAACAAACAAACAAACAAACAACAACCCCAAAAACAAACAACCAAACAAACAAAAAACATACCTTTCATTAACCTAAACACTAACGTTAAGTCCGAGGCGAATCAAGTGAATTCTTCAGTGGCGACCGGAGCCTTCACTTGTGGGACGCTTTTGGGGTTGGTACTTTTGGAGGAGAGAAAGGACTTTTTTTTTTAATCTCAGGCATTTTTGAAAGTTCGCAATTTCCACATACTTTTCACTCCTGGATCCTTCAAAATCATTATTTTTTCTTCTTCTCCCGCTCTTATTTGGCTAATCTTTCGGGCGTCTTTTGCCCCGACACAAAAACCTACTCATTCTACTTCCTCTCCTTTTCTTCGCATCCATGTAGGTCAGAGAGAACGGGGAACTCATACACAGTAGTAGTTTTTTTCAAGGGGGAGACTTTTGGGGCTCTCCCACTTTTGGTCCAATTGACCCAGGTAATCCATCACTTTGTTTTTGGGGTTCACCATTAGACATGCGTTTTGTTTCACAGGGTATTTGATTGTTAGAATTGTAGCAGTTACATGAATGACCGAAAATGTACTCTTCACTGCACTAGATTCACGCGATAAATCGTGATTTGGTCACAAACCCAAATCACGTGATCACCGTGATTAACCAGTTCGAGCTGGTATTCATAACAGACAAGACGTACGTTCCTGCGCTCTGTATCAGGCCTGCTGTAGAGTTGTCGAGGAACTCCAGGAAAAAGTCTAGTTCGTCTTGTCAGCCATATTCAACCCCATGTATAAAGAATGTTCTGTACCTTTTTTTCTGGCGAATAAATCTTTATATCTCTGTAGTTGATGTATCTCATTTATTCCCTGAACAACCAGCTAAAGATGCCTTACAGCACCGTAGGCCACACAAAAAAAGGTAAAATATATTACTTTTGCAAAAAAAAAAAAAAAGTAGAATTTTTTTCTTTAAACTCATTAATCTTCACAAGTACACTAATTGTAGCGCAACCGGTTTAGCGACGTCAATATAAAACCTTACTAAAAACAAGAGTTAAAAATTTAAGGAATTAATCTTTCGTTAAATTGTTCTCAAAAAAAAAAAAAAAAAAAAAAAAAAAAAAATCTGGTGGCGCCCATGGGTAACTTTCAGTTGAGCAACACTGGTCGCCATAAAGCCAATCAAAGTCTTTCTAAAACACCACGTGATCAAAGGCGATATGAACGGCCATTTTATTCTTTGATTTTCTTCCTCACAAAAACACTTTATTGGAGAGTCGCACGTACTGTTTGCAACATCACGCCAAACCTTTTGATCCACCAACACTTGTCTAATGAACAGCAAAGAAAACTGTTACGTGTGTCTTCCGAGAAAACCTTTAAATCGAATCACATCTCTTATGTGGACACTTGTAAGTTCAGCTTATATCCTTCCAACCTTTTTCTTCTTCTTTATTGAATGTTTTCCTGTTGTCAGCCTTTGAAATTCATGACGTTCCTTTGAATTTGTGGCAAGGTATACCGGAACAAAAGCAAATTCTACCGAAGTACGTCGAAAAATGTTTTGCTCTATTTTATAACTGAATTAAAGCAACAGTAGAATATTGAGCACTTTATTGCAAAAAAAAAATAAATAAATAAATAATAACAACGCAAAACAACATTTACAATTGATTTTAATGTTCGTTTTCGCTCTCAAAATCGTAAACCATTTATAGATAATTATTCATTTGTATTTTCGGACTACTATTCTCATCTTGAATGTTACTGGTACACATGCAGAGTAGTCATCTAAGAATTTAACAAATTCCCGAGTTTCGCCGACAAATTACGGAATTTGCCGAAACATGCAGACGATAAATTGTGGAGACAAATATTTGGAGGGTTTCTTTTACTTTACTCAGCAGACTAAAAACGCTCAAAAAATAAATATACAACAAATAAAAGTAACTGTAGGCGATAAAAGTTATTTTCAAACTTACCTGTGGCATTTGTTTGTATTTTTAACCCGTTCGAAGTGCTATTTATTAGAAAATAAATTGTTCGTCATACCAACATCGCACAATTCCAAGATGGCGGTCGTGGGGGGGGGGGGGCATGTAAGAGAATGAGGAATGGCGCCATTTTCTTTTTTGTGCAAAAAAAAAACCAAGAATTTTTTTTATTTTTACATCTAATAAAAACCCATGTATACTACGTAAAAATACAAACAAATGTCATAGCTACGTAGGAAAATATCTATTCTCGACGTAGGTCACCTTTACTTGTTGCATATTTATGTTTTTAAACACTTTCTCGTTCGTTTTTTTTTTGACCCCCGTTCACGACTCTGCGAAGTAAAGTAAAATATACCCCCATCACGCACCTTCTTCTTCTTTGGCAAAATCGCTACCTACCACTTATTTGCCTCCTGTTTCTTCTAATGTTTCGTAAATATACCTACTGTCAATTTATCGACCTCCGTCTTCGATTTGCAGTCTTCCTTCCACACTCCAAAAAAACAAAGCACTAGAAAGATACCACGAGGCTAACTCTAAGCTAACCCTTAACCCTAAGTTAGCCTTAAGTTCTAGGTGGCAACAGACCCCAGCACCCATGAGACTAAAAGAACAATAAATAAAATAGTTACAAAAAAAATTTCACGGCCTCCATGCTCAATTTGCAGCCCCCCCACCCCCTGCAAGAAAACTGAAGACATAAAAAACGTTGCCCTCTTTTGGGCAACCAAGAAAAATATGTTTTGTGTTTCAACCTTTTGTCACACACGCAGAATCGGAATTGTTGTAATTATTACAAAACATTAAAAGTCCACACATTGTATTTCTA
Organism: Sepiola atlantica; assembly: GCA_963556195.1. Classification (NCBI taxonomy): domain Eukaryota; kingdom Metazoa; phylum Mollusca; class Cephalopoda; order Sepiida; family Sepiolidae; genus Sepiola; species Sepiola atlantica. Next base: position 175,846,193 of record OY744520.1, on the reverse strand, counting down.
TCTTGGTCGCTACGTTTTTTTTTCTTGTTCGCGCTTCTGCGTGATCCTTCCAGACCGAGGGGAGCACCGTCTACAAATAAGTTTTTTCATACCTCGAAAAAGTCGAGTCTAAGTTAAGACAAAGCTGTTGAAGAGAGAGGATGTTTATTCGCCTTGTTCTTCGTTCCAAATAACTGATCAATGGGGAGCAGGGCAGAGAGAGATCGTTAATGATCGTTTAATCATATCTTATCAGCGCATTTTTAAAACCACGTGTTTACACTTCTCGTGTTTCCAAAGGAACTACCGACTTCTCTCTCTCACTCTCTTTTTAGGCCATGTGACGTCACATTCGTTTCTATCAATTCCGGCAGTCTCAGTAATTCTTACCTCGAGTTCAGCAAGTTGATCCTGATTAAATTTTCAGTTCCTGTTATTCTCGACTAACCGTTTTATATACTAGTGGGTTTACTTGCCCAATATTTTACACTCCTTTCTTCCATATCCGAAAATATCCATGGATTTTTCCGTTCCCGTCCGTAAGGTCAAGCAAGGTCTCACTCCTCTCGTCGCAAGAACCAAATAAAGCCAGTAATTTTTATTATTTTATTCATTTATTTTTTTAAAAATCATTATTTTCATCCACACATGACCTCTTTTGGGGGTGTGAGATAAACTTTCTATCGACGAACGTCAGCATTCACCGCCGCCCTTAACCTTACCTATAACAGAGCGTCCCCCCCTCACATATAGTGCGGATTGGAAGGTTTCTTGGGAAACTTCAAATATAATCGTGTTTACAATTTTTGCCTTGAAATAAAAGTTAAAAATATTTCCAGTATGAGGTCGAGTAAAAAATCAAAAAACTATCAGCACGGTGGTGTTCTTAAACAAAACTACTTGTTGACGCTTCGTTTCTGTAAAGGAATTCCTTTTTTGCTTAGATTATTTTGCATCTTAAAATATGAATAAAAATAATTATTTAAATATTTAAACCTTTTTTTTTTTTTTTTTTTTTTTTTTTTAAATATATTCTACATTGAGATATTCTTCGTTTAATTTTATTTTTGTTTTATGAAACGAAGAAAATCTATGAAAAAAATGAATTTCTTTACGTTCGAATATATTTCAGCTATTTTATGGACCTAACCGATAATTGCCCCTCGTGACCCCAGATGGAACCGAAGGAAAATTCCAATGGTGTCTAGTCTTTGAAAAATTTAAGCCTTATTGAAACTTATTTGAATGTTCTCTAGGGACCTCCAAAGTGGACAATAAATTACGTCATCAATAATGTTAAAAATGTATGGGTAGGCAGAAGAGAAACAAATTACTTAAATTTAATACTACACTTATAACTAAAAGAATTAAACTGAAGTGAATACTTTTAAGGGGAAAAAGTTTGAATTTCATCAAAATAAATATAAAAAATAGTTTGAAAGGAAGTAACGATTTTTTCTATTATGTTGTTTTGATAGTGTTTGACTTAAATTTTATATATGATAAAAATCAAATTAAAAAGTATTGTGGGTTGTTAATGATTTAACAATATTATTTGTTAATTAAAAATAAATGAGACCATTTCAAAGTGAAGATAAGTTTTAAGTCACGTCGCATTTTCGGCGAATAAAATTAAAATCCGAAAGAAAAATTTGAATGGATAAGCCTTTAAATTTGAAAAATGAAAAATAATAGTAAGTATATAATATTTAGTTTTGTCGTAAAGACGGTTTCTTTTTCAGCTTAAAGAATATAAGCAACAACAAAAAAACTCGTAAAGAGAAGAAGATTATTAACACGTGCGTTTACTAGAGCGATAACTTTCTCGTTACGAGTTGGCGTTAAGAACGTCCATTATGATCTTCCATAGTTTGACAATGTCAGGAATTCAAAGTCTTGCTTACCTCAATCAAATAAACATTCTATAAAGAAACACAAATTAATAGGTCGAAGTAGATGTCGGTCTTTTACGATTAATAATAGTAAGGCTTATATATTATTATATTCAAATATTTTGAGAAAAACTTATTTTCAAAATAGGTGTTTTTACTGAAGAATAGGGATGCGCCTCTTCTTGGCTATTCTTGTACACTTCCAGAATGACCCCTTGGAGGAGCTGGATTCTCCTCCCCCATGTTAAACAGGCTTCATGCTGAACCTTGCTACAGTGGGAAACGGGTAAATAACTGAATATGAAATGTCAAGAAATAAAAAAAATAAAAAAAAATAACTGTTCTTCTTCAAGGGAAGGTTAAGGTTATCATCAGAAAGGTATAGGCAAATGTGTGAGGATCCCATCCTATGAAAAACATTTAAAATAATTCAAATGTCATCTTATTTTTAGTAAAATATTTGTTTTATTTGAAATATAATAGTCTAAAGCTAGTTCATAATAAATAATTGTTAAAGATGTGCTTTAACATTACCACGGTTTATAGTAATTACGTCTCCATTGTTGGCGAAGAAAAGAAAGCAAACTTTGTTGACATTTGTTATAGATCAAACATCTGGGTATTTACTTTCTTCCCACCACAGGAAGATATGGCACAAAACCGGAAAGTAGGGAGAATCAAGCCAGCACACCTAAAGAAGGGGCATTTTGGCCTATTAAAAATTGCCTGGGCAGCCCTGTCGGCATTCGTCGGTCGGGCCGCCTCAGGCAGTTAGCAATAAACTAACTCCACCCCAAAGAGGGCAGGAAAGGCCTGGGAGGGTGGACCTCCTAGGACTACCCAGGACTAATACGTCAATCCCGACAGATAAAAAGCCACCGAAATGGCCCAGTTTCTACCAGACTGATTGTCGAGAACGGATCCTCGACTTGTATCTTCAAGAGCCTCTGAGCGACAGAAACTTCCCGAGCCTTTGATCAAACCTCTGTTGAAGACACTTCCTTTAGTTATCACAGACTTTTGTAAAACTACTGTAGAAGATTCATTTTTGTAAAGAAAGTAATGACAAAGTCTGACCATACATATCAACTTTATTTACATCTTGAAGGCATAGGAGCTAATCTTCGCATTGACTGTAAGACCAACCACTATAATATGTTGTAACAAAACGGTTGTCAAACGAAATGGTAACACAGTCATTCTATAAATAACAATATATGTATTTATTTAAGTGACCTCCACCGTTGGGTGTAGGTTTTCGAAAGTTAAAAGTGTGTCACAGTGAAGGAAGTAATAATAAAGTAAGAAAGGTTGCTCTCTTCTAGTATTCCAGTGATTTTCAATCATCCATGGTCTCCAGCTCGCAAACCCACAAACAATCCGCAGAAACAGCTATTTGTTGCACTTTAAGGCTATTAAATCATTTAGGAGAGTAGAAAGTGGACGTTGGGTTTACTTTCGGCAGCTTCTTATTTTGTCCTTTAGTCCTCACAATCCATGAGATGTTTCTGACAAAGGGGGAAGAATTGCTGTTTTCTGGGTTAGAATCTATCCATCTGACACTTATCATTGACTAGTTTTTTTTACCTTGAAGTAGTCATATTTTTTTTCTTTTTTTTTTTTAGCTCTTTAGATCAAGTGGCTTCATCCTTTGTCTGGAGCGCGTTCCATTTAAAAAATACTTTAAATAGCTGTGAAATGAAAGAATATAAACATTTATTGGCAATCTTGTAGCATAGTTAACAGCTAAACAATTGAAAAAAACAAACAAAAAAAACATATACAACAAATAACTTTTACTAAACGAATTAAAATTTATTTTTCTATCGACCTGTATACTTTAAATATTCTGAAACTGTTTCCAATTTTTTAAACTTCAAAATTTGATTGTGTTAAAAAGTCTTTCTTCACACGAAAATCAAAATGGCTGATTAACCCTGTGTTGTTGACGATGATTCATTCCTGTAATAAAAATGACTTACCCTACCACTAACCATAAGTCCGACTCACAAGCCTCCCAAGGTTAGTGGTAGGGTAAGTAATTTTTAAAACTATTTTTTAAGCCTCTCAAAACAATCGACGCCATTTTAATTTTCTTGTTAAAATAAATTAAATTAACTATAACAAATTCAGCAATGATAAATCTCAATTAGTTTTCACACTTTAAAATTATATGGGCCGGTAGAAAATTAAATTTTAATGCTTTTGGTAAAAGTTATTTGTTGTATTTTATTTGTTTGTTTTATCGATTTTTCGGCTGTTAACTATACTGTAAGATTACCAAATTGTTAACTAGTGCTGGGATGATTAATTGGAATCGAGAATCGGAAAAATTTGTGCCTATATATATATATACCGATGCAACAAACAATTTTTTTTTTTTTTTAAACTAAATTTTCTATTGCTGGTACTAATGATAAATATTTGTTGATTTTAAACTACCAGTGAAACTAAAATCTATAGACCAACCCCCATCCCCCACAAGTGTATTTTTACGTTTGCGGAAAATATATGCACATATTACATGAGTTTTTACGGTAATCAGACTCCCCCCCCCCCAAAAAAAAAAAATCAAACAACTCTATAGCTAAATATTTAGAGATTTAAAAAGAATCGGAATTGGTAATTTTATCGGAATCGAGAAAAATATTTGAATCGTCCCATCTCTAACTAGTACAGAAAATACATTATACAATTAAAAGTACCGTAATTGCATTTTGTAATTAAATACTTATTTTTCTACATTGGAGTTCTTTGTATTATTTGGATTGTTCAGACTATTGCTCTCATCTTGGGGGTTGTTCTCACAACGTTTCGGCCGATATAGCCTCCGACCTGCTTCAGGTGTATTTTGACAATGGCTGTTATTGGTGAATAGTAGAAAAAGTTTTTTTTTTAAATAACAGCCATTGTCAAAATACACCTGAAGGTCTGAGGTTATATCGGCCGAAACGTGAGAACACCCAAGATGAGAACAATAGTCCTAACAATCCAAATACATATTATCAATTGGAGTCCTTGTTTTGCTTATTTGTATGATATCCGTGATTTTTTTTTTTATGATATCCGTGATTTTTTTTTTATGATATCCGTGATTTTTTTTTTTTATGATATCCGTGATTTTTTTTTTATGCTATCTGAGTGATTTTTTTTTTATGCTATCTGAGTGATTTTTTTTTTATGCTATCTGAGTGATTTTTTTTTTATGCTATCTGAGTGATTTTTTTTTTATGCTATCTGAGTGATTTTTTTTTTATGCTATCTGAGTGATTTTTTTTTTTATGCTATCTGAGTGATTTTTTTTTTTATGCTATCTGAGTGATTTTTTTTTTTATGCTATCTGAGTGATTTTTTTTTTATGCTATCTGAGTGATTTTTTTTTTATGCTATCTGAGTGATTTTTTTTTTATGCTATCTGAGTGATTTTTTTTTATGCTATCTGAGTGATTTTTTTTTTATGCTATCTGAGTGATTTTTTTTTACTTGCTATCTGAGTGATTTTTTTTTTATGCTATCTGAGTGATTTTTTTTTTATGCTATCTGAGTGATTTTTTTTTATGCTATCTGAGTGATTTTTTTTTATGCTATCTGAGTGATTTTTTTTTATGCTATCTGAGTGATTTTTTTTTATGCTATCTGAGTGATTTTTTTTTATGCTATCTGAGTGATTTTTTTTATGCTATCTGAGTGATTTTTTTTATGCTATCTGAGTGATTTTTTTTTATGCTATCTGAGTGATTTTTTTTTATGCTATCTGAGTGATTTTTTTTTATGCTATCTGAGTGATTTTTTTTTATGCTATCTGAGTGATTTTTTTTTTTTATGATATCTGAGTGATTTTTTTTTTTTAATGATATCTGAGTGATTTTTTTTTTTTATGATATCTGAGTGATTTTTTTTTTTTTATGATATCTGAGTGATTTTTTTTTTATGATATCTGAGTGATTTTTTTTTTTTTATGATATCTGAGTGATTTTTTTTTTTTATGATATCTGAGTGATTTTTTTTTTTTATATCTGAGTGATTTTTTTTTTTTAATGATATCTGAGTGATTTTTTTTTTTTATGATATCTGAGTGATTTTTTTTTTTATGATATCTGAGTGATTTTTTTTTTTTATATCTGAGTGATTTTTTTTTTTTTATGATATCTGAGTGATTTTTTTTTTTTTATGATATCTGAGTGATTTTTTTTTTTTAATGATATCTGAGTGATTTTTTTTTTTTTTTTTATGATATCTGAGTGATTTTTTTTTTTTTATGATATCTGAGTGATTTTTTTTTTTTAATGATATCTGAGTGATTTTTTTTTTTTTTTTTTATGATATCTGAGTGATTTTTTTTTTTTATGATATCTGAGTGATTTTTTTTTTTTTATATCTGAGTGATTTTTTTTTTATGATATCTGAGTGATTTTTTTTTTTTATGATATCTGAGTGATTTTTTTTTTTTATGATATCTGAGTGATTTTTTTTTTTTATGATATCTGAGTGATTTTTTTTTTTTTATGATATCTGAGTGATTTTTTTTTTTTATGATATCTGAGTGATTTTTTTTTTATGATATCTGAGTGATTTTTTTTTTTTTAATGATATCCGTTTGATTTCACACAGAATCTATTTTACCGTTCTTTTCTCGACAATTAATGTAGCACGAAATCAAATTATTGCAATTAATTATTTACAAATGGTCTTGTTTCGGCATTAAATAACCGTAAAAACGTGTCGTTATGTCATAAAATAGACAGTAAATTATACCAATCTCTATTTTATGAAGGAATTGATGTTTTCTTTATTTTAAAAAAAAATTCTTTTTTTAATAGAACTCAATTGTTATCTTCACATCTGTCGATAATTACTTCAAAGAATTTAATTTTAATTTCATGTAAATCGACCCCCACCCCACGCTCGTGACTGAGTTTTAGTGTTATTGTCGCATATTTTAATGTACTATTTCCCATTGCTGTAAATACACAAGTTTACCACTGGGTGATTGGCCCACCAGCCAATTAGAGACCTGGGCGTAGGAACACAATAATGTTCGTGCTGCTTCTTACAGCACCCATACGATGTCAGTTTCCTGCCTTGCACAGTTGGAACTAGTTCGTTATCTAGTAAAGACGTATTTCCTCGGTTTGCTCAAAGCACCAACGATATGGTAAATCTACCAAGTCACTTTATAAAGATTGACTCTTAGTTGTTTTAATTCCTTTTTAGCACAGCCCAATTTATTTATCTTCCTCCCACAAGGTAAGATGTGACACAAGGTCGGGAAAGTGGGATTTGAAAAGCCAGCACCCGAGAAGGTGAGCACTCTGGCCTACAAAAAATGCCTGGGAAGCCCCGTCGGTATTCCCCGGTAGGGGCGCCTCAGGCAGTAAGCTATAAACTTACTCCACCCCAAAGAGGGGAGGCAAAGCCTGGGAGGGTGCATCGGAACAGATACTACACTTTGATCCCGACCAAAAAAGTATTGTTATGCAAACTTCAATGCTGTCTGCTGCCGTCTATTAATTCATCTGTGGAGTCAGATCTTCTTCCTCGTTCATCGGTCTTTTGATTATTGTGCAGGATTGGGGGCAACGTCCACACCAGTGAACCCCTCTCCAGACAGCAGTCTTCATCGCAGATCTCCACTTTTGTCGATCCCGAGGGTCAGTGTTTAAGAGCCTTCAGTCCCTACAGTCTCTGTCTGTGTGTCTGTGTCTGTGTCAGCTCCTTCCAAGACAATTTTGGCCGGCCAACTCCGCGCCTACCAGAAACTTGTAGGTTTAGTGCACAGTTGATTGCACTGCTGGATCTATCCACGTGGCCATACCAGCGAAGTCTTCTCTCCCTCCAGAAGGGATCGAGGTCAGATAGACTTTCTATTGCAGCCTACTATAATTTATAATGATATTGGAGAACGGATACCATTCAATCCTCACCATTATACTAACAAGAACGATGATACCTAAAATCTTCTTCCTTTTATTTAGGAGGACGAAGTTAGACGTAAGTAGGCCCTTAAATAGCCATGCCGTCGCCGAACAGTCAATTAGTACAGGCATTAAATGAAACTTCTTATTTTTTTTCCCTTACCTGGAATTAGGCTCAATTACTCCCCCCCCCCCTCTTCTCCCGCTCTGTGTTAAGAATGGGTTTAATTTTTATTTTTTTATATTTTTTTTTATTTTATTTATTTTTTTTTTTTTTAGGGGGGTAGAGGCTAAATATTTTTTAAACTCTATCCTAACCCTAACGTAACCTGATTTTGCATAAGTATGCTTTAGTTTTGTCTTTTAAAATTATTTTCATGGTTTTCAAATCGTAAACTGTCCTCTCCTATAGAAGCACCGAAGATAGCTTAGGTTAACATCGTTCTTGCTAAAAATCCGTCAGGTTGATCAACTTTATGATGAGCAGGCAGCCCAGGCATTTCCCGGAAATGAATGAAGATACCTATGTACTCCTGCTACCAGTCCTCATATACGATGAATCTTTGTATGGATTACATGACTCTATACTTCATATAATAATACGCCAAGACAATTTCGTGTTCGTATGTACGTTATCACTCTCCACACCTTTTTAAAAGATGAGATCACCGGATTGCCGAAGATGCAATGCAAAAAAAAAAGTTTTTGGTTTTTTTTCAATTTCATGTGTTGTGTTGAATGTGAAACTCCAACTAAAATAAACTTTCTTAGTCTTCAGGCTAGGATCAAAATGTAGTATCTGTTCTGTCTAATGATGGTACAATAATATCGTGGGATCTGTGTTTGTGCTGGACGTCCATAGAATGAAAATATGCCACAAACTCCTACAAGGGTAAATACAACGGTGGAATTTCTGTGTCCTTCTAGCCTTCTATTATATAAAGGGAAAGTGTGCGTGCATGTGCGCACATAGCTAAACATCCAGAACTATAGTACAAACACCATCAAAGTTGATATTTTCTTGATCAGCGTTGCCCGGAATGAATAATATCTAAAATTTAGAAAAAAAAAATACCCATTCTTTTACCCTAAATTGCCGCCGATTTCGTCAGGGGGGGTTGGGGGTGATTTTTTAAAATCATTTTCATGTACTAAATAAAGGGAAGTAACTCTGAATTTTTTCAAAAAGTTATTTCCCTTATGCCGACTCGAGTAATCTATAAAATGTGGATGTCCAGAGAGAGGAATGGGTAGGAAGAGATAGATAGAACTTCTAATAAAAATGTTACATTTTTGCCCCGGGCAACGCCAGGTAGCCCTGCTAGTATAATATAAATAAGGTTGCTAGGTAAAAAGGAAATAAGACGTATTAACCAAGCAAAAACATTTATATCATCCATTCTATAATAAAGACCAATGTGTATTTATTTGTGTGTATGTGTATATATATATATATATATATATATATATTTATGAGGGAGTAAATATGAAATTAAAATTTCAGACAAAATGGAAAATTAGTTTATAGAATAGTGGATAAGCAAGTGAACATGCTAGTAGAAATAAGGAAACGAACACATCATTAAAGCTAGACCAAGATATTTTAGTCGATTTGTTCGACTATATTCATTTGGTAAGGAGTTACATGTAAATAAGTATATGTACTTCCATCCCATCACTCAAAAGTTAGCGAGTAAACATGTGCCTTTTTTCTAGCCCCGGGCAGAACATTTTTCAAGTGGCGACAGGAAAACGAGAAAGCAGATAGCAAGTCAGACAAGTACTTCAGACTTACTTCGCTGCCTGAAATAAATTCAGAAAGAAATCCTTCACTCTACTAAAATTCAACGGTGGGTGTTTTTTTTTCTCTTCGTCTTTAGGTCATCAGAAATGATAATACAAATTTATATATGAAAAAATTAAATTACTGATGTAATTCTATGATTTTATACGAATATTTTGGTAATATATCGATAAATAGCGAGTGCGAAGACTAGCAAAGCATAATTTTTTTTCCGTCACTTTTAACAGAGTATACACGGGTATTTGTATATCAACAAAACATACACTTGAAAGTTCATGCTACATACCCAAATGTCTGAACAACAAATTGTTTTTTTGTAAAAAAAAAAAAAAATTTACTCTGTAAGAAGTGTTTGTCTGTATGTCAGTTTATCTTTGAGAATATGTCTGAACTCCAATCTATGGTTCTCACCTGGAAAAACATTCGCAACAAAAACTTGTCTAACTACAACCACTGTTAATAATTTCCCTTTCTCCGTCTGTGTACCTAAAATTAAAAGGAGCTTCCATGAGCAGAGTTTCTTTCCTAGAACTACCCGCCTGTGGAACATAATACCGCGAGTCTGCTTCCCAGATGACTACAACAGTCGTTTTTTAAGTCCAATGTTAGCAAATTCTTGTTGAGCCGTCTTCTTAAATAATCAAATTCTGCCCAGTTTCGACCATCGTTACAAATCCTCAAGGTGTTGTCTCACCGTCCACCTGACACACTCATTAACACTTATCCTCGAGTGGCCTTTGGCCTTGATAAGTGGAGACTCATTAGTAAAAGAAAAAAATAGATACAAAATTGTTTGTAACTGCTATAGCAAACCCTGTATTACCATTGTTTTTTCTTATTTTTAATTTTAATTTTTTTTTTTTTCAAGTCATAAAAAAGAAAGAAAAATGTCGCCTTTGCTCTTTTATGGATATCCGGTAGGAAGGCAGACTCCACGATATTGAGCCCCATGCCCCCCCCCCCCCCCCCCTCAACACAACAATTTTATTATTTGTAAATATTTATGACTTAGTTTTTCTGTGCTGGAGGGGGGGGGCAAGGAATGCAAGCCAGTTAATGCTAAATGAGATATATAGACAAAAGTACGTTCCTTCCATCAAAAATGAGAGAAATATTATATTTTTCAAATCAATCAATCAATCATGCAGTGAAAAAAATATGCAACATTTTCATATAACAAATAGGAAGACTCGGCGTTACCCGGGATTGAATGAGGAACTCTGTGCTTTTGCCCATATATATTCATGAAATGTATTGATTTCAATAAAATGCATACTAGGCATTATCAAATTAGTGACCTCAATGACCTTTTTGGGCAAACCAATCCGAACAACATCTTTTGGATTCCTGAAAAACCAGCAGAGCGTTACCACTATCGAATAAGAGAAGAGTCCATCAGAGCTGCCTACAGAGTGTGAAGATGTATGGAAGTGAAACCTGATCAGTGAGGGTTAAGGACGTGAGTTGCATGGAAATAAATGATATGAGAATGATACGATGGTTGTGTAATGTGAGTTTTAATAATTTTTTGTTTTTATTATCTTTACATTTTATGATTTTAAATGTTTTTTTTTTGGGGGGGGGGGGTGCAAGTGTGACCTTTACGAAGGTCACGGGGCAAGGATATACTCACCATTGATTGGCGGAGGTTGAATTAAAGTGACATTAATTAAAATAATTTTCGGTAAATTTAGAGTCTATAGCAATCTGAAGACACATCTTCCATTTCCTGGGAATGAATGAAGAACCCCTCCCCCCCCCCCCATGCATTCCTGCCCCAATCCCTGAACCGCTTACTAACATTTTATTAATTTTTAATTTCTATAATGTTCAAATTATAGATGAAATAAAGTAAAACTTCGATTTGTGGGTGTCAAGCGTGAATGCCTCCCCCCCCCCCCTCCGCAGTGATAATGCTGTGCCCCCTTTGATCATAATGAAATATACTTATCAACATGTCCTTGGTAATTTATTTTCACAATATATATTCTTATAGGAGTCTAGTGCGTGCACACACGTAGATAAAATACAATATTTATTAAATCATCAATTGATTCAAACAAGGACTATGTAAAAAAAAATTTTTTTTTTAAATTAAAAAAAATAAAAATTTTCTTTCCTTAATCCAAGGATTTTCTATTTAAAACTTTTTAAAAAAATATTTTCAAATGTTTGCTTAACAGTAATATAAACTTTAATGTTTCATCCTTTGAATTTTTCCTCTGATACTTTATCCAAGTTTTATTCTCATCATTAATTTTCTGCTCTATCTTGTATATCGAGCATTGACTTTTCATTGATTGGAGCTTGGTGGATAGTGAGGGACCTATTAGATTAGAGACTCTTTTTTTTTGGACCTTGTCTAAGAAGTAAAGACTAGCGGATGGTGGCTTTGTAGAGATACCGGATACTGTCAGGTGTGTGAAGTTTTCTAGCACGGTAGAGGAAGCCCACCTTCTTTGCAGCAGCCTTGGCAATGTCTTCTATGTATTTGTTCCAATTCATGCCTAACTGTGAATGTTAGGCCGAGGAATTTTCTTTATCTGCTGTACCTAGGGGCTTAGCACTAGTTCAGGTATTTTTGAGAGAATTTCAAATCAAAACCGCTTTTATTGAGCTGTTGTCTGCCAACCTGGAAAGATATCCAGGGTTTGCAATATATGGAGGGGGGGAGGGGAATGCAAAGAAAAGTCTTAAATTAATCTCCCTTTAAAATCGAGTGCAACCTAACGTCATTTAACTTTTAGGATGGAGACGTCTCGGTAAGCTACTTGTTGCTTCTTCTTTGTTATTTCATTCTAAGCACTCCCACTAATGTTTAGCTTTTAAAATGTTATTTATTTTTATTTTTATTTATAATTTCGTCTTTTCAAACTTTGCATTATCCGCCTTCCAAGGGGCTTTGCACGAGATCAAATATTTTGAGAAAGAGCGCACACTTTAAATTTACCCTCTTTTTAATTAGAAGGAAAGGTGAACCTATCTTCAATCTTCTTCTGGAAGAGACACACAAAAAAAAAAAATTGACTCTAAGTAGAAACTTTTTTTTTTTCTGGCGCAGTGTTACCCACACTCGGCGAGATGGACTCGTAGATCTGGTTAGATCATCGATCTAGGAGAAGGAAACTAATGTAAAACCTGCGCTTGACATGCCTTTTCAGTTATCCTGAATCATGCCCCTGTAGAAAGAGTGAGTGACGTGCGTGTCATACAAGTGCACAGCGTACACCCATATTGATGAAGAGTAGAAAATGCATTGTGGATGTATTTTCGGCAGCCCCGTAACTTTTGCTTTCCCCTACTCTGTCCCTTTTTCCTCACCTTCCAAGAGCGATGTTTATGACAAAGGGGGAAGAAAATGCTGTTACTTAGGTTGGTTGATGGTTAGTTTTAGCCGTAGAGATGACGTGAGAAATTTTTTATCTCTATCTTTGTTACCCTGTCACTCATAAGGGTGTTGGAGGTAAACATATCTGGGCTGACGTTATCTGCCTGATAGTATAAGGACTCCAACTTTTGAGTAACTCCCAAGGAGGCTGTCCTATCAGCAGTTGTGTAATACCTGGGCTGCTGTATTGCCATTTGGTGAATAGTCTGGGCCTCTTGATGTCATATTGGTGGAAACTGCTACAAGTTTTCTTTCTTAAAGGGTTTACAAGATACTGCTTATGCATTCTCTCTGTTGGTTCGTCTCTCAACCCATGGACGACGGCACCGGGGGGGGGGGGGCAGGGGGGGACTCAAGCCCCCCCACTTTTTGACTTAGCCCCCCCACTTTACGGTCATCAATAATGAAGTTATATATGCATGTGTTTAACCGCCGCCCCCTCCGACTTTTATAACTGTCCCGCCGGTCCTGTCTCAACCCATCTAGTGATCTCTTCCATAAAATTTTTCCAATCGAACATGAAAAGCTTTACAACAAAAGATAAGCTTAAACCCAGTTTTCCAACTTTTAACACGGATTAATATCAGGTCTCCTTTTCCAACATAAGAGGTCTGAGTTCCAACCTTCCAGAGGTTAAAATACACTTACATGAGACCAAACCGGACGTATTTTTCCTGTATGAAACTGGCAGCAGCCTGTCTACTTCTCCCGATGAGGAACTCAAAAGGACTCAATTCTTCTATTGTTTTGTTGAATATTAAAAAAGTATGAAAATAAAAATGTGACTATATGTGAGTATCTTAACTTTCAATCAACCATATATATGCTGATAACAGCCGTGCGGGCTAAGATGTCGGAATTTGAGTTTGAAACATGACTCGTGTTCCAAGGTTTGAGTGCAGCGACCGGTATGAATGATCTTTTCTATACTGACGATTCCCATAAGGATGAAACGTATACGTATGTAGATAAAAACAAATATTTATAATTATTTGTCGCCCCAGAGCTAGGATGGGCTCTGTAGTGCTAACTTTGACCATGACCCTAACCTTAACGACGGAGTCAAAGTTAACTTGGGTCCTAATGTAACAAAGCATCAAATAATATTCTCTCCACTGACGATTCTCATAAGGATGAAACGTATATGTATGTAGATAAAAACAAATATTTATAATTATATGTATATAGATATATTTTAAATTTTAAAGTGTTTTTCGCCTACAGATGTTGTCGTTTAAGGCTCTCTTACTCTCATCAGTGTAGGAGTTGCGGTTGCAAGCAGTCACCTGGGCTCGATTCGTAGATTCAGGCTAGAATCATGAGACAAACGCTCAGGACCGCACGGCCACGAGAAATCGACACACAGCAATTGAAATTAAAGTACACTTACCCGGGAGGTGTAGGAAGTGTCTTGTCGTCTACAGTGTTCAACGCTCGAGCGGAACTTGCTCATCACAGAAATGACAACAATTTTTTCAGTTTCAAACAGGGCTCTACTTTTAAGACCATTACATTTTTAAAGGGGCTTTTAACTATAAACATTTTTAAAATATTAAAGTGTTTTTCACCTACAGACGACGTTGTTTTGGGCTCTTTCACCCTCTCATATATATATATATATATATATATATATATGTTGTGTGTATTTAGGCAGCAACGTAATGCGATTTTGTTCTGTGATGTCATCCAGCGTTGTTGAATTTAAATCGTCAACGACTTCCTGGAACAATGCGAAAAACGTTCTCTGCACGTTTCTCCGCCGTCTTTTAAACAATTCTGTTTCTCCAGCTTTTTTGTTCATTTGCTTTTGACACCTGAAGATGATTCGACGAAGAATCGAAAACGTTCGTGAAACCTATGGAACATTTATTAATTTTTTTGATTTTAATACAACCCCCCCCCTCTCCGAAAAATTTAAAAAAGAAAAAAGGTATAATTAAAAAGACGAATTCTGTTATTTTTAACAATGTTTGCATATATATATATATATGAACGACAAATTCAAATTGGCGTATTAGTGGGTCCCCTCAAGTGTGAGTTTGCTCATTTTCTTTGTTTTTGTTTGGTTTCACCCAAAAATTAACCACTGTATAGTGTAGGTTTTTTTCAAGACACTTTAATCCAAGAATTTTTACTCTTTGTGTATTTATCTGATGATTTTGTAATGTTGCAGAGACGATATTGACATAAAAATGTTGTTTGGCACAGGACAAATGAAACGGACCGTAAAAAATATCTCTCAGAAATGTTATGTTTTTTGGAAATGTGAAAAAATAAAAAATAAAAATGATAAAGTAAAAACATGGTTATTGGAATATAATATGAACCTGACTTATATATAGTCTAAAGAAGCTTTCAGTCATTTTAAACAAAAAAAAAAAGAAGTTAAATGCAGTTTAAATTCCCAGAGAAACTAACTAAATCCAAGATATTGCAGACTTAACATTCGTTGGAAAATTAATAAATAAAAAAAATAAGTAAATAAAAAATTAAAAAATTAAAAGGGGGGGGGGTGTTAAGTATCTAAGAGTGAAACAAAAACAGGAGACCTTAAGCATCTAATATTAACACGGGATCATCAGCTGTTTACGATGTAACTGTTTCGGAGATTTAAAAACAGGACAGTTATAATATTCATGACTCTTCAATGGTACTGATTAAACTACCATTTCCCCAATAATCAAGTGTCGAAATAATTCAGCTTAAAATTTCACTAATATATACATAAATAAATAATAATAAAAATAAAATAATAATAATAATAAAATATATATATATAATATATATATATATATATATATATGAGATAGATATTGATGTCATTTGGGGGTAGACCACACAGCCAGCTTATTTGAAAGGTTAAGCTGTTTTACGACTGGACATAAAAACTTACAAGCCTCGTATCTGAATTCGACATTCATTTTTCTAAAATTTCAAGTGGTTTTATTTCTCAACATGAACCATCCATTTAAAGAGGAAAACAACTTTTCCAAATGAAGATATCAAATTTTTGGTGGTCAAATTCCGAGCCAAATATTTTCCTCTTCACTGGTCTGTTGTCTGCATGCATTGAAACTATGGACTCCACTAAACATACAGCATCGCGTATGTTTACACTTGTCCCGGATGCTGTCAACATGCACTACACCACTGCACATAGTGGCCCTCTTTTTAAGCCAGTTTACCAGATCATTACTGGACATTTGTTTATTTTTCTTTCTCTTTTTTTTATGTTCACTTTTAGAATTAGGATTGCTGCCTTATTAATTAGATTTCTTAATTAAATTTTCGACCGGAAACCGTGCACAAATCCATCTGCAAACAATGGCGGAGAATTAACTTCTGCTTAGTTGATCCGTGAATAATACCAATTTTAAACAACAACGCCATTTTGTTTTTGAGCCTAAAACCTCTAGATTCCAGGTTGATGTTAAATCACTTTTTTATTTCCTCTGGTGATTCACTTTTCAAACTCTTTTTTTATAGAACACTAACAAGAAGACCCGACGTTGCCCGGGATTGAATGAGCAACACTGCTATGTCCTTTTTTACTTTTCTCATAACACATTATTACTTTCTTTCGTTTTTTTTTTACTGCCTATTTTTTCACCGCTCCTGTTTCACCCATATTATGCCCCCTAAATTCTCTTTAAAATACTCAAAATAAACTGAAATTTGGGGAATATTTATTAATTGATGTCTCATACCTATTGTTAGAATTTCACAAAAATCGAAGGTATCTTAATTACACCCCCCTTTTTACCCCTTTTGCATAAATCTAAATTAAACTAAATATAGACCACATTACCCACCCTTACCCCGAGCAGGTGTGTTGCAAAATTCACAATATTTGGTTAGTGTGTTTAGGAAGTAATCCTATACGTACAAAAAAATAAACATATACACATACCTAACTTTATATAAATAGTGATAGTCAGTATGATGGTCTGAATGCAGTGTCGCCTTCCTCCTTTCCTCCGTGTGCTTAATCTAAACTGGAATTTCTATGAACAGTTTCTTTCCAAGAACTTTCCATCTGTGGACGTCTTACCTGCAGACTACAACATGGTCGTCCTCAAACCAGTGTCAACAAATACTTAACATAAACTGTCCTCATAAGTAATCAGATTGCGTCCATTCCTTTCCAATCCTCTCTTAATATTCATCATCATTCAAATGACAATCTATCCTCGAGTGGCCTTTTGTCTAAAGAAGTGGTGACTTATTAGTAAAAAAAAAAAGAAAAATTGGTGAAAGTGCAAAATAGTTTACACTCGAGAATTCATCTCCCACCCCCCATAAAAATAAGAAGAAAATAACACATAATTTATACAAAACGCATTACAATGAAATTCTCTACCAAACCCACCTAGTTTTAATGTGTGGAAACGATTTGTAAGATGTTTTTAAATGGTAAAAGTAAAGAATAGTTAACACTCAATAACTTGTAACAAAAAAGAAAAAAAATGATGGCATCTGTTTAATTTTAACAGGTGGACAAAATTTGTAAGATATTTTTAAACGGTGAAAAACATAACGAATCGTTCAACACATTAACACTATGCGGGTTCAATAGAGAATTTCATTCTAATGCGTTTTATACACTGTTTTTCCATTTTTTTTTTTTTTTTTTTTTTTTTTTTTTTTTTTTTTTTTTAGTTCACGAGTTGAGTGTTAACTATTCTGTACTTTTACCAAAAAATCTTTCGCAGTCTGGCTTTCGAGGTGAGAAAATTTTAGCTTATACTATTATTGTTAAACATACTCGAATGTTGCAAAAAAACTGGCGCCACACGCTTTGATTGGTTCAAAGCTCTGCAGGTGTTTTTTTATGATTATCTGCGCATTCTTTCATTCAGGTATTCTTCTCCATAAGCTGAGTGAATATTTCTAGTGTCTTAAGCTACAGAATTAGTTTTTTTTTTTTTTTAACTCTTAAAGCATTATGTGCGTCAAATACTCATTGAATACTATTATGTTTTAAGAGTTTTCAGCAGTGAATTGTTAAGTAATCTTTTCCGTAAAATAACATTTAATAAAGTTAAATGTTTCCAAATACATTTATCACTGGGCTCAGAAGATAATTTTAAAAACTACTTGGCTCATATACCTGGTGAACCAAGTGCAAGAGAGATACAAACAATTGCGCTTAAAGTGACAGAATTAAAAAAAAAAAAATCTCTCGGTTAGAGTCTCTGAAATAGCAAGTGAATGTCTGGTATCCGGGTAGGACGCCCCATCACAAGCGAAAATAAAAAAATTGAAGAAAGGAAAGTTATCTACTCATGTTTTCCATGTTGAACTTAAATAGCAATGCATCTGAAAAATCTATATTTGATTCTGACTAGCGATTTATTTCTTTTTATACTTGCAGCATGTTCTTTACATTAAGAAAAGTGTAATTCACTTCAGTTTCTTTTCCCAAATCATTATTCCGGCAAGGAAGATTATTACAATTGAGACAGTTTTAAGTAGTGACCTAAAAGACTCAAAATGTAAGGGTGATAATTCGTATGATATTTTAACTTAAACGCACAATATCAGTTATCTCTCTTACATTTTAAGCTTTCGTTTTTCCATCGACTCGTGACTTATTAAAAAAAAAAGAAATTTAATGAAAATAATATTAATGAATCTTTATTACACCACGTAGATACCGCTAGTATGATATATAAATATTTAATTCTATTAAACATTCTCACTTACTGTTAAATTTCAGAAAATTAAAATCCGTATAGAATTTCTGCGATGACTTGATAATAGTTATTTAAGATTGGGAATTTATGATGCAATACTATTAATTAACTATTAAGGTATTAATAGTTTGTGATTATTGTTCAAATATTTGTGTTCATTGATATTTGATGCACAGTGTTCTAAATACTGCATGTTCTAAATACAGAATGTTTAAATACCGATTTTGTTGGAAGTAGCAATGCAATAAATGTTTAATTTTATCGATATTTTTTAGTTTCTAAAGTTAATGGCCCTATGGGCCCGAATTCTAGTATATATTATATTGTTTTTAACACCAATACATAGTTGGAGCAAAATAAATTGTTTTGGACCGTTAAAATAATTTCCAACGCTATGTTTACCCATTCATTTATTTTTTAATTATCGCTTATGTTTGAATTCATGTTTTGAAAAATAACGGAAATAAAATCTATGACGTCATGCCAAAGCTATAATTATTTTGTTACGGTAATGTTTTAAGCTCTATTTATAAGAAAGTCCAAATAGCTCGGTTGGTAGAACCTCAGACTGAAGATCTCGAGGCTCCGGTTTCGATTTCTGATCACTTTATTTGTAAGGAATTTATTATTTACGATTTATGCAATATTTTCCATTTCTAAAAGTAGTTAAGATCTTTGATATTTCGAAATGAGATAAATTTGACAATGTATTTATTTTTAAAAAAAATTGTGACTGGCGGAAAAATTGTGACTGAGGGACAAAATCTCTATAGATATTTTCAGTCGAGTTTATGGGGTTGTCACTATCTTTGTATGTTGCTTTGTGTATAGCCTAGCATCCAGATCGTTTGACAAATCGTCACTAAAATATCGGTCATGGTCTAACTTCGAACAGTTAATTTTTGAATATCTAGGTTATATGTCATAGAAAAGGTGTTAAGTTTTTTGATAACTTCGGTTCATTGTAGATACTCACTACTTGGCCCATATTGTAGCGAATGAAGTCCCATATCTTATGACCTTGAAACATTCGGTCACGGTGAAAATTTTGATCGAGTTTTAACTTTCAATTTTCCCAAATTTGATACATGGATCTGATACTTTTTGATAACAGTACTCACCATAAAAAAATTCCGTCTGATCAGATAGTTTTTTTTAGTCATCAAAGTTTCTTTATTGACTTGTTTTGTACTTTTACCAAGTAAAGTACTTTTGTATACTATAACGACTTCGTAACATAAGGCGGATAAGGCTAGATTGTGAACCACATTGAATTTGATGCGTTATTATGCTGTCTTCCTTGCATAATTTTATTTGTCAATTTTATGAACCATTATGGATAAGTAAGGCCCATTCCTGACGTTGTCAGGTGGAGATATGTAGCCTCATGACTGACTTATGTTCTTGTTTTTCATGCGAGAGGTTTTGTAAATAGGGACTACAGTGCACTATTGCCCCTGGGGCCTATAATGAATGATATTAAGACTTTACAAGAGCTTATTGTAAATTCATGGAGATAAAAACAAAACGATAAATGTATTTTAATCCTGTTCACTGCACCAATTATACTTATGTGAATTCTGTTCACTAACAGATTATGCATCTTTCTATATTTGTGCAAACGGTTTAAAGTCATATTTTACGGTTACTTAACAGAAAAACTCGATTTATTTTCTTAGCGGTAGTTAAAAAATTTTTTTTAGTACTGAGTCATCACTTATCAAGGCCAAAAGTCATACGAGGATAAGGGTTAAAGAGATGGCATGGATTGTCAGTTAAAATTATGAAGAATGTTATGATCACGACTTATGACAATTATTTGTTTACATTGGATTTGAAGACGACTCTGTTGTATTCTTCTGGGAAGCAGAGCAGTGGTAATATGTTCCACAGATGAGAAGTTCTTGGAAAGGAACTCTGTTCATGGAAATTCTGTTTGATGTTAGTTACACGAAGGAAGAAAGTATAGAAGTCCTCAGTGTAGATCAAACTCCTTTATGGAGATAAGTGGTCATTGTAATTGCCATCCAATAACTTGGCCTTATATTATGAATAGCATGGTTACATGGCGTTGTCTGGGAGCATGGACAAGATAGAAGAGTTAAATGTGTGTGTTACATCTTTCTTTTACAACTTCTCTCCTCCCTTTCTCTTCCCCTAGCTTCGCTTATTACTCCCTCCACCTCTCTCGATGATCTCCTCTCTCACTTTCTCTGGCAACTGGAAAAAAAATCGTTGATTACTACATAATAACATTAAAAATCGCTCTAAATGTCGACCCCTTAACTAATTCTGTTCCTGTTTTTGACTTTTAGCTGGATACACAGACAACTTTCCTTTATAGAATAGATTATCAATTGTCAGTGTTCGTATTACAAATCTCGAATTGAAGATCTTTTTTTTTCTTCTTTTTTTGAAAGAACCACTTAAGAAAACTATTAATGGGAAAAGCTTAAAATTAAATCAACACGATTGCTTTTAGCGGTTTTAAACAAAAAAGGGGGCATATCAAATTCGAAAATAGTAACATTCAATAAATGAAATAAGGCAATCGCTTAAGATAATTACTTGGCTTGCTTTGAGGAAGATAAAGAAGATTCGTGGTGCAAAAGAAAAAAGATAAGAAATTCAAAAACTGAATTGGAATTAATCTTCAGGCTGTCCAATTGGAAACGAGGCAAGTACGAGTTGCTTCCCTTAGATTAAATCTTTTGCTGTTGTGCTTAAAAAAGAATGGACGCTTTCTTTTAATGTAGTATCAAAATACAATGTTCATTATTGCTCTACAGTATTGATAGAATCCAAGTGATTCGCAAGAATCGATTATCAAAATGACTGAAACAAAACTAAGTATTAAGTCGTTTTTTGTTTTTTGTTGTTTTTAGCCTTTTCAAAACCATAAACATAGTTAGAATTCTTGTGACAGAAGAAGCAAGAAAAATAAGTTTGGGCAATTGAAAATGATTTGATGTCAGTTCTACCTGTTTTTTTTTGTTGTTGTTGTTTTGATAGGTCACCACTTATCAAGACCCCCAGGGGGGAGGCAATTGGGGATAAGGGTTAAAGAGATTGTTAGTTGGACGATTAAGATTACTTAAGAGGAATTGATTATCCAAGAGGACGGCTCAAGTATTTGTTCACATTAGACTTGAAGACGACTATGTTGTAGTTGGTAGTGAAGCAGCCTTGTGGTATTTTGTTCCACAGATGGGATGTTCTAGGAAATAAACTTTGTTCATGGAAGTGTTGTGTGGTTTTTAGTTACAGAGAGAAAGGAAAGTTCTTTGCTGTGGTTGTAGCTAAACGAGTTTTTGCTGTTTTATAGGGATTGGGGCTCAGTCGAGTACCTACCATAGACATAACGATACAGCAGAGAGGCTAGCAACATCTCTTCTGTGTGAAAGGGGCTGCAGGAAAGAGAAGAGATGACTTCTCCTAGGATGTTAGCAATCGTCACATGACTGTGAGGACCCGATTCTAAAAGTGATATAAAGAAATGCCAACAGCAAAATCACCCCCCCCCTAAAGTCAAACTATTCCTCACCGTGGTAGGGGGAGTGGAGATGTGGTAGTGTCAGAGCTATCCACCTAACAGGGATCTTATGAAAATCCAGGAGGAGTCAGCATCAGGATCCGTCAACCTCTGGTCGTTTATGCCTCTACATGTGGCAAAGATGTGTCAGGTGCAGAACCGCAAATCAATGGAACGAGCATGACAATGTTGCTTTTGCTCCATTCCTTTGTGTGTTCTCGGCCAAACCTTCCCCAAGTTCGTATGCAACTGCTGAGTCTTGTCGTTCTTGGTGTCAGAGGGTAAAAATCCTGCAATAGCTCCGACCAACGAGGACTTCATGCAGACCGAGCAATCTTGAGGCACGATCTTTGTGAGCTCTATGCAGAAGTTTGACTCGCTTAACAGCAACATCAAAATTAACGATTAAAAATTTGTAATATCATGACTCAAACGAAGTACGTTGTTTAAAAAAAAAAAGAAAAAAAGTTTACCTGTTCCAATCTTCTTTACAAGGTTATGTCAAGTGATAGCCATTGCTAACAAACCTCTTGCATCATCATTAGTTTAACAGCCGTTTTACATGCTGGCATGTGTTGGACGGCTTTCAGAAATTGACTTCAAAACTAATTTATCTCTAGTCAAGTCTTTATTTATCCCTCCTTTCTCTCAAGTCAATCTTTATCGCTTTTTTGGCCTTCTCCTGTTTACCGACCCTGCTACCATAACTGTTCTACATCTACTAACTCAATCACTCCCACCCATTCTTTCAATGTAGTTGTACCATCGATGTCTCATGTGCTGAACACATCTCCCTACACTGTCTAGATTTAATCTTCCTCTGAGGTCATCAGATCAAAGCCTGTCTTCAAGACTCACATTACACAGCTATTGTATCATTCTCATATCATTTATCTCCATGTGACAAATATCCTCAATCCTCTCTGGCCAGGTTTCACTTCCATACATCATCACAATGCGTTGGTTAAGATATATTCTTGAGCAAATTTTCTGGTGAAGAAACTCAATGAACAAATTAACCAATACAAGATAATTAAGATGCATGAAACGCGAAATGAGAGCAGTTTACAGTGGATTAAATCACAGGTTCAGTCGGAATTTCCCAGAACGTTATCGATTATGGTAAAAGGTATATGAAGAAAGAGAGAGTATTGATTTACTCCTCTCCAGGAGTTAGGCACAAGGCCAGTTTTTATCTTACTCCCACAAGTAAGATGTGACCCAAGGTCGGGTCGGGAAAGTGGGGTTTAAAAATTGCCTGGGCAGCCCCATCGGCATTCCCCGGTAGAGGCGCCTCAGACAGTAAGCAATAAACTTACTCCTCCCCAAAGAGGGGAGGCAAAGCCTGGGAAGGTGAACCTCCCAGAACTGCACAGGACAGACCCATTGACCGGCGTAAATCAAGCCCCGAAGGCCAAAACAACACCAGTATGGGGTGCAGTATCCATCGGAACAGATACTACACTTTGATCTTAGCCAAAAGGAAGAAAGGCAGAGTACAATGACTGAAATGTTGCAAAAATAACCTAGATGAGGACAATAGTCCAATACATGTAAATGACTTGGCATAACAAATATAACTGCTAAGTAATAATCAGTTCTAAGTGACAGTCTTCTGGGGGTTAAAGGTTAAATCTTCAGTTCAGGCGATACTAAGAACACAATTACGAATTACTTAAGACTTCTACTTGGTGACGGAACAATAGCAAGCTACCTCCATGGATTAAATAAAGTTCCGTTCAAAATTGTGTACAGATTCCCGAATTTGATATAAAGATTCTCGAGTTCGACGAGATGCACTTGAAGAAGGTCGGAGGTTACATCGGCCGAAACATTGTCAGAATAACATCCAAGATGAGAACAGTAATCCAAATAATACAAAGTATTTTGGTTCGATATGTGACGTAATTGCAACGCGACAACCAACTATCTTGATGGTCCCAACTGATCGTTTAATCTCTAATATTGGCACTTTCAGCACAGGTGAAATAATAGTACAGTTTCTTCATTTAACAAAATGTATAAAAAGAGATAAAATTTATTTCTATATTTAAATAAAAATTGAGGATCACTAATTTAGATAATGAATACACATTCTAATATCTTCCTGGAATTTATTTTCATTTTTGCAGAGCACTTAACATAATTTTTGAAGTTCTTCTTTGCGTGTCTTTGAAGCATGTGGTCAACAGTTTCCCACTTTTTTACAGTCCTTTTCATTATTGTTGCACTCTGCAATATCTTTCAAGCTGCACCGGTTTGGCAGTAAGGGGCAGACAAGGCAGTGTTTCATCGTATGGTCCTCCTCTCCACATTCACAGATGGTCGGGTCAGTTTTGTAGCCCCCATCTGCTCATAGCATCTTTTGATGCTCCATTCCCGTTCTCAGGCGGTTGAGTGTTATGCATTAGAGCCAGAAGGAGAGATTCCTATGTCAGTAGGGGGGGGGGGCATTCTCTAGCCATCTGGTCCACAGCTGTAGTTTTTTTTTTTCTGAGATGTTGTTAGGGGTTCGGCATGGCTGAGGAAGCTTCTCCTTGACTTCAGTCGTTGGACCATTGGTTCAGGTCCATGAAGATGGTGGTGTTCATCACTGATAGCCTTTGTGATCTCTATTCGGCTGGCAACTTCCCGTCTCAAATTTTTAAAGTGAATTTTCCTGCAATACCATAATTTCAACATTACTTGCATATATAAAACATAAATATACAAATTTTTGATATGGGAAAAGCCAATTATCACTACATAACTTCGATCCTCACATTCTGACAATTGTATTCCATTTAACAGGCGTCTCGTCTTCTCTATGAAAGCCCTTACTAAACCCACATCCAAAGTATCTTGTAGGGGACGATTTAAATAAAGAATTAAATTAAGTCGAAAAATATGGTACAGTAAAAATAATCTGACTTAGGGGTAAAACCTTGGAATATTCTGATACTCGGATCTTGCTTGCTCAGGTGCTCGACCTTTGTGTTTGAATGAGGTATGATGCATCCTCCCAGGCATTTCCCCCTCCTTCAGGAAGATGGGTTGGTTTGTTGACAGTCGTTTGAGAATGCCGACGGATTCGTTCTCAGCTATTTTTGTACCAGAGTGCACCCTTTGAGGAGATGGTGCTCTCCACCTTCTGGCCTTTTGCCACATCTTGCTACAGTGGAGGAGCAAGTATACTCCGCAGTAAAACTAATCCACTCATTAATATTTACAGTGGTGTAACATATTTACAAATATAAATAAAAATGTTTGTTAGAGAATGTTACCCCCCCCCCCCCCCCCCGTTTATTAAAAAAAATAGATTCGTTTTATTCGTTATTTTATTTAGTATTACTATATTTTGCTCTTTTTTTTTCTGAGTTTTATTAAATCTTTTACTTATTTCTGTTGTGGGATGCCTAAAAAGAAACGTAAGTTGAACGTCACAGGGTAATGTTTTTGCAATGTTATGAGATAACGTTGCGAGCACGCCTAGAAAGGAAAACGTTCAGGCATTTTTATTCTTAGTAGGGGATTAGTAAATAAACCACCCAACACCCTAAACACTTTAAAAATCTACTAATATATACAGGGTCAACAATAAGAAAGTATAAATTTTTTTTTCAAAATAAACCTATTAGACTAATAATCGCTGAATAGGTGGGCGACTTGGACTGAAATTGCTTTTGAAATTCTCGTTGGACGAATGTCACGTTCTCAGCTTTCAAAAACAACTTCTTCAAAACCGCAATGTTTTGCTCTTTTGTTAATTGTGTGGATATTATGTATATCTGAAATAAAAATGGAAATAAATTTTAAAAAATATATCAGTGTTTATCAAATAGAAATATACGATTTCCGCTTTCAAATGACACGTTAAATAGAAGAAATGCTTAATTATCAATAAAGTTGTAAACTAAAGAAAATGTAAAGTTACTTATGCCAAACCGAGATCCAACACGGTTTGTTGTTGTTGATCACTCTTTGCTGCTTGTTGTAAATACCCGCCGACTTGGCATTTACAAAGTTAAATTCCTCCTAACTTCCAAGCTAATTTGTGGTGGCCACATGGAGTAACGCTCTTGACTGCAAATCAGTGGCGATTTGTCGGGAATTAATTTCTTGCACCGAAGATTGCGTAAGCATGAAACATCGATGTCTGTAGGTAATAAATAATTAATATTATAAAAAAAATTATATATATATATATATATATATATATATTTCGTATAAATTCTTATTTATACAAAAATTTTGGCTACATATTTATAGGCAAAATGTTTGTACAAATAGCAATATATACTAGATAAATATATGGCTCCACTTGTTATTGAGCACTATTATATAAACTTAGTAATGATTCAATGGATTAACTCGTATGCAGAAAACCTCACTGGAATTATATATATAAAAATAAAATGTTATGATTTGCTAGAAGCATTTAGCAAAATGGGAATTATCACATTTTAGAAAGCCTTACCAATGCATATTTTGAAAATAAAACGTGGCAACTCAGATGTTAAGTGGTTATCATATGTTTTAACAATATTTCGAGATAAAATCTACTTTTCAAGTAGAAATATGAACAGATTTTCCCTTCTTTTTTCCGTATCAATTGTTACTGAACATCCGGTATGGCACGTGTCATGAAGCCAACGTTCTACAGAGTTTAATTTTTCTCCAGTCTTTATCCGTTGTTTAAACAATCCCTTGAAGGATACTGATGCAGAATACACCTCCAAAAATGTAACGGAGATTCCCGAGTTTTGACGACAAGTTCCGAGATATGCAGGCGATAAATTGGCAGACGATAAATTAGCAATACGAATGAAAAAGGCGGTTATAGGGAAGACAATTCTGCATAAGTACCTAAAAGTGATGACCGTAATGAATTAATTTTTACTATTTCACCTTCCGTTTTCGGTAACATTGCTTCTTTTTCTTTTTCTTTTCTTCGTTTTCTTTTCTTTTTCTTTTTTTTCTTCTTCTTCTTTCGTGTGAATCAGATTATTCTGGTGTTGCCATTAGTTTCCCCGATGTTTTTCTAGTTAGACATCTTTCTGGAAAGACATCAGGTACTTACGGGAAGAACCACAAGAAGGTTGCCAACATCCCTAAGTGAAAGTGGTACTGTGGAACCGACTGGATTCAAACTTGGAACACCCAAGTCTTCAGTCCGTGTCGATATCCACTTAACTACCGCCACCTCCCTTTCTTCTAATATTTGGTAAATATGTCTAATTCCAATTTATCGGCCTTTGTATCCCATTGGCAGTCTTCCTTCCCCACAAAAAGCACTGAAACCCTACCACTAACCCTAACTTTAAACTAATCTTATCCCTAAGGTCAGGTGGTACTACCCCTACCCCAAGAAAAAGACCCCCCCCTAAAAAAAAACTGGAAAAAAGTTGTATTCGTCGAGTGTTATGATAGTTACGCACATCAATCAATCAGGGAATCTCCGTAAGTACTGAAATTCTT
This sequence comes from Sepiola atlantica, assembly GCA_963556195.1. Classification (NCBI taxonomy): domain Eukaryota; kingdom Metazoa; phylum Mollusca; class Cephalopoda; order Sepiida; family Sepiolidae; genus Sepiola; species Sepiola atlantica. The sequence continues at coordinate 175,818,530 of OY744520.1, read as the reverse complement.
TGGAGATCTATTCTGCACAAGGACCATTCAAACGACGTAAACTTAAAACTGACAAAACACTAGAAATAGGTTTTTTTTTTTTCTGAATTTTTGAGATGAGGATTGATAATTTTTAGAATTTTGATTATTCGGACTACTGTTCTCATCGTGAGTGTTATCACCACAACGTTTCGACCGCTGTAACCTCCGGCCTTCTTCAGGTGTATCTTTTCTAACTCAAGAATATTTCTGTCAAACTCTGGAATCTGGACGGAATTTCGAATGGAACCCTTTCTTTAATCCACAGGAGTAGCATGCTCTTGTTTCCGTCAGCCATGACTGGGAGAAGTTTTTTCCAGTTTTTTGAGGACTGTTCCTAGTGCTCCTACGATTATTGGTATTATATTGACTTCATGTTCAATATTTCTTTCAGTTCTCTGATAAGTTCCGTGTATTTTCTTCGTTTTTCCGTCTCTTTGATCCTACTCCTGTGAGCTGCTGGAACGGCAAAATCTACAATTTGGCAGTTTCTTCTTGTTTACTATTATGGCGTCAGGTCTCCTTGCTTGGATGAGTATAGTTGTTTATACCTTCATGTCCCAGAGGAGTTTGTAATTTTCGTTTTCCAGTACTCTTTCCGGTTTGTGTTGTACTATTTGACACTTCAGTCAACAACACAAAAAGGTGTACATTACACCCTCAATGTAAAAATCATTGAAGTATTGTATATATATGAACGATATCAATTACGAATCTAGTCACAATATTTTAAGGTGCCTAGCTTAGTAATTGACTCCAACATATTCTTAGCCGACAAAAATTCACTTTTCACCTTTTTAAATATTGTCAATTTTAATTAGTCACGCGGTTTGCACGTGATCACGTCCCACATACGGCATCTCATCACCCATACATACTTAAAAATAAACCGTAAATTGTCACACTGTTCGAACTCAGCAGACATAAAGAAGCCAGACCAATACTCTGCCTGAAGACGATTAGGCGAACAATCGAAAGCACTTGCAAAAAAAAAAATGGAACAAAAAAAACAAAAACAAAAACACCTACGACAATTCGACCGAAATACGCGATGGATTATCTGAAAAATCGAAAAGAAATCAGTAAAAGACTAATTGAGCAGAAACACTTGAACCTTTTTGCATTACATGTATTTCACTAGTGAATCCCTAACCCTTAAGGAATTATTGTGGACACTTGCTATTTAGCATTTCATTGCTTTTCTTATCGATTTCAAAACACAAACCCTTGCATTCATTTTGTTACTCTCAATCCACAGTTCATGTTTACTCTGTTATATATTTTATATTTTCTCCTAAAACTGAGTAAGAATTAATTTATTATTTGTTAGCATTTTTATCCTTGTCTGATATCGAGGACGAATTTAAATCCCTGACAAAAAATTATTCTTATTAGAACTTGCCACGCATTTGAACCTACATGCCAATAGGCTTCTGAGATAAAATAAGGGAATGTTATTATTTATTTATTTATTTAATAATGGCTGCCGTAGTAATAGTGAAAATAAATATTGAATAATAAGATAAAAAAATAAATTATTTATACTGGCACGATATATGACTATTATATCAGGTCCTTATATATGGAGTGCCCTGAAATAAGTCAAATAAGAACTAGCTACAACAGAACCAACGTTTGACGATTGCTTGTTGTAGAGTAATGTTACATCTGTAGAGTTAATCGCAACTTTATACATTGTGTAATTTACTGCGTAATATCTATTTATTTTCCATTTCCTATTCAAAAAGGAAGTATGTTTTTTCACTTCATCTAGATATCCAACGTGCCAAGAACGGGCCTCCATATTTCTTCATGCATTTTTTATCTTTGACCAGGTTTGGTGCTTGGAACCGATTGCTGCCACAGCTACTAATGTATTTTCTTAAAGTAGATCACCAGGTATTTTGTTAATATGTCAATTGATATTTTATTTCTTAAAAATATTGTCTCTCTTCTGAGGGCTGAAAGGGAACAGGTGACGAAATATGACCACATTGAAACAGAGAAAGGAAAGAACGCAGAAATCTAAGTCAATCTGATGCTCAACTTTGGTCATCGATAGCTTCTTTCCTACAAAATCAATATGTCATTCCGAATAGCCATTTTATTTTATTGCACATCGGTCCATGCTGTGAAGTAAAAAACCGAATTTCTTTCCAGAAAATAATCTATCCCGTCGGATTTATTTAGATATAGGCGCCATTTAAAAAAAAAAAAAGAAAAAAAAAAAAGAAGGTAAATCTGTAATAGCTCAATACATACTTCTCTTTGGTTAGGATCAAAGTGTGGTATCTGTTTTGATACTACTCTTAATATCTTCTGTCTTTGATCAGTGAGGCCGATGCAATTTTTATTTTTGTTCCAATCCAAGATACCTCTTTTTAGGGGGATGGATTCCCCCCCCCCCCCCCCACATTAAAAACCGACCTCGTATCTAACTTTGTCCTCATGGGGAGGAAAGTAAATACGGACTTAAAAGGAAGAATAATATTTAGAAAAAATAATATACATAAATCTGTCTTCGTCAATTACAGATTTACTCCACTTTATGACGTTCTGCCTTTCCGTTATGACTTCTTCGTTTTGGGAGCGTCTCGGTGTTGAGCTCCAAGAATGGTCCAATGTAGTCTGTAATCAATCACTTGTCCTCCCACCTTATGCTTCTGATCTCAGACATGGTCTGATCGCACGACGAGACTGTGGGCTAGTGAAGAGATGGTTCATTGACGTTATAAAAAAGAATAACGATTGACTCAAGTTTAAAAGTATGAAAAACGATTTATATATACAGTAAAATACAAACCTTTCTCACTGCTGTTAGTGTGTGACACTGAATCGGATATTAGTAAAAGTTCATGTCAGCAATTGATAGTGTGGTTTAGGGAGTAAGCGTGATGTCTGGGTTCCGGAGACAAGTTGGAGACACTTTGCAGCAGCAGGTCTGTTGTTTCAAATTGGCAAGTTTAATGAAATCCCAACCATCAACCTTTTTGCGAGACAGTCTCTTTTACTTCAAGTGGTTTAATCCTTTAAGTAGTGACTTGATCTGCCAGCTGAACAGGGATTTCATTAATGTCATTTAATTCGAGACGGCAGACATTGAACTAATTTCTTCATTATCAATTTTCTGTTTCAAGCGATTCTTTTGTGAGCACGACCTGGTCAGCCTTTCCTCTCGCCATCCTTCGGCTACTTAACACTCAGCAACTTAAGGACCTTCAAGATGATAATTCATCTGCCTTAAGAACCACGAACAGGGAAATACAGATGGCCTCTTTGTTTTCTTAAATCCAGTCAGTCACTTCACACACAATTCTATTTCCAAAAAGTTTTAAGCCCAAAATCGACAATGTCACAATTTTCGTTGGAACAAAAATATAAAATTTAGGAAAACAAAAGAAAACTACACACTTTATAAAATAAGAAACACAAAATAAATAGCAAGTAAATACACTACCGATCAACACCGGGTCGGGACAGCTAGTATCAAATAAAAATACAGGAATAGAGACCAACAAATTTCATCATTAATAAGGAAGATTTTTTTTCAACTTATAATATGAAAGTAATGAAATGTTTTATTATTGACTTATCATCAAGAATCCACCCGAAAGTGTTTTTTGTTTTTTCAGAGTCAGAGAATTCAAGGGCAGATAATTTTGTCGTATTTATTAGATCTACAGAGACAGTTGTGGTTACGGCAATCATTATATAGATTATGTTGATAATAATATGGAAAAAGTTTTACTTACATATGTTTGACAACTTTAAGCTAGATGAAAATATATCCCTGTAGACTAGTGAGTGGGGGAGGGGGAAAGTGTTGTTCAATCGCTATTTTGCTGCCGGCACTCTGCTATCCTGACCGTTTTCTCCTACCCAGACAGACCACATGCCGCCAGATCAGATGATGTCTTAGATATGTCATCACTTCTATGGGGTTCCCAGATGTCATTTCCTCCGGACAAACAGTTCATTTCTAAAAGTTAATTTGTATCGCCCTATTTACTTGCCTCCCCACGAGGGCAGAGTTAGACACAAGGTCGGTTTTTAATGTGAGGAAAATCAAGCTCCCCCAAAAAAGGGGCACTATTGATTGGGAACAAAATTAAAATTACCTCGTTCTAGAAGGATTTATCCTTAAGTGACCAAGGACAGAAAAAATGAAGTATTTATTTGCTAAAGATATAAAATATACATGTGACATATTAGGCACAAGGTCATCAAAAGTGTGGGGAGATCGGATCGTTGGTCTTCTTTTGCCTACTCTATTTGTCTATCCTTCTCTTGGCTAAAATCATTGCAGTCACCACAAGACCACATTTACTCGAGGGACCATCATGCTTAAAATATTTTCAATGTGTTGAAATTTTTTATTTTATTCATAAATATACTAGCAAGACCCGTGTAAATTACACGAAATGATTCTTCAAGCGTTGCAGAACAACGAAAGAATTCTAGAGGATGTTGTCTAATAAATAAAAGCGGTTTTGTGTCCGTCCGTCTGTCCGCCAGACTTTTTTTCTTGATCTGATCGATCGACTAATTCTGATTTCAACGCCTAAACCTTACTTTGTAAATGCTTAGATTGAATTAAATTTGGCTCCAATTCATGAGTATTGATTTACTCCTACCCAGGAGTTAGGCACAAGGCCAGTTTTTATCTTACTCCCACAAGTAAGATGTGACCCAAGGTCGGGTCGGGAAAGTGGGGTTTAAAAATTGCTTGGGCAGCCCCGTCGGCATTCCCCGGTAGGGGCGCCTCAGGCAGTAAGCAATAAACTCACTCCTCCCCAAAGAGGGGAGGCGAAGCCTGGGAGGGTGGACCTCCTAGAATTGCACAGGACAGACCCATAGACCGGCGTAAATCAAGCCCCAAAGGCCAAGACAATACCAGTTTATGGGGGGCAGTATGCATCGGAACAGATACTACACTTTGATCTTAGCCAAAAGGCCAAGGCTCCAATTCATGAGTAGCATACAAAGATTCGGGAGGTCGTTGCTTTTGATGTAAGTGTGACACACAAAATAACATCGTATTAATATGTGTCTTCCTGGTCGTCCCCTCCCTACCTCCCCCTCTTCGATGTATAAAAAAAATCTTAGAGGTTGGTTTGGATCGAATTATAAACTAGTCGGGTCGACGTCAAAATCCTACGTCGCTAACCGTTGCACCAAAGGGAAATACTTGAAAATATTACGAAAATTAGGTGACTTGAATGCTTTTTCAAATCTAGGTGCGGCACGCATACACAGAGCTTTTGGTGTAAGCGTGACACACGAACACACACGCTATCGTATTAATATATAGATAAATATACAAATTCATTAGAAGTGGGGAGTGGCACAACAAAAAACAAAAACAAACAAATAACGGTTAGTAAGACTCTCTCAACCCTTTATAAAGAATAAACCGCCTACTGTTTTCCGGTTTGTTTTAGAACCAAAAACAAGCAGGTTGATCCACTTTGATCTTAGCCAAAACGTCAAAGATTTAAGTAATTTCAAACAACTCAATCCTATCTGCAGGTTTTATGTGTAATTGTTAAAACATATTAGCAACTATGTTGCTGCATTTGATGAATTGACACAAACGAGTGAGAATAATTTACAATGTTTACTCTTCCAAACAAATGAGTTGATGTAACTTAGTGATAGGGTAAAGGTGATGATGTAGCCGACAAAGAAATAATGTGTCGTGATTGGTTGAACGGATCACGTGTTGGGTTAGACAAGAGGTTGTTGAAATAGTCACGTTAAAACAGTTTTTTTATAAAAATTTAAATCGCTCCAAACAAGGCAGAAAACCACATGATGTAAGGAGCTAAGAATAACGAAAGATGATTATCGCAAAGACAGGAGATACCTATTAGCCTTAGTCTTGAAAAGACCAAGGCTATAGGTAGTAGGAAAACAGTCAGCAGGAAGAGAGTTCCAGAAGCCTGCAGTTCTTGGAAAGAAGCTACTGGAATAGGAAGCTGTATTACAATGAGGTATCTAAACAGTGAATTGATGGAAACCACTAGACCAACGAGTCAAATGAGATTGCATAAAGGAAGCAGGGAATAGATCAGACAGTTCTGGAGAACACATGCAATAATAGTATTGGTTGGCAAGGGTCGACGCTCGGTCATGAATTTCTCTATGGGGGCTCCGTTCCCTACGACAATATGAATAAGATAAACTAATATATAAAATTAAGTCGGTCGGATTCTCAACAGATGAAACAAGAAGGCAAGCAGAAAAGCGAGCACAAGAGACTTCCAAGAAGCAGGAACACAGGCTGGAAAGAAACTGGATGCAGAAACGCGCAGTGCAACTGCCAGTTAACAGGAGGTTGCATTTACTTCAATTTAATATAATATAAATTCCTTTTAAATGCACACAAAAGTTGAGATAATAGCTCAATTGTATATATCAGGTTGGAAAGGAAGTAATGTCGTTTTTGTCCAACACACTTATTTCATCTGAAACATTCACATTAGGACATTTTTAATCTTTACAATAATCTCCATCATTTTCTATGATCAACTAGCTTCTTGATGCCTTCAAATAATTTATCTGATTTTTGAAGAAATACAAATTTAGGTAATTTTTGAGTTGGTCGTCATTTTCATAAATTTTATTGTTTAAGTGATGCTGAAACGACCGGAAAAGATGGTAGTCGGATGGAGAAATGTCAGCTGAATAAGGCGGATGAGGCAAAACTTCCCAATTAAAACTTTTGACTTTTTCCTGAGTGAGTTTTGCTGTGTGAGGTTTCGTGTTATCATGCTGAAGCACTACACCCTTCCTATTGAGTAATGCTGGTCGTTATTTTGATAGAGCAATTCTTAGATCATCCAGCTGCAGAACAATATTTTACTGCTATGATTGTTTGATTAGGCTCTAGTAACTCATAATGAATCAGTCCTTTCATGTCCCACCATAAAGAGAGCATAACCTTCTTTGGGTGTAGTCTTTGTTTTGGAACATGCTGTGGACTTTGGTTTCGGTCTAACCATTGTCTTTTGCGTTGGCTATTCTTGTAAAGAACCTATTTTTCATCTCCAGTCACAATTCTTTGCAAAAATGGTTCTCGATGATTCCTGGAATGCAAAGATGTGCAAACAGTCAATCTTTTATTTCGTTAAGCGTCGGTCAAATCGTGAGCAACTCAGAGTTCAAGTTTTGAAACCTTTCCTAACTCATGAAGGCATGAAATAATTGTGGTATGGGTTGTATTGAATTGTTGAGCTAATTCTCTGCTGGTTAATTTTGGATTAGCCTCCACAGCATCTTTAATGGCATCTTTATCAATTGATTGTGTCCTTCCCGAACGTCGCCGATCTGACAGGTTAAAGTCTCCAGAAGAAAATTTTGCAAACCACCATTGACATTTTCGATCATTCAGAACATTTATCCCATAGACAGTTACAATATTCATTGTAGCTTCTCTAAGCTGAGTTTCCTTTTTTGAATTCATAGAGCATGCAATGTCTCAGATGCTCCTCACTAATATCCATTTTTTGATGGCTGAGACCATTAAACTTAATATTTTCCAACTAATTACTATATCTGAAAGGCAAAGCAAGATATTAAGACACAATTCACCAAAAAATTTAGAACTGTGTACAACTAAGGAGGCTGCA
>OY744520.1:175663381-175803381 GCA_963556195.1 Sepiola atlantica | reverse complement strand
TCTCTCTCTCTCTTTCTCTCTCTCTCTCTCTCTTTCTCTCTCTCTCTCTCTGTCTCTCTAACTCTCTCTGTCTCTCTAACTCTCTCTGTCTCTCTAACTCTCTCTGTCTCTCTAACTCTCTCTGTCTCTCTAACTCTCTCTTTCTCTCTAACTCTCTCTCTCTCTCTAACTCTCTCTCTCTCTCTAACTCTCTCTCTCTCTCTCTCTCTAACTCTCTCTCTCTCTCTCTCTCTTTAACTCATATATTTTGGCTAAGATCAAAGTGTAGTATCTGTTCCGATGGATACTGCACCCCATAGACTGGTATTGTCTTGGCCTTCGGGGCTTGATTTACGCCGGTCTATGGGTCCGTCCTGTGCAATTCTAGGAGGTCCACCCTCCCAGGCTTCGCCTCCCCTCTTTGGGAAGGAGTAAGTTTATTGCTTACTGTCTGAGGCGCCCCTACCGGGGAATGCCGACGGGGCTGCTCAGGCAATTTTTAATGGCCAGAGTGCTCACCTTCTCGAGCGCTGGCTTTTCAAGTCCCACTTTCCCGACCCGACCTTGGGTCACATCTTACCTTATGGGAGTAAGATAAAACTGGCCTTGTGCCTAACTCCTGGAGAGGACTAAATAAAAACTCAGATATATATATATATATATATATATATCTTTCTCTCTATATATATCTATGTCTACACCTCTTTATCTTTCTACCCTTCTACCCCCTACTATCTATCTATAAGATATACTGGCTGAATTTGTCGGCTCGCTATCGCTTCGCAAAGTTCGCTATTTGGAATACTTGAAACATTAATTTAAAATAGTAGCCATTTCATTCATAACTTTGTTGTAAACACGAAACAAAATCTTTCTCATTCATTCATATGAACATTTTGGTAATTTCAGTGCACATGTATCTCTCTTATAACTGTAACCGTGCAAGAAATCAATTTGCTTTTTTTTCACTTGTAATTTAGAAATAGATCACAACTTGTTGAAAATCAAGAAAGGAACATTTCAACACAAATGCTAAATATTTGACCAAGAAAATGAAAAAAATTGCAAAAAGAAAAACTGTTTGTAAAAGCAAAACATTGAATTAAAAAACTATAACAAATAATAATTAATAAAATGTTCTTTTTCAAAACAATATGCAAATTAGTTAACCTTGCAACTGATATCGAATATACATAAGCAGTATATACAAAAGATGGTTCGTCGATTGTATAAAGTTGAATTACCTTCAAATAGGGCGTTTTAACTTTACCGTTAGTGCAAGAAATGGACCAAAGTTTCGCATTTATTCTTATTCATATCTATATATATATATATATATATATAGATAAGATTTTTTTGTTGCAAAAATTTAATTAGCGTTTTAAAAAGAAAAAAAACGGAGTCCTAGCACATTAATTCCTGAGTTGATTGCACACGGGGAATAATTATAGTAAATTGGTGGACAACACTGCGTAGTAACAAGGGGGGGGGGAAAGAATTTAATAGTAAAAAAAGCTCAAGGCGCCTTTCGGTCGACACAGATGTGACAGTGTCGGGCGACCCCACGGAGGGCGTGGGGACCCAAGATACAGCGTCAGTATGAGTTGACCATGAGCCTACAAAGATCGATGGTACAATTACCGCGCTAGTACGAATAGAGAGAAAGAAAACCTTTAAAAAAATCTCTGGACGGAATTGAACAGCTGGGGATGAGAAAAAAACAAACAAATTATTTTTTATGGCTTACAAAAGATAAGATAAAAACGAATTAACTTCTCAAAGTCGATATGAGAATGACCACGGAGGGGGGGGGGTTCTTGACAGCTGAACTCCGCGAGGGACTTATAGTGACGGTCGAGTGTTAAATCTCGAATCGAGTCAATTGGTTTTAAGTTATCGCCCGAGGAAGATTGTCACTGGTTAATTACCCTGCGGGACAGTCCTGATATCTCTCAGCTGTTGTCGAAATCAGATTCCCTACGGAGGGGTAAAGTTATTATCCCCCCCCCCCAAAAAAAAATACTAGTACGAATTGAGTTATGTTTGAGTGACGTGTGGCAGAAATAAACGGTCATAAAAGAGTTTGGCAGCTGTTGACGAAATGCTTTTAGGGACCCGTGGAGAATGTAGATACAAATCTTTTCTCTAAGTGCCAAATTATAATTAGGTAGGGGCGGGGTATGTCCCGATAAAAGCCAAGCGAAGAACAGCTACAGTCAGAGAGAAACAGGGATGTCAGTCAGTCAGTTACGAAGGTCAGTGACGAAAGGACTCGCTCTTTACTTTCCCCACCGAACCCGAAATATCAGTTCGTGTATATGTTCTTTTCTCGTCCCGAACTTAGAACAGATTTTCGCTGACAACGATCAAGACGCCCAGAATTGTTAGCGCCTATCGATCCGACTAAAACACGCAGTTAAACTTTGATATTATCGAACGGCCTGGCTTTGTAAACAAACCATTGTACATTATTTTTAATCATTTTTCAAAAATAATTATTCTTCTAAGAAAACCAAACGGACAAAGTCATAACGGACTTAATTCTTTCCATTCAACTGTTCTGCATGAAATGATCCTTCTTTTCACAGCGAGACAAAGTTGCTGACCAAACTTGGTTGATTGCTTACTAATCTAAACAAACACAACGTGGGAGTGAGTAGTTGCTGGACCAGGCGTTTGAACATCGGCAGCCTTCACCAGAACGGCAACTTTTCCCGAGCAGTACCGGGTGACCAACCGAACCCGGAACGGCCGAAGTGGTGACGTTACCAAAGCTGGAGGACAGGAGGGTACACATTTTCAAAAGTTACGTCGACAAATAACGATTAAAATAAATTATTTAATAGGTAAACTAAGTTATTTTTAGAGAGTAAAAAAGAAAAAAGGGGGGAAAACCGAACGAAATTTCACGAACAATGGGAAAATAATTTCTGCAAAGTAGAGCAAAACAGAATAGAAATATATTAACGGAGAGGAGCAATTTTTTTAGAGCTCTCTGAATAAGTCTAACTTATGTGACAGCTCTTTTTGCCTACAGAAAGTGGACTACTGCGTGGTTATGCTTACCGCTTCCAAGACAACGAAATAGTGTTAGGAACAAGCCTTGTGTAGAATGCAGAAATAACCATCGGAGTACACATCACCACACACTTTGTCATATAAGTGCTGGTCAATTGACCACTCATGAATTTGTGAGCGCCCGGATGTGCTCTGTAAACGCCAGGATGCACCCGTTAATAAATTAGTTTTTCCCACCTGTGACTTAGGAAAACATGCGGGGACATGTGCCACTCTGACCTCAAAACGCTAAAGAGTAGGACCCACATAGGCAGCCTTACACTAACAATTGAATTCATATATAACTAAACTCTTTTGTAGTGTAGGAAGTACATCTTTGTGAAAGGAAAGCGGTTCGGTTACCAAACACCGCACGGGGCTGTAGTATCTGTTCCGATGGATACTGCACGCCTGTCCTGTGCAGTTCTAGGAGGTCCACCCTCCCAGGCTTTGCCTCCCCTCTTTGGGGAGGAGTAAGTTTATTGCTTACTGTCTGAGGCGCCCCTACCGGGGAATGCCGACGGGGCTGCCCAGGCAATTTTTAAATGGCCAGAGTGCTCACCTCTCGAGCGCTGGCTTTTCAAACCCCACTTTCTCGACCCGATCTTGGGTCACAACTTACTTGTGGGAGTAAGATAAAACTGGCCTTGTGCCTAACTCCTGGGGAGGAGTAAATAAAACCGCACGGGGCTGTACCGTATAAAAGCAGCGAGATACTGTAGGCGAAATTTTGTCAGCAAAACATTGACTGATAGCACCAATGAAGGGAGTTTCAGATAAACCGGACATTTGGGTGGATCATAAAATGTGTTAGTAATACATTTCGCAGTTTTCTGGTGAATGCAGCTGGAAATTATGCTTAATTAAATTTAGTCTAATTATTAAATCATTTATTTTAAGCGTTATACGTCGATGTACATTTTTGAAAATGTGTCGACGGAAAGGCGCCTCGAGTTTTAGGTTTAGTCTAATGGCTTATTGACTATTATTAATTTTCTTTCTATAACTCTTAGGTTTTAGTCAAATGGTATCCTGACTCTCTCTCTCCCTCTCTTCTTACTACGTAGTGGTGTCCCCCAATTTATTATACTTATTTCTCGAGTGCAATTCACCCAGGAATATATATATATATATATATATATATATATATATATATATATAATGGTAATAATCCAGGTGAAAAATATCCACAGGGTGGTAATCCAGAGAATTTTAACCGGGTTTATAAAATGTGCTCAATATCAAAATAGAGCTTTATATATGATAATTTTATTTACACAGACATGTACAAAATCTGCGACACTGGCATGTCGATGTTATCGATCAACAGTTACTATAAACTGAGATCTCATCAGGCAGAGTTAGAATCCGATCTTAACCTCAGATCATATTTGGAGAGAACCAAATATGATCTGAGGTTAAGATCGGATTCTAACTCTGCCTGATGAGATCTCGGTTTATAGTAACTGTTGATCGATAACATCGACATGCCAGTGTCGCAGATTTTGTACATGTCTGTGTAAATAAAATTATCATATATATATATATATATATATATATAGATATATAACCTCCTATTCTCTCTCTATATATATACCTCTCGTTATCTCTATCTATTTATCTATCGTTGGATTCTGGCTTGGATAGGATATAGACGATAGTGGCATCTTAGAAATATACCAAGACCCACACTGAGAATTAAACTGACAAATGGACAAAAATGTATATTATGAATAAAAAAAGTTAAAATATGGCTAATGAACGTAACATAGCTATACATGTAAAAATTTACAACAGTTTTAAATATATTTCGTGGTTGTGTTTGAAAAGTGTTCTCGTTTGTTAACTGTTCAAAGTGAGAAAAAGATACGAGTGTTAGAAGTGTGTATGTCTATGTGTTTGTTTTCTGTCAGTGTGTGCATATGTGTGAGATGATGTGTGAGTGACTTCGGTGGACATCGTGTGTATATTTGCTTGTATTTGTTTTAGTTAATGAGAGTATGTGGGTGTGGTCAACAGTGGAGACATTGTGTGTGCCATTCTCAGTGTAGACAATTTTCCTTACGATGGGAAGGGGGGAAGAGAAGCTCCTTTTCTCTTTTCTGTCTTTGTGTCTCTGTGTGTTTTTTGTTTTTACATCGAATAAAAGAATGAATTTGCTTTTTGGCGGGGGGGGGGGGAGAGTGATTTTTAACCGCGGACGTAGTAATAAGTTCATAACGTGACCGCTATTTTCGCTTTTTTTTGTCAAACTCTCACCTGAAACCGATTTTTCACGAAAGATGTAATTGCTTTTTTGAGGGGGCTTTTTCTGGGGACGACCACGCAAAATGGAGAGGAACCCTGAATCAATATCTGAAAGCAAGGGAGGAGACGTTGCTGAACATTGCTACGGAAGAGGCGTGTGCGCAGAAAGGAGAGCACTAATGCGAACAGTCCAGGGATCACACATGTTTGTGATCTTTGCAATAGAGACTGCCACTCTTGCATTGGTCTCTTCAACCAGGCTAAGGATGCATCAGCCATGGTCGACCCTGACCGACAGAGGTCTGCTATATTATATAGGCAATCTATTCTTGTTTTTCTTTTTTGATTTATTATTTGATTAAGTGATCCCGGTATGATCGTTAAGTAGATTATATTTTAAAGGAAATATATATTTGTAGTGAGAAAGTTTGAACAGGATACTGTCTGTATTCTGATTTGTCACTATAACTCAGTCCCGAAATATAATGACCAAAAGCTGCACGTTTCCAAGCGACATCGCTTTGAATAAACACCTGTTATAGCTAATAATTCTTTTGCAACAAATGGCTTGGATGATAGAGACGTTCCGAGTTTACGCTGTTTACCTCCCTCCCATCGCGGGGAAAATATGACACAATGTCGTATGGTAGGGATTGAAGGCTAGCGCATCAGAGATAGTTCACTCTAGCCCTGCAATAAATGCCTGCGAATCCTGGTCGGCATTTCCCGGTTGGGGCGCCTGAGGCAATTAGCGATAAACTAATCCCTTCTTAAAATGAGAAAGTAAAGCTTGGGAGAATGGACCTCTGATTGTCGAAGACGTATCCTCGATTGCCATCAACTTTGCATTAACTATGACGAAGAGGCGCTTACATGGAGCTCGAAATGACGAATCATTTCTAATCCGAAGGTCTACAGTTCGAATCAGTTTCACTACAGATCACATTATAATATTTAAAACTACATAACTTTTGTGGTGTGGAGAGATGTCATTCGAATGAATGCCAAAAAGGAACTGGCTTGAATAGTCAACTTCTTTCTTTTGCCGCTTCGTTTAGATACACCCCCCCCCCTTCACTTCCAAAAGCAAATAAAGAGTTTTCACATCTTGTCGCTAATTCAGAATTTTCGGTCATAGGAATCTGCCCTGCTCGATTTAAACCCAAAATATAGTAAGCCTGTGTGAAATGAGAACCCCAAATAAAAACGGAAAACAAGGAGCTAGCAAAAAGAAGATCCAACTCGGCGCACCTCGGAACGGGACCTCGAACGTATGCCCCACCTCTGCGCCTTTGGCCGGTTGGAGGGGGGGGGGCGAAAGAAAGAACACTTCAAACACTCAGACGTACAACTCCATCATCTCGTGCACATTTACACGCACACTAACAAGAGCAAGGTAGGCCTACGTATACTTACAGTGGCATATTGTCTAGTACTTGCATTGCCACTTACTCACATACTCTGTCTATTACTCACACACGCATATTCAGATGGCTCCTATACAGCACGACATAATGGAGTGTGCAGATACCTCCACTGGACCATCTGTAAGAAACTGAATATCAGATGTAGCAGCAGGCACTGGGAACATCTACCTGAGAGAACTGTGGGGAATGAGACATACACCATCCATTATGACCATGAAATCCCCACAGCTACCTATCTGGAAAACGCAGCTGTTAAACCTGACATTGTAATATGGAACAAGAGAGAGAGAGTGGCAACTTTGGTTGAGGTCAGTGTCCCTAATGATGGGGGCCTAAATAGAGCTGAAAGGGAGAAAATAACAAAATATCAGGGTCTAATGTATGATATGCAAAGAAACTGGAATCTCAAAGAGATCTCTATCATTCCAGTTATCATAGGAGCCACTGGACTCATGAAGAACTTGAAAAAGTATTTAGCAAGTATACCTGGTGAACCAAGTGCAAGAGAAATCCAAACAACTGCACTCAAGGGAACAGCCAGAATCCTGAAAAGACCTCTCGGTTGGAGTCTGTAAATAGCAGGTGATCGTATGGCATTTGGAAGAATGCCCCGTCCCCAGCAAATGAATGAAAATAAAAATAAAAAATAAAACAAATATATATAGATATACACATTCTTAGCTCTGTCTGATATTCACTGAACATTTTCCTACCAAAACACGAGTTGTATAAACTTTACTAAATGAACATTTACTGACAAAGAATGACTTTTATATTCATGTAAAATTGTAGTTATATAAATGTTTTGTTAATTAATACTGTTTTTCTTGATTTTTCATTGACAAAACTGTTTGTTTGTAGTTAGCACTTGCGAACTGGTGACCCTTCTACTCCTTCAAATCTTTATTTATTTCCATTTTAATACGCATGCACGTCCGCTTAATATCTGTCGTATGCTTCCTTCGCCATTTATACCATTTATAACCACATTTTTATCCAAATCTATATTAATGGTCGGCGTGGTTCTTGGCAATACGCAAATACGCAATACGCAAATACGCAATTGTCGTCCAAAATAACCGTACCGAGGCCAAGGCCGTTCGCCGTACATCGCACTTCTTGTCGTTCGAAGCTTTTACGTACAGCACAAGCGGTTCTTTTTCGTTTACCTTGAAGAGGTCGGCTTTGCTCATTACAGTGTATAAATGCAAAACAGCAATGAACTCTTGCCATTTCTTAATACACGAGACTTCAAAATAAAAGAGCAATCAAAACCAATACATTTCGAGTTAACTTGTAATAAATTCGATAAATGAACATCAGTGGATTTGATATTCGCCATTATTGAAAAAGAAAGTGATTGATTACGCCCCCCCCCATTTGCGAAATAATTTTTATTGATCACTCCAGAGTCTGATCGCTAGTTTTCTGTATCCAAATAATAACTTAATGATTTTGGTTTGTTTCCAGGAATGCGTGGCTTTTAATATCGGCACATTTTTAGGAAATATGTACATGGATTATTGATCTTAGCATCGATTGTATACTGATATCGATCTACATTATCATATTTTTTTTTTTTTATAGAATTTGCGTTTTTCTCACGTTCTTATCTGTAAGGGTCTGTGATTGTTCTAATGGATACCATCTCAGACTATCGATTCGGTGATGCCGATTCTAAATCCTTTCAGATTTATCCTACCATCTATAATAATTTATTTATATATATATATATATATATATATATATAAATAAATATCCGTCTCGTCCCACAAAACTTAATGAATAAAACCTGCCAGACGAATCCATTTCAATTATTTGGAGGAATTGATAAAGCAAATCTATTCCCATTTTTCCTTTTTGCCTTCTATACCGATTTATACGTTTTTCTTTTTTTTCTTTTTAAAATTCTCCAGTTTTCTTTCTCTCTTTCTTTTTTTAAAATTCATACGTTATTTCATATGAATATTCGTGTGAACACTAGCGAAGTATAAGTGTTTTTCTGGCATTTTTGACAGAGGGTGTACATCGTTATATATAATACTTAATGAGTATTGTTAAATTGTCCATGTTGAGGGCCAGGATGAAGATCTTCTCTCCGATTTTTTCTTGAGAAGCTGGTGTATTTAAAGCTGTTCTTGACGGTTTCAATGTTAACTATCTTTTGTTGCATTTTTTCGGACTACTATTCACGTCTTGGATGTTATTCTTACAACATTTCGGTCGATGTGGTCTCTGATTTTCTCTGGACATCTGTAAGAAATCTTGAACAGAAACCTGGTGATACCAGATCAGGCTGCCCTGTGGCTCCCTGAGACGAAATTCACCTACATTGACGTTTTTTTGTTTTTTTTTTGTTTGTAAAACTTAATTATGTTCTACAAAACCAAAAACAAAAACAACAGCCCCTCTCCCTTTCTCCCTCCCCTTTTTTATTTTTATTTTTCCTACCCTACTCCCGGTCCTGGATATGACCTTAAACTACATCCGATGGTGAGATCCGGCTTACGGACTTTGGGGAATGTGGAGCCTCCTCTTAATTACCATTGCTCCCAGGTCCACCCTGACCCGGAGTGGTAGTACCTGTTAGGGTCCCAACTATGGGTTAAATAGAAACAGATAGTAAAAGGGGAAAGAAACAAAAAAGAGAAGAAAACAAGACCAGATTCGGCATTAAATAACCCAAAAAGGGTTGATATGCCGTAAAACAAAACTACCAAACCAAACCTTGAACAGAAACCTTTATTTAATCCACGGCCGTAGATTGTTCACGTTCTGTCAGCCATGACTGGGGAAAATAATTCTTGATTATATATTCTTAGTATCGCCCGTGCTGAGGATTGAACCTTAACCACCAGAAGATTATCACTTAGAACTGATTATCACTTAGAACTGATTACCACTCAGAAATGATTACCACTTAGCACTTTTATCCGTTACGCTACGGATCCATACAAAAGAAATATATTTTATTGACTAAACTAAAAGAGCTCTATTCCCATGATTTAAAGTTGCTTCTAGTTCGACCATACCCACATAACGAAGGGTCTATTTATTTTACGTGTCTAAATAAGCTAAGATTCTGGCAACAACTGAATCTAATAGTTCAACTAAGAAAGCAACTATTATTTTTTCACATGATGCTCTTGCTGACCAGCCCGCACTTGAAATCTATCTTTAAACTTAAATTAAAAATATATATTACTGCTAAGGAATTTAAAAGAATCACATACTAATAACGCTGGGAAATGTATGAACCAATAGTTTCGCTCCAGCTATGGGTACAAAATAGTAACTTGTGCTCATAATCGTATACAATTGTTCTATATTAAAGTGCAGTTGGGGAGGACGAAGACAGAGTATAAGTTGTCAAGAGTTAGAATTTTATGTGTAGGAACGGACAAGGCAAACAATGACAGTATGAATTAAAATGCTGGGATTGAGAGAGAATTCGTCTAGAAGTGGAACGAACGCACGTATTAGCATGTAGCCTTTTAAAAAAATAGCTAGAGTGCACTATGTCTCTTTATCTCTGCCCGAATAGTGTACCTGAGATAATTAAATAGACAGGTATTTGGAGTAAAAACGTCTTGGTGTTAATTAATTTGGTAATTGATGCCAGTCCGGTCGCAAATATGCGCCCATGAAGAATCAACCACCAGGGATGTATTCAGTCATTCGACATTATCACGTTAAGCGACGTTAAGCGACGTTGAGCCTGGTCAGTACCAGATGGGTGACCATTTAGAAATACCAAGCGCTGTACGTGGGAGGACGTCGACATCTCCCAACAACAAAAAAAACTAACGTCGTCATCTTCGCTGACAGGGATATAAATACGCCTGGGACCGCTTGTGAATTTAATGTTTTTTTAGAAACTTACCTATCAGGGGAAGCTGGCTCAACCCGACCAGGATGAATACCGCCCCAGGTGTATTCAGTCAAAAACTGAGTCCACAATCTGGCCAGGTCAGCTTTCTCTTATCATCGTCATAACAGCCTATGGGAATCCAGACTATATGCAGCACAAGAAACAGTTAACAATAGGTAATGTATTTTGGCATTAAATAACACCCCAAAGGGTTGACATGCCGTAAAACAAATTAACCAAACCCATTATAATGATCGCATTGTTCTACACAATGGTGATATTGGGTCAGGTGAAATAATAATTTTGTTGTGTCCTGAAGTCTATTTTAGTTAATCCGTGCCCGAGCTAAGGCAGAACAGCAAAAAAATGGATTCAATGTCCAATATTTTTGGTGTTGATGAGATAAAAAGTCGACTCGACTTTTATTCACTTTTTTCTTTCCATTTTACTTCAGTCGAAGTTCTCAGAAATCAAGGGGCCCCTTCCTGGGGCTAACACTTGATTTCTATATGAGATACATAGATATTTGAATATTCCATTAAAGTTATCCTTTACCTGTCAAACGTTGAGTTAGTAAAGAAGTTAAGAACATTAATTTTTCTTTCCCCAATTGACCAGTTAACTATGTTATAGTACATCTTTCTTGTTATCTCTTGGTCTTACCGGATTCCAGGAAAAGAATTCATCTAGTCTGGTGGAGTATCCAGCTAAATTCTGTTACTAGAGGTAACATTACTTGGGAAAGGTGCATCATTCCTCGTATGAGCCAATGTATAGCCATGTTGAGACAATCTTATTTTGGCTTCGAATACTGTTATTTTGAGTATTTAGTTTACTTGTAGGGTAAAGTATCCTCATGTCAGGTTGTCCTGAAAAACAATTGTACAGAGAGACCGAAGACATTCAAGGATGGTATCAAGTAGGTAATTCAAACTCTCCTTTTTTCTCTTTTTTTTAAAAAAAATTCTTATCTTTTTGTTTTTGCTAGGAATGGGGCATTCTACCGGATGCCAAACATTCATCTGCTATTTTAGACACTCCAGCCGAGAGATCTTTTTAAGATTCTAACCGTCCCTTTAAGTGCAATTATTTGTATCTCTCTTGCACTTGGTTCACCGGGTATATTCGCCAGGCAGTTTTTGAAATTCTTTTACATTAGTCCGGTTGCTCCTACAATTACTGGGATGATAGATATCTTCCTAAGATTCCAGTTTCTTTTCATATCGTACATAAGACCTTGGTATTTCGTAATCTTTTCCCTTTCAGCTCTGTTTAAGCCAGCATCATTAGGGATACTGACTTCAACTAAGGTTGCTACTTTCTCCATTTTGTCCCATATCACTATGTCAAGTTTAACAGCTCCGTTTTCTAGATATGTAGCTGTAGGGATTGCATAGTCATAGTAGATGGTGTATAAATTATTCCAACTGTTCTTTCTGGTATATGCTCCCAGGACTTGCTGCTACGCTGGATATTCAACTTTTTACATATAGTCCAGTCAAGCTTTTTGTACACTCCGTTGTGTCGCATTGTATAGTAGCCACCCCCAGCAGAACCTTATAACTGGATGTCAGGTGGCCCACACTCTCCACTTCTGTGTGGCAGAACCTGCACTTGTTATTGTTACTGAGACCACTCATCTTTTTCCAGGTATGCACTTGAATGTGATCCGTTTAGCTTTTAAATCCGTTCACTGCCCGTTCATGAACTCTGCAATTTTATGGCCGAATCCTGTTTTAATGGCTAATCACATATTATTTTATGTTTTGTGTTTGAATTTGTACAAGTTTGAAAAAAGGCCATTGGTTCTTAGCGCTCCAAGCTGCATAACACTAAAACCATAGTTTTTTTCGGAAGGGACTCTCTCACTTGGCCTTTTGACTATGATCAAAATTTGTATCTGTTCTGATATTACACGTCATCTGTTCTGCTCTCTGTCATTCAAACAGAAATACTTCTAGAACGAGGCAATTTTTATTTTTTGTTTCCAATCCAGAGTACCCCTTTTTTGGGGTGGGGAGCTGAATTTTACCCACATTAACAACCGACCATCTGTTAACTCTGCTTTTGTAGGGAGGCAAGTAAATAGGGACTCTCTCTCTTTCTCTCTCCCCTCTGTCGTTCTCTCTCCCCTCTGTCGTTCTCTCTCCCCTCTGTCTTTCTCTCTCCCCTCTGTCTTTCTCTCTCCCCTCTGTCTTTCTCTCTCCCCTCTGTCTTTCTCTCTCCCCTCTGTCTTTCTCTCTCCCCTCTGTCTTTCTCTCTCTCCTCTGTCTTTCTCTCTCTCCTCTGTCTTTCTCTCTCTCCTCTGTCTTTCTCTCTCTCCTCTGTCTTTCTCTCTCTCCTCTGTCTTTCTCTCTCCCCTCTGTCTTTCTCTCTCCCCTCTGTCTTTCTCTCTCCCCTCTGTCTTTCTCTCTTTCTCCATCTTAAACCTTGCATTTATTCTTTGACGGAATAGAAATCGAAAAATGCAGCTAAAAATCTACTAAAAAATATGAAAATTTTGACACTTTTAAATTCACGCCATGTTTACTGTCCCCAAGACAAGTATTTCTCTACCCTTAGGTGTCATTTTATGAACTCTTCTCGACACTATAAATAGACGAGTCGCTATGACCAATCCAGAAGCGGGCTCTCTGCAGCTTTAGTTGCAAAGAAACTCTGGACTGCTAAATACCAGTTGGGGATCGGTTCTCAACAATCAATCCAGTGGGAGCTGGGACATTTCGATGACCTTTTTATCTGCCGGGCTGTGGTAGTCCTAAGAGGTCCACCCTCACAGGTAGTTTATTGCAAACTGCCTGAGGTGCCATAACCGTAGAATGCTGACAGTGCTGCCCAGACAATTTTTAATAGGCCAGACTGCTCCTTCTTTAGGGACGGACGCTGGCTTAATTCTCCCCACCTTTCGGCCTTGTGCCACATCTTCCCGCGGTGGGAAGGAAGTAAATATAAGTGGTCTCTCTGCAACTTTTCTTGTTACATACCAGTCGAGTATCCGTTCTCGACAATCAGTCCAGCAAGAACTGTCTGAAGCACCCCGACCGCGGAAATATTGACGGGGCTGCCCCAGCTATTTTTAGGAGGCAAGAGTGCTCCTTTTTTAGGAACGCTGGCTTGATTCTCCCTACTTTCCGACCTTGTGCCACATCTTGCTGCGATGGGAAGGAAGTAAATATCAGCAGTCTCTAGCAACCCATTACTTCTGTACTTTCTGTAAATACATACTCTTATAAACTACCTCCTTGTTGTCTTATTTTAAAAAAAATTCTTTAAGGCCACAACAAAACTTTTTTATGGTTCATTAAACAGATGAGAATATGAGAAAACCTGTATTTTTTTTACCAGATTAGCATTTTTTAAAGCTAAGAATACCCTAAAAACGTGTATTTATAAAAATCATACTTCTATAATTACGGATGGACAAAATACCTTATCTTCCGCTGTCTATTCTGAACACACACTCAGTTGAATAATATTAAACAAGTAGTGATATATAGGCATAGATTATCAAATATACATTTAAATGTGAGGCTCGGATCTGCATCGTAAATGAATTAGATAGAAAAAACAAAAGAAAACAAAATCCACCAGATTAAAGAACTAATAGAAAAACAGTACGAAAATGAACGAGTGAAAAAGACTAGGATAACACTTTGGTAAACAAACGAAATGAAGCGGCATTCACCCTAGGCCGTTTAAGCCAGCTTCCTCCAAAAGAGGAAGTTTCTAGGGAATATTAAATTTCACAAGCGGTCCCCAGTCGTATGTATATTTCAGTCAGGGGAGATGACAATGTTATGTTTTGTAGTTCTTGCAGGGAGGTATTGACGTCTTCCCACATACAGCACCTGATATTCCCAAATGGTCACCCATCTGGTATTGACCAGACTAAACGTTGCTTAACTTTGGTTATCTAACGAGACCAGGTGTGTCAATGCTATTATTCTATATATCACATTGATAGAACATGTATAGTCTATTCGCACTGCTGGTTTTGTGTTATTAGACTGGAATAGCTTTAAAGAGAGCTGGATTAGAGTACAAAATAAATGGCTTTCGTAACTAAAATCGTCTGAATTTTTTGTAAATGAATCTTTATTGGATGAGTCTAAAAACAATGCTCAGCAAAAGCTTTAGAATTTGTACCCATATTTTTTAATTTAATGGGTCGACCATAGTCGAGGGCGACCTGAAGGCTCCCTCTTTATTGACTACTACAGAGATGTTGGGGAGGACGTAACTCTTTTCCCTCGGTTGCTCAACTAACACTTGATCCTCATCTTATAATGCTGACGTAAATACCTCCGACCTACCCAACCATCAGCAAAATCCCCCACCCCCATTCTTTCTACTCTAATAGCTTATTTCCTCGAACTGCCAGCCTTTGGAATTCCCTCCCTGTCCCCTGTTTTCCTGACGGCACCAACATGCAGAAATTTAAATGTAATGTAAACACGCATCTCGTTGCTAAACTCCCCACTTAGGATTCTCCTGTAGGTATGAGCCCAAATTTACAGTAGCCCCTTACATCTCAGTGGCAAAGTACCTTGTTTGGGGTGAATTAAAGTAAAGTAAAAAAAAAATTTAAAAAAAAAAAAAAAAAAAAAACAAGAAAATATTAAGTACCATTTTTGAGTTTTTGACATGACTCAAACTAGAATTGAACCTCGGTCACCTGGCCCATTAGCGAACGCTCTAAACATTATGCCAAATTATTACTCGTGTTAGTCTGAAACAAATAAAATAACCCCCTCATTATAAACAATATATGCACCAAAGAGGTTTATTGCAGCTGAACGCCTGATACTAGAACCGTGCTCATATTCCTTGGCAATAATATATTTTTGAAGTTACGAGTAGTTATACATCTTAAGTGCAATTGTTTATCCGGGATGGTGAGAGGGGGAGGGGGTAAACTTATTATGGTCAGCACGAACCCTCGAGGAAAAGTAGATAGTTTATTCGTTAGCTTAATCGTGTAAAGTTGAAAAATTTCAAGTTAGATTTCGTTGCTGCCAGAATTTCAGTTTAGCTAGACGACATCTAAGGTATTGAGAAATATGGGACGATAAAATATCTTGTTTCCCCTATGAATAACGTTCAGAAGCAACTTGGAGTAAAGGAGATGGGACTATTAGTAAAGTGAATAATAAATAGTGTTGGGTTTGCTTTTTCCTAGTTTCATTATTGCAGCTGGGTGACTGATAATAGAACCATGCAGAGAAACGCTATTTCCCTACTGAAATTTATTACATTTTTATTATTTTTAATATATTAAAACAATGTGTTTGGGGGGGGGGGGTGAGACAAGAAACTCGGCGTTGCCCAGAAGGAATAACTTTAAAATTGAAAGCGAGTGAATTTCTTATATTTTTATTGTTATTTTTAATATATCAAAACAAGAGGGGGATGGGCAGGGGGGCGGAAGAGTGTGGAGATAGAGAAGTTTTAAAGGAAAGATGTTACACACATTTTTTAACTCTTCTATTTTATTGTTAACGCCATGTTAGTAATTATTAATAATAACAACTGGCAATATCATAATCAAGGGAGGTGCGAGAGCGCTCTATCCCTTAATAGACTTCAAAAACGGCCTATGCTAGAAATTTCATTTCTTTGATCAATCATAACTCAAAAACCAATAAACACAATTAGTTAAAACTTTGCACAACATTTTTTTTTGATGGGTTCTATAAGTGTGTAAGAATTTCAGCAAGGCAACCCAGAGATCCAGAAAGGGCAGGCATGATTTTGTGTTCTCCGTGTGTACGTACGTACGTATGTATGTGCCACCCTGTATCTCATCAACTATTTGATGGATTCAGCTGATTTTTGGCAGAGATAGAGGTTCTAGGGTCTAGTTGATGGCATTTTAATTTCAGTTTACCATATACCTTAGTTTTCCAGAAAATTCCAAAAAACCTTCAAAATGACCTTTACAAAAGTAGTGACATTCCATGATAAATACCAGTATACTGAAATCATATGCCCTTAATAGGGTTAAGATGAAAATTCATATACACTAAATGTACAAAAGCAAGGAAATTCCCAAATTTTTACACTTTTATTGTCATTAAAGGTCTGACTACATATCAACCAAACCATTTCATTATCACATCACTACAGTATAAATCTCTATGCATGAGTGGATGAAGTGTGAGGTGCGCTGAAGAAAAATTCCTACTAGTAAAATACATAGCCCTGTTGTGCTCGTATACCCTTAATGACAATAAAAGTGTAAAAATTTGGGAATTTCCTTGCTTTTGTACATTTAGTGTCTATGAATTTTCATCTTAACCCTAAGGGCATATGATTTCAGTATACTGGCATTTATCATGGAATAATGAATACTGTCCTGAAATTGAATGTAGAATGAGTTGGTTGGCTTCCAATTAAAACACAGAATAGTTATTTTCAAAAACTAGGAGTTAATGTCAATTTAAACGATGTGAATGTTACCTCCGTTACATTAGATAGTCGTGACTGAAGTGATGGATGCTGCTGACACTGTTACGATTATATAGTGGTCATCACCGGTATCACAGTCCAAACCAGTATCATATTTTTAGCACCGTTTTAACATTCTTTGTTAATACCTTTGCGAACACACGCACACATGCATTTTTGCTGATGCTTCTACAGAATACGAACCAGACTAAACCGACTTTTGCCGAATGAGATTTACGTTAAAACTCGGAAAATCCGACTCAAACCGAACCGTTGTCAATTCTTAATAAGAATTTTTTTTTTGTTTTCAATAATTAAAAAAACAAACACTAATTTGAATGTATTTTTTATTTATGATTTTTTTCGGACGAAGGTAAACAATAAAACAATTTTCCTATCTTTTTTCTCCAAGAAAATTCTTTAATCATTAAAAAAACCCAACTCATTTCATTTTTGTTGTTGTTGTTGTTTGAAAGGGTCTCGGTCTTCGGCAAACAGTCAATTAGTACATAGGTTCGGTTTAGTTCAGAGTTAGGATTAAAAAAAAATACAGTTGTCCTCTGTATATTCTTCCCTTCATGCAGAACTGATTTTGTTTCTGGTTGGTTCCGGAAATCTGCTTCGGTAAGAGTCGGTTTAGTTTTTAGTTCCTATTCTGTAGAAGTACCTTTTTGCTTTTAGTTTTATAAAGGAAGAGTTTAGACCCTCACACCAAGAGAAACATCATTTTTATTTAAAAAATAAAATCAAGCATCCTTTAGCGAAATGATTTTATCTTAGCAACCGGTTCTGAGTTAGCAGTTAATTACATATTAAATACAGGGTTGCGTATATAATTAACTGCTTAACCTCGGTCTGATACTACTCCCTTTTGTAAGTATCTCATCCCTTGTTCCAATCCCTTATATATGTGATAATTCTAATTCAATGGGTTAAGAGTGAATCTCGTTTCTATGTCCCCTACTCAACTTGTCTATGGGTCTGTCCTGTGCAGTTCTAGGAGGTCCACCCTCCCAGGCTTCGCCTCCCCTCTTTGGAGAGGAGTAAGTTTATTGCTTACTGCTTGAGGCGCCCCTACCGGGGAATGCCGACGGGGCTGCCCAGGCAATTTTTAAACCCCACTTTCCCGACCCGACCTTGGGTCACAACTTACTTGTGGGAGTAAGATAAAAACTGGCCTTGTGCCTAACTCCTGGAGAGGAGTAAATCAATACTCAACTTCCACCACTTTCAACACGTAAAACAGCACTAAATCGTTCTCTTATCAGCTGACCGGTACATTAGATTGACCAACCGATAGCTACGCATACCTATTGCACTAACACATAGAGCACGGTTCTATTATCAGTCACCCAGCTGCACTCTAAAAAAAAAATCAGTCCCAACACTATATTTTATTCACATTGTTAATGGAGCCCCATCTCTTTCATTATGAGTTGCTTTGAACTTTATTCATAGAGCAAATAATCTTTTAGTGGCGCATATTTCTCAAGACTATATGTCGTTTAGATAAGCTAAACTTCTAGCAGCAATAAAATCTATCTTCAAATTTATTCAACATTACACGATTAAGTTAACCAATAAACTATCTACTTTTCCTTGAGGGTTCTAGCTGACAGTAATTTTATCCCCCTTCCCGATCAACCATCCCGGATAAACGATTGCATCTTGAATTTATTGCAGCTCTTAACTCCGAGGAATATGAAGCAGAAGCTATGAAGGTAGTATGGGGTCAAATAAACACTTTATATTCGCCTAAACATAAACACAAATAACTTGTCAAACGTACGTTCGATGCTGCCAAGACGGTTTTATAACTTTTCCTGACAACTTCATTATTTTTTTTAATTGTTCTATTGGAACTTATGAGACATGCGTTGAGTCACTTATCCCTTTAAGAGTCGCGTGGATTGGCCTATATGTAAATCCAATAATTTTTCACTGTGGGGTCATGTGAACAAGTCTAGATAAACCCAAACGCTTAGGGCTCTTTCTCTTTTCCCCTTGTTCTTCTACTACGGTCGTATTATTGAATTTTTAACATTTTTTGTTACTCCATATCAGTCAAAGATACATCTTCGACAATCAGTCGTTGTGGTTTCTTCTGGCCGTGTTCTGTGGGGTTGATGTATTTGTTTTGGGTAGTCCTCGGAGGTTCATCCTCCCAGGCTACTTTTTTTCTCTTTGAGAAGGGTGTTGGTTTATCGCCAATCGCCTGAGGCGCCCCTTACTGGGGAATGTCGACGGGGCTGCTCAGGCATCTTTTGCGAGATCAGAATGTGCTACCTCGTGCGCTGGCTTACCATCCCAACCTTCCGGCCTTGTCCCACATCTTCTCACGGTGGGATGGAAGTAAATACCTTTTCTACTACAGTCGACTTCGGTTAACGGTTGATTGTCTTATGACGTGAAAGCCTCCATCCATCTACGAGAGAAGAGCCAATAAAAAAATACACATTGGGGCTCGAAGCGTAAAACACATGTTTAAAAGACACTTCTTCAACTAAGATAAATTCTGCGAAAGTTTGAGCTTGTAAACGTCTTTTATGCATATTTACACACATTGTTTTGTACATCATTTTTTATTACTTGCCTAAGTAAACGTGTTTAATTAATATACGGTTGTTGTTACCTTTTTTTTTTTTTTGAAAGCTGTCGTCTCAATCCAACTTTCTGTACTTATCTTCGAGTACAAAATCCTTAAACTGGACGTTCTTTCTGGGACAAAAATCCCCACAGTTCGCCGTCATCGGGAGTCGAATTTATTTCAGTCGACTCCCCACCCTCGAAACGCTATTTATCATCTGTGATGATTTATTCGGAAAGAAACGAGTCACAGCGATCACAATGCGAATCAATACACTATTAAAAAGTTATGGCGTTTGGGGAGTTTGTCTGGTCGTATGCGAATAGAAACATGTGATTGGTTGACAAAAAAAGAATAGGCCGAGTACACATTACTAAGGCAGTAGATGTTATGATGACAATACCCGAGTTTGAATCTCACGCAAGTCTAAAGGATTTTTGGTGTTTCTATAGAATTTGAGCCGAACTAAACTGAGAACTTAGGTTAGGGTTAGTTTAGTGTTAGGTTAGGGTTAGAAACAGTTTGGTTCAAATTCTGTAGAAGCACCGGATTTTAAAAAACTGGATTCATGTTTTATAAATTTAAAGAAATTAACATAACATAATAACATAAAAAACATCACTTAAATATTTTTAACTAAGTGACCTTTTTTTGATAATCTGCAACAAAGTAGACATAGAAGGTATTTGGTATTAGTTCAATATTTCTTGCCAATAAAAACAATACGGAAATAAATTCATCTTTGTTACTTACTCTCTCATGCAAATACTAAGTAGCATATTTTTTTCACAAATATCCACACATATTTTCCTTCGCACTAGCTGTAAAGCGGCATAAGCTATGTAAATATGGAAATTGACATACCCAGGTACTGTACCAACGCCGCTCAAGGAACGGTTATAAACTAGTAATCCACAAAATTATCTGGTAAGATTTTATAAATTTGAATAGCATTTAAACTGATATATTAAACTTTGATTTTGACTAGCCAATTTTCATTTGTTATTATTGTATCAAGTTATTGGTACTATAATAACGCACTCCGGTAGAGTTTATTAAAAAATATATAGTCTCTTCCGGACAACTGCTAATATGGAAACATTTTTCAATTATAACTGAAAAATTAAAATCAGCAAGAGGAATAGCTCATATTTTTAACCGAAGAATATATAACTCCCTTACAACTAAGAGTGTATTTCTTTTTCTGCTACATCCCGAGCAACGTCGGGTAGATAGAGCAAGTAAATAATAAAGGTGGCTTAAGTTAAAACTCCACTGCAGATGTGAATGTGTAAAAGTAAGGTTAACATCGGGAATTTTCCACGTAAGGTTATAATTAAGCAGAGATTGGAAAATTCCATTCAGAAGTTAAACGTTTAGAATTAGAACTACGTGGCCGGATGTGACGTCATGAAAGGAAGTAACTGGCAGAAAATTGAGAGATCCTGCCTATAGAAATTGAGTGAACCAAATGCTGACCTTGAATTATTTATTCCTTTCAAAATTCAACTGTTCTTGCTTTTGAATGCCTAACGCTTTTTCAAATTCTGTAAAATCCTAACGAGCAACGTTTTGTTCTTCTCTAAGAAAATGTCGACAGCCAATAGTCGCTTTGGGTTAACTACCCGATGAATGTAGATGGTTTTGTACTTTTTATTTCTTAATTCGAGGGAAAATCTTATCACCGCTTTCGGCGTAATGGGCAGATTGAAAAGAATTCTAAGAACAATTATTATATTAACCACCCAATCTTCTAATTTATTGGGAAAGGGGAGTCGATTCTTTAAAGAATACTTTGTGTAATTTTTCTCTCCGCTCGGTTTAACTTGCCTGGCAATCCTAATGCTTTAAATGTCACGGTGTCTGTTGTATTATTCAAGAGATTTAGCTCACTGTCGGCCATTTTTAAACGCCTTATTTCCAGGACTGGATTTTTTTTTTTGTTTTTTTTTTTGCTGCATAAACTGTTTTTGATTGGTCTTAATGTTGTTTAAGCGATAACTAAAGCTTGATTTTTTTTTTCCCACACTTGTGTTGGTGGTGCAATAATTACATCAAAGGTTAATGTTTTTTAAAATTCTTTTTTCTTTTATTTGTTCTTTATTTTCTCTTTTATATATATATATATATATATATAAAATCGATGAAATTACTGAAGGCAGAAATATGCTTCGAATAATTTTGAAGCTGCAATAAAACATGTAAAACAAGATTCAACTTTGATATTTATGATATAAAATTATCTTGTCGTATTTTAGAATTTAGACATGAAAACCATCGCATAAGACACATCGATATTTGATTATACCTAGCCAGTATTTGGTGTCTATGGCAGTCAAGAAGGCTTGATGAAAAAGTGACATTGTGATAGGAATTGGGAGGGGGGGGGCGTGGCCACTAGCATCGCATCAGACACACCGATATTTGATTCTACCTAGCCACTTCATCTGTTTTGTTCCTTTTAACGTTCTTTAGAATGACAAATGTCTTTCGGTTCAGTTTGTTTGAAAAAAAGAATATTCAGGTTAGGAAGATTTTTACGATGGTGGCAGTTTTTAATAACTACTCAAATAATGTAAGGGAGATACATCTTAAAATATAGCTTATCTCCTTTACATTATTTACATTACTATTTAGCAATTTTACATCTCTTCTTCTCGTTTCTATCACCACTTGGAATGTTTCTGTGTTTTTCTCGCCTATACGTGACTTACAAATTATTATTTATTTATTGTACTTTTGATCTGGATTTTATTGAGATAATTATTAAAATAATAAAACAATAAAAACTAATTTTTTTTTTGTGTAACTGTGCAATTAAAAATGTTTACACTAAAATGACATCGATGAATCTCGGGTAATGCTGGTTAGGTGCAGTTAGATTTAAAAGTAGAATTGAATGGAGTGTTTGTATTTTTTGAAAAATTCATTGAATACAATAAAATGAATGCTATCGGTTGTTTACCAAATAGTTTAATGTAAGTCAGGATTTCGTCTCTTTCTGTAGTGACGGTGCAGAAAGACTACAGGATGGGTGGTCATTACTAGCATGTGCCCATTGCAGATAAGTGGTGGCTGCGTAAGCCTGGGATTATCAGATTTCTAAAGCGATGGTCGAAAGTATATGACCATGCAAAGTATTTGGTGTCTATGGCAGTCAAGAAGATGAAAAAGTGACATTGTGATGGGAATTGGGGGGGGGGGGATGCGTGGCCACTAGCATCGTTTGTATCTGGTTGTTCCGTCTGCAAGGTTTGTTATGGTCTTTCTGGTGCATTTTCGGCTTCTACATCACCGCTTTTTCTGAAAAATATTAATGTACGAATGGACGTAATAAATAAAGAGGACATGGTTCGGTCGAGTTGGTGGCTTGTGAAAACAGTGCCTATTTGTGCAGCCACAACTCTAAGCTGAGCTCAGGTAACAATATTGAGGTGCGAGGGAGAATCCCGGCAACAACGAGCCACCTAAGTTAACTGAACGAGCAAGAGGTGTATACGTAACACTGTGCAGCACCAAAATACTTAGTCAACTGTAAAAGCAGTTCTGAATTGTCTGGTAGTAAAGCTAATTCAGGGAACGGAACAAGTAGAACGGTGTGTAAGGTATCAGCGCAAAACACAGTTACCATAGTTAACTTTACAAGCAGCCTCAACTGGACTTTACGACTGAAACAACCAAACGCAATAAGTAAATGGGCTGTAAGGTGATAAACCATAAAAAGAAAACTAATGGTGAGGATGGCATTATATAAATAAGAAACGGAACACACGTCACTCCCCTCGTTCCCCTCCTGTGAACTTTAGGGTCGTGTCGCGGATTCTGTAAAATGGTCTAAGATACGACAAGCATAAAGAAAAGAGAAACGACAATAATCATCAATTAACCTTACGAACAATATTTATTTCCAAGAAAGAAAATGTTCGGAAATGTTGTGTTTGCAGGTGCGTGCATAGTAAAAGTAAATTCGTATGAATCAGAATGGCACAGCTTTTTTGACCGGCTTGATTCTGTTGTTGGCATTCTTGCAGGAGGAACCACGTAATGGTTGCCAACATACCTAAGTGAAAGTGGTATTATGGAATCGACTGGATTCGAACTTGGCACACCCAGGTCGTTCATAATGGTATGTATTTACAACGAAAGTTCAATTCGAGGTTAATAATTCGGTAGGCGATTAGATAAATTATTATTCAACTTCGTCAGAGTTGTGTTAAGTGTTATATGCACAGGAAGAAAAGGCATGAATGCAGAAATTGTATTCATGGTTCTGCTGGTACTTTGTTGCTCCCTTGTTGTTGTTAGCAATGGTGAAGATTGGGTCTTGCATAGTGGGGCACAGTATTGCCGTAGTGTTGTCATTACTGGTGTTGTTATGAAAAAGGAAAGAGTGAACGAAACTGGTTGCTTTTGGAGTTAGCAGTACATTCTTTTGGCGGATGGCAGAAAAGTTGGTTATGAGTTGGTGTTCGTGTTGGCGTGAAAATGCCAGTCAAGTGTGTCATAGTTTTGTGTGGCAAGGTAGACATCTTGGATCAGAAAGATTTCTTTTCTTCCCGAAACCCGGGTGCTTTTATAGACAACTTTGTAGAAGGTTCTAGATTCAACCGTTTCTTGACTTGCATGCATTTGGTTGATCGATTTGCACATACAAATTCCATTCGACTTTTCATCCTCTAGGTAGGGACAACTGAACTTGCTAGTTATATCATTTAATAAATAAGTGAATATCGATTTGCATAGATAGCTGTCTACCATTCAGCGATGCGTTTCATAGTGGCGTTTATTCTGCATTTTGTACAGTTGTCAGAAAGAGACAGTGGTTTGAGTGTGTGCCACAGAGCCCGGATTGACGAAATTGGTGTTTAGACGCATGTCTAGACATGACTCACAAAAGTAAGTCAATTGTGTGTGCGCATACTGCGCATAAATGGCGAGGTTTTATTATTTTTTTTTTTTTTTTTGGAAAACTTATTTTCTTATTAGTTGCAGAGTTTATCTGTTAGCGAATGGGGTGTTTGGATGGAAGGGTTTGAGTGACACCGTAAAGGTCAGAAGTGACCTAAAAGAGGAAATCAATGAAACCACGTGACCTCTAGTTGGGGGGGAGGGTCTTTGATCTTTTCTTTTTGTCTGACAACTAAAGCAAGCTGACGCGGAACGTTGCCATTCCCTAGGGGCCCCAGCGAGGGACGGGGCAGTCGCGTACACTGTAGCTATGTGTAACGAGACGAGCGATCTGTCTGTGTTTCTCATTCGTACACAAGTGGACTGTCGCTCTGATGTTTTGTGACTGACTCTCTTTTTAAATAAACCTTTCTTATAAACTGACATCAGCGTCCGAGTGTTTTATCTAAAGACGATCAAGGACCTGGGTTCACACCGACGACACAGGCGTATAATGGTTTATACACCCACGGTAAGGCGTGATGTAAAACTTCTACAGAAGACCCCCAGAGATTTTTATAGAGATACCTAGCTAGACGCATTTAATAAACTATTTACTTTCATCTCCTCCACCCCACTGGTTTTATTCAATCTGTGCGTGTAACAGCGAAAATGCTATTTCAAACCTAAGCGTGACAGATCGACCAACGAACATACAGACGGAGCTTCTTAGAGAGAATCGTGGACGGATGCAAAAACTGTGGGTTCCTCGTTTTTGTGTTTTTGATCTAGCCAGTGTTGAGCGTGGAATATGGAACGTAGGTTGACCAATATCAGCCTCACGCACCTGCATGTATAGTTGTGTGGGTGGGGGTGAGGGGAATGGACACTTATTCACTCCTCACTTGTTTATATGTAGACAGGTGTGTGGGTCCTGTTTGCCTTGGCTGTCTAATTGGTCCTTGATGTTCGAACTCATTGCTAAATTCCGGATCTCTCAGATAAACGCCCATTGTCACGGAAAGACCAAACGGACTTAATTGCTTCCTTTACTTTTGTTAGCGCTCAGTAGGCTTTCTGATTCATTTACTTGTATATTTCTTTATTCACTTTTACTGCGTCCAATCTCTTATAATAATACGCTTTGTGTGGGTGTGTGTGTGTATATATATATATATATATATATATATATATAATCTGAGTAATCAGTCAACAGAAAATCATAAGCGCACAAGTTGCAAAAGAAATATAATAGTAGTGAATAAAAGTACTGAGAATTAAGAGAAAGTAAATAAACGTGCAACTTACAATTTCGAGCCGAATTTATTGGACGATTTTAGACGTAAAGTAAAGTAATCCCAATTTCAGTTTTTGGTGTTTTTTGGGTATAGTCTGTAGGAAAATTTCGGCAACCATTTCCTTCAAGCCTTCTATGGGGTGTGAACAGAGTTCTTGAAAATAGTGAACTAAAATTAATATTGTTTTTTATTTTTTATTATTTCACAAACCGGCCACCAGGAGTCGCCTCTCAAGGTTATATATGGGGGGTTCTTGTCAATTTGATTGGCTCTACCCTTTTCTTATCTGCACCCCCTCTCTTACAGACGTGATGTTGCTAGTCTCAGTCTATTCTATAAATACTATTATAGCATGTGTTCTTCAGACTTGTGTTATCTATTCCCTGCTTCCTTTGTTCCAGCTCGTTTGACTCGTTGGTCTAGTGGTATCCATGTACCTCGTTATAATACATCTTCCTATCCCAGTTCTTTCCAAGTACTACAGGTTTGTGGAATTCTCTTCCTGCTGATTGTTTTTTTTTCCTACCTAAATGCCCTGTCGGCAGGACCATGAATTCGTCGACTGCAATCCCATGCATAAGGGTAAATTCCCTCTAAAAACAGGGCCACCTGTAGGTCGGGGGTTGTGACCCGTGATGCCTTCGGACAGGATCCTGGTGGCTGAGCAGTTTTTGGTCGGATTACTTGCAACACTCCATTTCGGCCCTTACTTTAGCTAAATGGGAGATCGGAGAGGCCTGATCCACCCAATTGGTTAGTCACGTCATGCCCTAGTATCTATAAGTTCATCCCTAACTGTATCATTCAATCTGATTCTTCTAAAATCAAAACTTTATTTCTCCTTTTTATTTTCTTCCGAAATAGAATACTAGAAGGCGGTGGCTGAAGGTTCAATCGTGTTGAGAACAAAGAAGATTACCAATGTCAAGGAGTAATGTTTTCAAAGAGTAATGATAGTGCCCTCTCTGTAAATTTTCATTCTAAGTGAAAAGTTTTCCGTGAGAAATGTTTGCCGTGAGCAATGTATTCTGAGAACAATGTATTCTAGTAGTGTGTTCTGAGAGTAATAATGGTACCCTTTTCTGTAAAATTTCCTTCTAAGAGGAATGTTTTTAGGAGAAACTTTTCTAAGAGTAATGTTATGTATTATAGGAGCAATGTGTTCTGAAAGCAATGTATTCTAAGAACATAAAATAATTATCCTACCTCTAGAATTACATTTGACAACTTTATTCGGCATTAAATAACCCATAGAGGGTTGATATGTTGTAAAACAAGTCTCTTAACTAATTCACTTGGTCTTTTCAAGGTATATTCTGTCTTTGCGATAATCACCTTTCGTTTTTTTTTCGCTCCTTTCATCAAGTGGCTTCATGCCTTGTCTGGAACGATTCCATAAAAATAAAGATTAATCATTATCATTAACGCTAATTTACTGGTACCTTCGACATAAATGTATGTATTGTTATTTTTTATTTAAAAATACTAGAAATATTTTAAAGCAAAGTTCGACACAAGGTCGGTTTTAATGTGCCCCCCCCCCCCCAAAAAGAAACTTTTGATTGAGACAAAAATTAAAATAGTTTCAATCTAGATGGATTTCTCATTCACTGACTGAGGACAGAAAAAATCAAATGTAGTATCAAAACAGATACTACGCTTTGCTCCTAGCCAAAAGGCCAAGACAGAGTAAGTAACAAAAAAACGGGGCCATTATGAAAGTCAATTCAATCTGCATGTTTTGCAATGAAAATAATAATTTAAAATTAAAATGTGGCAGATCAACGAAAATGCTATTTCAAACTTTACACATTGATCGACCAATACAATGGCCAAAGTCTCCCATTGAAGTACTTGGACGCATCTAAAATTCAATTGTATATAATCTATATCTTCTATCGATAAAACATGGCGGCCAAGATTCTGTGATTTCTCATTAATTCATTCAACGAGGTCAACAGGGACATGGATTTTGATTGATTCGATTTTAGGCGGGATTATGATGTAGAAATTTGGTCTGGAACCGGTGTCTCGTTTTGAATATTCATAAGAAAGTGCTAATCCAGGAAATTCAAAGAATCGCGAAGTAAAATTGTGTTGGGAATTAGCAGAAATATTCACGATGGCTCAAAGTATGAGTTAGTTCCATGACTGGTCTAATGGACGTTATTGTAGACTATGCCATATTAAAATTCCAGTATGAACTTTTTTTGTAGTTAATCACGCACTAATATTGTTGAGAAAGATGAGAAATCACACCTCACTCACACTTGCACATGTTACTAAAATGACAACTTATATTCAACTAGCGGTATTCACTCGGCATTGCCCATGTGGAGATTTATTGCTGGTCGGAAATAATTTCAACTATAGTTATGTTTACAATTTCTGCCTTGAAAGAAAACTTCAAAATAACATTTGCAATATGAGGTAAAGTAACAACAAAAAAACTGTTAGCGCAGTGGTGTTTTCTAAAAAAAAAAAGCTAATTGTTGGGGCTGCTGTAAAAGAGCACATGACTTTAACAAATCGAAACGAATTTAATTATTTTAAATCTTAATAATATCATTTAAAATAGTTATTAAAATGTTTAAACTTTTTTTTAAAAATAATTTTAATTTCATCTTTGTTTTATGAAATGAAGAAAAAAAGTAATTTAATTTCTTCATGTTTAAACATATTTCAGTTAATTTATGGACCTAATCGATAATTTCCTCTAGTGACCCCAGATGGAATCGAAGGAAAATTTCAATGGTGTTTTTAGATTCTGCGAAAAATTTAACACTTATTGAAACTTATTTGAATGTTCAAACTGTCAACATATCGATTTTTATAACGCACACAAACAAACATTGACTTTTATAAAGAGAGAAGATAAATCGATTACAATAAATCGTTTATTGTTTCCACATTAAATAACCCAATTTAAGTATTTCTTACTATGGTAAGCTGCTGCATCTTTTCCAAGATGAGGGGAGCCAACGCCCCATCCCCGGGAATACTTTAAAATCATGATGTTTGTACAGAGCGTAACTCATAACAGACAATATTGGCTTGATAAAATCTGTCAACAGCTGAAAGTCAACGACACAAAATGAAAACCATGTTCAAGAAACAGAACTAAAAAATGTTTTCTTTTACAACGCCGAAAAGCCACTTGAAGATAACGGTTAATGAGTTTGTCAGATGGACAGTGAGATTACACCGTGATGATTGGTAACGACGGTTGAAATTGGGCAGAATTTGATTATTTAAGAGGACGGCTCAACAAGAATTTGTTTACATTGGACTTGAAAACGACTATGTTGTAGTCAGCTGGGGAGAAGCCCCGTGGTATTGTGTTCCATAGACGGGTAATTCTAGAAAAGACACTCTGTTCATGGAAGCTTCGCTTAGTTTTAGGTACACAGAGGGAGAAACGGAAATTATTGACTGGTTGTAGCTAGACAAGTTTTTGATGTGAATTTTTTACAGAGGGCGAACCATAGAGTGGAGCTCAGTCGAGCGCCTATCATGAAAATAACGATAGAACAGAGACTAATTTATTTATATTGTTGCAGTTTTTTTTTAATCAATGTTGTATTTCTACTGGGCTTAAAAGAATGACAACAAGCACTGATGTATAAAAATGATATATTTTTTATTGTCGGTGGCGGTGAAGGAGTGTGGGTGAGTGAGGAAGGAGAATGCACAGGAATTGACGGAGTAATTTTCTTGGACACGATCGCCAGTTAACTCCTGATCTAAATTTTGGGTTAGTTTATATAATAATTTGTGATATCCACGCATCCACCTGTTAACACACATTCTGGGATTTCACCTTTGATGTCAATATAGCTACACCCATAGGGCGTTTATTTAGCGATGGGGTATTTCCGTGTGCAGCTAACCTTTTGTGGATGAGGATAACCTTTGCAGGTGATTTTGAATCAATCAACAATTAATTTATTTTCAACTGACAAATATGTTTTGTTCTTTCCGGCCAGGTGCGTGTCTGTGTCAAGTACATTTTATTCTTGCCAGGTTACATTTCCGGTACATCCGACCTGAATATTCAACATTAGTCAGTATCACCGCTTATCAAAGCCAAGAGCCATTCAAGGATAAGAGTTAATGAGACGAGAATAAATGCCAGTCGAAAGATGAGGAACACTATGGGAATACAAACATGAACTACATTTGATTACTTTTGGGACGGGTCATGACAGCAAAGATATTTGAAAACGACCAAGTTTTAATTAGCAGGGAAGCAGTCACACGGCAACATGCTTCACAGATGGGAAGTTCTTGCAAAGAAACTCTGTCCATGGAAATTCCACCTGATGCTAGGCACATGACGGGAGAAAGTAAAGTCTTTTTTCGTTCAGGTGGCAAGACAAGTTCTTGC
The DNA here is from genome assembly GCA_963556195.1 of Sepiola atlantica. NCBI lineage: Eukaryota > Metazoa > Mollusca > Cephalopoda > Sepiida > Sepiolidae > Sepiola > Sepiola atlantica. Next base: position 175,773,194 of record OY744520.1, on the reverse strand, counting down.
TGTGAATGTCTTAAAAGGGGGAACCAAAGACTGGAGCTCAGTTGAGCACCTTCCATGGAAATAACGATAGAGTAGAGAGAGAATAGTAACGTCTCTTCTGTGAGAATGGGGCTGTAAAGAACAGAAGAGATCCGCCCCCCTCCACACTAGATTTCGAAGCCGGTAATTTTTTAAATATTATTTATATGTTGTTTTAAGTAATTGGTAGGTGTTACTTAGATTTGGAAAAGCGTATAATATATCTTGGATAGAATGAAAGTGTAAAGGTCAGTCTCAATTTCTGCCGCCACATTAATTCGGTGATTGCTGGATTTATATCCATATGCCGTATTTCCTCTTTAAAAAATTTTTTTCATCTTTTTGTTTTTGCTGGGGATGGGGAATCCTACCAGATGCCAGACATTCACCTGCTATTTCAGAGACTCCAATCAAGACATCTGTTAAAAATTCTAACCGTCACTTTAAGTGCAATTGTTTGTATCTCTCTCGCATTTGGTTCACCGTGTATATTTGCCAGGTAGTTTTTGAAAATTGTTTTGCATTAGTCCGGTTGCTCCTACAATTACTGGGATGATGGAGATCTTCCTAAGATTCAAGTTTCTTTTCATGTCGTACATAACACCTTTGTATTTCGTAATCTTTTCCCTTTCAGCTCTGTTTAAGCAAGCATCATTAGAAACACTGACTACAACTAAAGTTGCTACTCTCTCCATCTTGTCTCATATCACTGTCAGGTTTACATCTCTGTTTTCTAATTATATAGCTGTAGGAATTGCATAGTCATAGTGGATGGTGTATGATTTATTTCCAACAGTTCTTTCTATTGTATGGTGCAGCATTTCAAATCAAACTAAATCGAATTTATTGGCAAAAAATTTCAAAGTGCAACAAGCCATGTAAAATGACAGATGTGTACGTCTATATACCGTCTGAATGTTAAACTTGGATATGATGTATATCGTCACTAATTCTGGTAGGCTGTTCCACAAAGCAGAATCGCGGACAGAGAATGCTGCCTGTCTTCTAATGAGATGAAAGCGACTATGGTACATCCTTTGCTGAGTTCTGTGGAAAGCATGACTTGGTGCTAGGGTGAAAAACTTCCCGAAAGGTATATTTAAATTCTGGTTGATGATGTTTTATCCTAGAATCGCGTCCAGAAGCATCATCCGCTGCTCAAGTAAGGAGAAATCAAAATACCAGCAGCTATGATGCATCTAGCACTGTCTTGGACTGTTTGGTTGAAAAAAAACGCTTTCCAACGATTTAGCCGAAATCGTTTCAGGTACAGTTTCTCTGAGTTTCCGCAAAGCCTTCTCTACGGAGCTGGTCTGAAGAAGAGGTCACGAGGCACATTGTAGCCATCTCGTAGGACCACAGATAGGTCAAATTAAAGATCTTTATGGACTTAAGTTTCGACCATTTTTTAATTTTAATTTTTAACTGTAGCCATGCGTTTTGTTTTCCTTTCTTCCGCATTGTTTTTATTTTGTATTGCTGCCTTTTCGGCTATTGTCGTAACTGATTGCTGAATTTTAACCTGCCAATATTCTCCACCATAGATCACAATCTGTACAAGTACCAAATTCAAAAGCCATTTTAAGGCCATTAAATCAATATTTAAATACATTTTATTCCTAAAATTTAGTACGAAAATAACTAACAAGAACAGCTAATAATAACAATCAACTATAATAATACATATCCCTCTCTGGCAACCTGGTAGCATCAGTTATGCCGTCTGAGACCGTTTCTTTCTGACAGGGTCACCCGTGACGAACAGGTCTGGTATCCAGCAGTATTAGGATCACAACTCTGTTAACGGAGATCTGGTGAAAATCCAGGAGAAGTCAACATCAGGATCTGTCGTCCTTTGGTCGCTTCTGTCTGTACAAGCAAGGACTTGTCAGGCGCAGAACCGCAAATCCACGGAGTGAGGATAAGAATGTTGCTTCTGTGCATGTGCAACCGCGATCTCTATACTTTGTATGCCGCCTTGCTGCACTGAGTGTCGGGGGTAAAAACCTGCAATCTTGTGGGTATAACAAATAGCTATGGCTAACCGAGGAGAACTTGTTGCAGACCAGACAATGCTGAGGCTATTTCTATGTGGGCTCTGTGAAGAAGTCTGATTCGCTGAATGACAACAATCAGCAGCAGCAAACTGGAAATATTAGTATTGTTGGTAAATGAGAAACAGTCTACTTGATGACGGCTTCCGGTTTTGAAATCAGAAGTAGATAAGTGGCGTTTATCAAAAAACTGTTAAGCATTATATTTTAGATAGGATGTTTTTTTCGGGGGGGGGGGAATTAATAGTTTCTTTTCACATTTTTTAAATTATAAACACATAAGAAAATCAAACTACACACCACTGTGTATTTATGTATGTATGTATGTGTTTGTGTGTATATATATATATATATATATATATATATTATAACCTTATCTATTGTTTATAATTATTCATTCCCATATTATATTAAGTTCTATACTAGGTCTGCTTAGTAAGTCATTGTTGCCCAACATATGCGCTGCTTCTTTGAGTCGTCTTACTCTCCACCATTCTTCTCTATCTATAATGTTCACTTCGTCCCATAAGGATAGATGGTTTCCCTTTTCCCTCCATATGTGGTCAGCCATACACGATTTTTCGATATCTTCACGTATTACGACTTTCCGAAACGTTGTGATAACACTCAAGATGAAAAATGTAGTCGGAATAACCAAAATTATGCAAATTATCAATCTTCATCTAAAAAATTCAGAAATATACAATAGTAACTTGTTTGTAAACACGATAGCAACTGCTTTTACCCAAGTGACTTTAATTATAAATTATATAGGTAAGTTGCAAAGCAATAAAGAAAATGTAACGGCACGGTTTCACTAGGAATTATACTGTTCTTCAAAAGTTAATGGTCACTAAATTAACCCCGTTTTCTAACGTTGCTACTGACGCCGATTCTAGAGGAATTTGCGTCAATGTGGTGGAGCTTAAGGGTGACTAAAACTTGACACTATTTATTTGGTCACCTTGCTTCAAAAAATGACTTGGTCAAGGAAGATCTATCATATATTTCCTTCCATACTAAAAAAAAAAGGTTTAAAAATTTTAACTTCCAAGATTTCGAGTATGACACGAAACTGCGTCTGGTGATGTGATCCCAGTTTGGGAATTTCGAGGAGTGTGGATTTATCGCTTGATTGCCATCATTATCAGATCCACTTTGATCTCGAGTGGTAGTACCTGTCAGCCTCCATCTATGGGTTAAAAGTACAATCAATCGTTTACAAACTATTTGTTTGCAAAACTTATGTCTACAAAATAATTTTGTAAACCATTCGTAGACAAGATATATGAACGGTTTGGCCATAAAATGACCTAAACATGTTTGCCATGCTGTTAAATCAAACCAACTAAACCCTCTTGATTAGAAGACCTGCTTTAAATGGTGAATCATTCATTCATTATGAATCGGTTTGAATTCTTTCGAGAAAGAAATCTAGAACTTACGGAAAAGTTGCAAACATCTTAGATGAAAGTGTTTCTGTGGAACGAACTGGATTTGAAATTGGCACACCCAGGTTGCCAGTCATTGTCGTTAACCACAGCCACCGTCACCTCATTCGAATAGCCTAATGACCGTTATGTCAATTTAAAAGCGTTCGCACTCATTCATTTCTTATGAATCGGTTTATTCTATTGTTGGCATTGGTTTCCCCGATATCTTTCTAGTCAGAATTATTTCTAGAAAGAAATCTGGAACTTACGGGAGGGACCATGTGAAGGTTGCCAACATCCTAAGTGGAAGTGTTTCTGTGGACTCAACTGGATTCGAACTTGGCACACCTATGTTGTTAGTCCGTGTCGCTAAGCATTTAGCCACCGTTACCTTCCAAACGGTGGATGAGATGATGGTATAAAAATGAATTGTTTACTCCACTGAAGTGGACGCTCATGTTCATAATGTATAGATCCTCGGTCTCAACAAGAAATCTTGGAGGTCAGATCAGGAGGAATGGGAGCAAATAAATCAAATAAATTTAAAAAGTAAATCGTAAAATTAAAACGATCATTAAAAAAAAAATGCTATGCTTATTCACTGAGTTACAAACAAAAAAATGGACATTTGATGTCTGTCTGTAACCAAAACTATGTCAGAGTACTTCTCAAAGATATCTCATATTTTAGAGAAAAAAAAAAACATTAAGAATTATTGTCGTTTTGTTCAGACATTATTTGCTGACCTATGGAAAAGTTTAAAAATGACAAACATATATCATATTAATACTTATCTGGCACAGCTTGAATAGGTGTTTGTACCAGTAGAGGATACATCCTCGACAATCAGTCCGACAGTGGCCTTGTTGCTGTCGTACTGAGATATGATTCTGCTCAGTCTCAGAAGGTCAACCCTCCCATGCTTTACCTTCTTTTTGAGAAAGGGATTAGTTTATTGCAAATCGTCTGAGGCGCTTCTACCGGGGAATGCCGACGGGGCTGCCTCAGCAGTTTTGTAGACCAGAGTGCACTTCACCTAGTGTGCTGGTTTTTCAAAACCCACCTGACCTTGTGTCTAACCTCGTGCAGAGGATAAAAAAACAAATACTGTCATTTTCTTCTACTTCATACCGAGTCATTCATACCTTCGTATCAGTAAGTTGCATTGTCTACGATTTACAAAAGAAATGGTGCTTACAAAATGGAATGATTAATTTGAATAATAATTTTTAACAAAGCAAAATTTATTACATAATTGCACAATATTATAGGTTTTGCTCTTCCATTTTCTTGGTCCCCGATGTTAATCAGAAAATAATTACCATTTTGTCACTGTCCGCTGTTCTGATATTCCATTATTCCTTTATTGCCTTATTCCGTTATTCATTTCTGTTATTCATTTCTTCCGTTATTCATTTCTTCCGTTATTCATTTCTTCCGTTATTCATTTCTTCTGTTGTTCATTTCTTTCGTTGTTCATTTCTTTCTCTTATTACGTTATTTTCTTATTTTGTTATTCTCTTTCGGCTATTCCCTTATCTTATTCCATTGTTTCTTGATTTCAGTTATTCCTTCATTCTTTCAATCAATTATTCCCTTAATTAACTATTCCCTTTTTGGTAATTTATTAATTTTGTTATTCCCTTATTGTCTTATTCGTTTATTCTCTTATTTAGCTTTTCCCTTATCTAATTATTCTCTTATTCCCTTATTCCAGTATTCCATTATTTTCCCGATTTTCTCAAAATTGGTCAATTACTTTTTCACCAAATTTTGTTTAAGTTTTGACGAAGAACACAGAAAACTGACTACACCAGATTTGGAGAAAAGTTTTTGTTTATTTCCCAAGGAACTGAAACGCACCCAAATGACATTTCTTTTCAAATATCTAACATTTTCATAAATTGTGTTTTGTTTAAAATCAATCAATCAGAATTAATGCGCATAAAGATGTGGTCATCAGTACTTTTTCTTTTTATTTAAATAAAAAGAAAAAGTACTGATGACCACAGCTTTACCTGCTCCTAAAATAAAAGAGCCGCTCCTTTTCCCGATCCATTTGCAGCCTAAATTAACCTGTTGAAAATTATATTTTCAAATAAGTCCCTATTTACTTGCCTCCCCACTGCTGAAAAAAATGAGCCACCCGTTTCTTAGCTGCAGCCAAAAAGAACGCGTTTTAGGAGCGTGCTCATTTCTGTAAGCATTTCTGGTCACAACATGAAAACTCTAGTTTGCCTTCTAAGAGGGCTGAAACCTCACTGCCCGAATTAGCAAAAATGGCATATTTTACCAGATACCTAAATATACACTCATTACTTTTGTCTCCAAATTCAATGAAAGTGAGGATTAATGTTTGTTTACATGCTTCAAGTATCAGTGATCACCAAGCAATCGACCGTGCCCCAAAGGTACTGAAATGCAACCCCAATTTGCAAATTTTTACGATAATATAAAATACGCTTTATTATTTTGTTGTCTATTTGATTCATTTACTTTTTACCCCAAGCAAACTATGTGTGGTTAGCAAAGTTACCCCAGCCAGGAATGGATCCAGAAAGTGTGGTTTGAGTTGTCCCCCTTTGCAAATTGGCTGTTTGGAGTATTTGAAAGCTAGATGGCTCTGGTTGACAGTCAATTTGCATAGGTGGGGCAAAAAGTAGTATATAAACGGTACTCTTTTCATTGAGCTAGAGAGCGGTAGGGAGAGCAGAGTGAGGCTGAAAGAGGAGACTGAAGTACAAAGAATTGGACGTTGAAAAAGATTCACCACTGTGGTTTGACACCAGATTTTTATTTGTCTTCACGGATTGACCACACTATGGTTTGTTCCCTATGGGTTGAAAATGTCCACCTAAATTGACAAATTAAATTTTTTTGTTTGCTAATCAAATATTACATTGATTAGTTTTTGCTCAAAATGAACCAAAAGTTAGAGGGGGGGAAGGAAAAACACAGAACGGAAGAAACAAAAACTTTCTGCATTCATGTTTCTTCTGCATTTTATTATGGCGTACATGATAATATTAAAACGGCGTGGGAGCTGAAACCACACCGACGAATGTAATGTTAGCCTGGATATCGTACTAAGCATGTTACACTAAAAATATAGTATTGCTAAAAATAATCCTTATACAACTAAAACACCGTGTATCTTGCTTGCCTTTTTGATTGTTTGTCCCCGTGCAAAGTCGATTACGTCACAAATAGAAACGTCATGAAGGGCTGAAACCATCTACTAAAACATGTTAAAGATTTAGTCAAGAAACCCTTCGTGATTAAACCTTAAGTAAGAAAACGATGGCGTACTACATTAAAAGAAAAAAAAAAATGGATTACACGTAATCAAATGTAAAAATTTAATTTATGTGCAAAAAAAATGGTCGTTGTGATCACACGGGGACCACACACGATTTACTTGTTTTCATAGATACGAGCAACAGAATTATCGATAAATTGTGTACGGACATATTTAATTTCATTTATAAGTGTTTATAAGGATCAAATAGATTTGAGGTACCCTATAGTGGGCAACGACCAAAAGAACACATTTTACCTTACACTGCTTGTTTTTCGGTTGAATTATAAACACAATACAACGTATTAAAAACGTTTTTTTTAATTTTTACTAATAGCCTAAAAAATACGTAGTTTTATTTACGAGCAGGTTTTGTTATAAGCACATTTTTAATTAAAAACCAGTTTTATTGACAAAACGTTTTATTTTGTAAACCTGGATGATTTGTAAAACAAATACAAACTTATTTAAGCAAAACGTATAAACAAACAAATATAAAAAAATAACATTTGAATAAAAAGATGCTATGCAGAGAAGGTGTCATACAACTGAAAAAGATATTTGAAAATAATATATATATTAGATTGTAATAAAAGAAAATATTTTAAATATTTTTCGCTATAAAAATCTTTACTTAATCATAATCAATAACACCGGAAGTGAAAAGTAAAAAAAAAAAAATCAGCATCCTTTTGATTGATGCTGATCCTGGGGTGCCTCAAATCCATTTGATCCGTTTGTAGTATATACTTATAACTTACATTAAACGACGGCAACATTAAACTATATATATATATATATATATATATATATATATATATAACTATATATTATACATGTGTCGTTGAAGACCACAGTTTTTCTTTTTGCTATCTTTCTGGTTAATTTCTCGACGTGGCGAGCGATTCGTCGGTTTTCCTGTGTCAATTGGTGGATTATGGCGCCTAACGTTGTATCTTGTAACCCACAATTTATAAAATAGCATTTACCACCGGTACTAACGCCTTACCAGTCTTTAACAATTAATACATAATAATAATAATAATAATAGATATATAAAAAAAAATTTTTTTTTAAAATTATAAGTAAATAAAAGAATATATATATATATACTAGCGGGACCCGTGTAAATTGCACGAAATGATGTTTTTAATACTAATCATCTTGTTCCTAACCTATACATGTTTGAATAAAATATGATAAGATTTGGACTTGTATATTTATTTTTTAAAAATGAAGAATACATGAAACAATTTACAAAACTTAATATACAATATTTCTAGTGAAGGTAATATTTTGACGACTAAACCTTACTTTGTAAATGTTTTCGATTAAATTAAATTTGGCTCCCATTCATGAATATTTATTTACTCCTCGCCAGGAGTTTGGCACAAGGCCGGTTTTATCTTACTCCCACAAGTAAGATGTGACCCAGGGTCGGGAAAGTGGGGTTTGAAAAGCCAGCGCTCGAAAAGCTGAGCACTCTGCCCATTAAAAATTGCCTGGGCAGCCCCGTTGGCATTCCCCAGTAGGGGCGGCTCAGGCAGTAAGCAATAAACTTACTCCTCCCCAAAGAGGGGAGGCGAAGCCTGGGAGGGTGGACCTCCTAGAACTGCACAGGACAGACCCATAGACCGGCATAAATCAAGCCCCGAAGACCAAGACAATACCAGTCTATAGGGTGCAGTAACCATCGGAACAGATACTACACTTTGATCTTAGCCAAATTCGGGGAATCTTGTCTAATTGCTGTCTAATTATTATGGATAAAATTTAATGCAAATCTGAAATATTTGAATTTTCACAACCTCCTTGTGTTCATATCATAGCCGCTAAAAACCCTTTTAAATACTTCAAAGAAACTAAAATTTAGGGAATATTTATTAATTGATGTCTAAATCTTATTGTTAATATTTCACATAAATCTGAGGGATCTTAATTTTACTGAAGGACTTCCTCCCCTCTTTGCTCCCTTTTCATAAAACTAAATTAAGCTAAATATATCACATATTATCCACTCTTGCACCTAGCATTCGTGTTCTAAAATTCATAATGATCTGTCAATTAGTTTAGGAGTGAATCCGATACATAGAAATATATAAACATATGCACATACCCAACTTTATATTAATGAATATGTATGCTGTTAGCAACTCCCATACATTTTTTTGTCGACTTCGCTTGAAATTCTCGCAACCATCTACAAACATGACAATTAGGTTTCTGTAGTATTTATCTTGACTTGCAAATCAGTTACCGCCAGAGATTGATTGTTATTTTCGTGATGACTCTTAAATGCGGTTGAAATCTAATAAAAAAAAAAATCAACCGAATCCATTATTTGATTAGCCTAACAATTTGCAATAATCGAATCAATCTGGGTGTTTTATCGATGAATAAAGAAAAGCATTTAAATATCGTAAAAGATTGAACATAATTCAAGATTGGTATCATTAACTCGTGGCCAATCGATTTTATGCTTTATACTTATCCAGGGCAAGTAGCAAGTATTTTATTATTTACATCCCAATCTCTCTATGTATCTTTGCTTATATTTACTTATATATATATATATAATATATATATATATATATAATGTCTATTTGGATCTATATATCTCTATCTGTAGGTCTTTGGGTTGCAACAAGTTGGTTTCTCGTCCATAGTAAGTCTTAACGTCTGCTTGGCAATTCATACACCTCACATTCCTCCGAACCCCTAACGTTGTGTTCTTTGATTAAGGAAGGTTGCAAGTCGTCAGACGATGATTGCCTATCGCTTTAGGTTTTATATTTATCTAGGGCAAGTAGCAAGCATTTTTATTATTCACATCCCAATCTCTCTATCTATCTTTGTTTATATCTACTTATCTATATATATCGATATGTCTATTTAGAGCTATGTATCTCTATCCGGGGCGGGGGGGGGGGGGGCTTTTTCTTGCTACCAGCTAGTTTCTAGTGCATGGTCAGTCTTAACCTTCCTCTTGGACAGGGTGCAAGAAAGAATTTCTTACCTAATAGGACCGGCACTGTCCGCCAAACTCAACCCCCTGTCATACTGCCGCAGTGTTGTATTCCTGTGTTTGTTTTACAAGTAATTTCACGTGATGTGCTACGATGAACTTACTGCAATTGTCCCTCCCCCCTCTTCAACGTAAATACCCCCGACCCACCCAACAAGCAGCAAACTCTAACCCTAACTCATACCCCACCCAACCAGCAGCACACCCCAACCCCAACCCTAACCCTAACCCACCCAACTAGCAGCTAACTCTTACCCTAACCCACCCAACTAGCAGCAAACTCTAACCCTAACCCCACCCAACCAGCAGCAAACCCTAACCCTAACCCCACCCAACCAGCAGCAAACCCTAACCCACCCAACCAGCAGCAAACCCCAACCCTAACCCACCCAACTAGCAGCAAACTCCAACCCTAACCCTAACCCACCCAACTAGCAGCAAACCCTAACCTTAACCCTAACCCCACCTAACAAGCGGCAAACCCTAACCCTAACCAACTAGCAGCTAACCCTAACCCTAACCCACCCAACTAGCAGCAAACTTTAACCCTAACCCCCTCAACTAGCAGCAAACTCTAACCGGTTCACTATAGAGTTTCCTTGATGCCAGAAGATTTTCTACTCTGATAGTTTTTTTTTCCTCTCAGACTGCTTATCTTTGCGATTCCTTTCCTGCTCCCTATATCCTTGACCCTATCAACATGCAGAGATGTAAATGTAATGTGAACAACTTGCTGCTCAGATATCCACCCAGGTTATCTTTATAAATCACAATTGCCCCGCACGCTTCAGTAGCAATATGCTTTGTTTCAAGTGAACAAAAGTTAAAACAAAAATGAAAGTCTCAAAAAGAAATTGTCAACAAACCAATCGATCAGTTTATTTACAGAATGTCGATACAATTTGTACGAAATAAAACGCTTCTTAGACATTATGTAAGTTTGTGAACGTTTTACTAAGTTCTCTACCGCTTCGTAAAGAAGTGATTTTTAGAGTAGGATTTGGGTACATAGTCTAAATTCGGAAGGTCTTAAAGCCGTAGGTTCCACTGTGTAGATGCGAGGATCGCCAGCTTATATAGAAATCACCCCCATACCAGGCTGGCGTTAGGCTGGACGAGAATAAGGGCTATTTCATTTTAGTCATTTCCTTGTTAATTAACGTTTGCCGTTGCTTAGCCAATTGCGGTGTCGTGGGAACTTCCCCGCAACCAATCTCGTTGGTCAACTCTTTTGTTTAATTAGTTTCTTCCCATGTTAAAGATTTATCCAGCACATTTTTTTAGAATCCGGTTTCCTTGGTAAGCTTTATCAACTTCTATAAACTATAATTCATTTGAGCGGACGGTCCATCATCAACAATATATATTTACCTGTCAGCTTTGCTTTTTTCTTTTTTTTTTTTTTTTTTTTTTTTTTTTTTTTTTTCAGATATCGGTTAGCTCGTAAATCCAATCTCAACCTCCATTTTGTTATTTTTTCAATAGCGAACCGTAATTTCTTGCTTAAAATTTGATAATTTTATTCCTGACTTCTATTTTGTTTCATTTTATTTACGTCGAAGTTTTCAGAAATCAAGGCGGCCCCTTCCGTGGGGCTAACACTTGATCTCTGTATGAAATACATTGATATTCGAATATTCCATTAAAGTTCTTTTTTTACTTCTAAAATATTAGGTTAGTAAAAAAGTTAACATTGATTTTCCTCCCCATAATTGACCATTTAACTATGTTATAGTATAACTTTCTTGTGGTTAGCTGGAAACTTCAGCTAAGTGCTGTTACTTGAGATAACATTACTTGGAAAAGATGCACCATTCCTCGTATGAGTCAGTGTATAGTGGTATCGAGGGGATCTTATTTGGACCTCGAATACTATGTTATTTTGAATATTTGGTCGGGTAATTTATTCTCTCAGATAAGGGATTTTCTCTGTGGCGACAAATGGGTGCAACAGACGGTTTTCACGGGAGCTTCATTCGGCTTTACTGACAAGTTTCTTTATCTATACGTCCTTGCCAATCAGTCAGATAGTGGTTTTGTTGGTGTCTGTCTGAGGCGTTGTCCTGTTCAGTCCTAAGAGGTCTAGCTTCCCAGGCTTTACCTTCTGTCTAAGGGGTTAGTTTATTGCAAATCGCTTGAGGTGCCTTAACTGGGTAATGCCGACGGGTCTATTCAGGCATTTTTTGTAGGCTAGGCCTGGGTATGACCTTAAGACATCCAGTGGTGAGGCCTCCATTTGGGAGCTGTGGGGAATGTGGAGTTGCCCCTTAGTTGCCATTGCTCTCAGCTCCACTCTGGCCTGGAGTGGTAGTATCTGTAGAGGGCCCTATCTACCAGATCAGGCTGTCTGAAGTTATTGACTTCCTGACTCAAAATGCACTAAACATTGATGTTTTATTGTTTTTTTTATTTTTCTTTGCAAAACTGAATCATGTTCTGCAAAATCCAAAACAAAAACCAACAATTTCCCTCCCTTCCCCTTCTCCCCACCCATTCCTTCTCCCCACCCATTCCTTCTCCCCACCCCATTCCTTCCCACCACCCCATTCCTTCCCACCACCCATCCCTTCCCACCCTTTCACTCAACCAAAGACCATGAACACATATTTGAACATGAAGTATAAAAACTTTCACCAAAAAGACCAAATTCAGCATTAAATAGCCTTAAAAAAGGGTTGATATGCCATAAAACAACCAAACCAAACATCATAAATGAATACTTGAACATATAAAGAACTTGAAGCATAAAAACTGTAACCAAAATGAGCGGATTTGGCATTAAATAACCCGAAAAGGGTTGATATGCCGTAAAACAAAACAACCAAACAACCAGAGTGCACTTTACCTAGTATGCTGGCTTTTCAAAATCCCACCTGACCTTGTGCCAAACCTCCTGCAGAGGGTGTAAATAAATATACTTGTTATTCCTGCCTTCATAATTTCTTCGTTTCGGATTTTGGTAGTTAAGGGACACCTACTTTGAATTACTATTGCAAGAACAGCAATCAGCCATAAATTCTTACTTATTTTTGTCGCGCCTAGGAGAATCTCTTTTGAGTTTGATCATTACTGAATCTCAAACATTTACATTTTATCGTATTAATTTAGTTTGCGATTCATCACATGTATATCTCTATATCTATCTTTATTTCTCTCTCTCCTCTCTTCTTATACATATATATATATAATATTAGTTATTAAAAATAACAAGCAATTTGAACGCCAAATTTGGCGTTCAAATTGCTTGTTATTTTTAATAACTAATATTTCCATATAAACAATGTTTTCTAACCGAGGACAACAACCATTTATATATATATATAATATATATATATATATAATTTCACTATCAATCTCGCTCTCTCTCTCAATATCTATCTCTATATATCGCCCTCTCCCTCCTTCCCTCCCTCTCTCCCTCATCCCTCTCTCCCTCTCTCCCTCATCCCTCTCTCCCTCCTTCCCTCCCTCTCTCCCTCTCTCCCTCCCTCCCTCTCTCCCTCCCTCCCTCCCTCCCTCCTTCCCTCCCTCCCTCTCTCCCTCCCTCCTTCCCTCCCTCCCTCTCTCCCTCCCTCCATCTCTCCCTCTCTCCCTCCCTCCATCTCTCCCTCCCTCCATCTCTCCCTCCCTCCATCTCTCCCCCTCTCTCTCTCTTTCTCTCTCTCTCTCCCTCTCTCCCTTCCTTCATCCCTATCTTCCTTCATCCCTCTCTCCCTCTTTATATATATATATATATATTGTTATCGTCCCCTTCACAAGGATTGGGCCTCTAGGATAATTTATAATAGGCCGTCAATCTATGCGTAATGTGATGTTCCGACCTCTGCTGTTGAATGCTATTTGGCTAAGCTTACTGTATATGCCCATCGATTCGACATTATATAGAATTTCAATTTTCTTTCTCATATTAATTGATGGTGGCTTAGAGGTTGAATACCAGACTTGCAACTGGGTTCGAACCCCTCTACTAGCAGTAATTAATTTTCTGATCCCTTCTTTCCTGCTAGCGAACCAGCGATCTGATTCTATGTTCCAGTATGTACAGGAGCTCGTCCTACTTGCAAGTACCAACCATGTTGGTACAAATTAAAAATTGTAGATTTATTGTGAAAGGTCGATTAAAAACGTTTTAAACACATTTTAAGATTCCCTCGCCATCCCCGTACCGGTTTATGCGCTCGAATGAATAGTGCTTCGAAGATGGGGAGGTGAAGACTACAGTTTGAAACAACGAGGATGGGAGTGTTTTGAGTTCTGTTTCGGAAATTGTGTTTGCTGTTAAATGTTGGTGAATAGAGCTTTGTGGGGAGGTGAGGTGGCACATAATGAGGCGAGAGATAGTTGTCCTAGTCATGCCAATATATGTATTCTTAGATACACACTCTCTTACTAGGCATGTAAACAAATATATAGTATTGCTAGTTTTAGTAGAGTGTTTCTTGACGCTGGATTATTTTGTATTAGTAAGTTAGTCGTGTTAGATGTTTTACAATATATAATGAAGCATAGTATTATTGTCAATAGCGGATATATGTGTCTGCATAATATTCTTAATTATTTTTTCATCTATTTATACTTATGGTGCATTTAACCACAATAAAATAGATTGATGAAAATATTATTGCTGTTAGTATTTTGAGTTATAATGGCTTCGGAGTGTTTGATCTGCTGGTCGTCAATGTGGTTTCAGGAGTTACAGCGGAGAGTTATTGTTAACTATAGTGAGGAGTTATTGTTAATTCTATCTATCTATGTATCTATCTGATTATGTTTATTTACAGACTTGCACAAAACCTGCGACACTGGCATGTCGATGTTATCGATCAACAGCTGTTATAAATTGAGATCTCATCAGGCAGACTTAAAATCCGATCTCAACCGTAAATCATATTTGGAAAGAATATATATATATATATATATATATATATATATGTCTAAAGAAGCTTGGAGTAATTTACAAAGGAAAAAAAAGAAAGCAGTTGAAATTCCTAGGGATACTAAGTTTAACATATTGCAGACTTGAATAAGCTGACTTACCGCTGGAAAATTCACAAATACAAAAGGTGATTCAACTGTATAACAGTGAAACAAACAAGGGACCTTAACTTCAATTGTGAAATAGGAAACGGGGATCATTAGCTGTTTACCATGTAACTGTTTCGAAAATTTAAAAACAGAACAGTTATTGAATTCATGGCTCTCCAGTGGTACTTATCAAGTATAATATTACTATTAAAACAGGAATTATTCTTTGATATGGTAGTTATCATATAAAATTATATAGGAATAAAGATGCATGAAAAAAGATTATGTGTATATATATATATATATATGTATATATATATATATATATTGGGTTTTTAGATTTGTATGACTAGGTTTCCTTCCTCTTATCTATTTGCCTATCTGGTACCAAAGGTATTTAAGCTTTCTTATATTTTTATATATACATCGCTATATCTATCAATCTATCTCCCCCTCTCTCTTTCTGTGTGTGTGTATGCATATATATATATATATATATATAATGACTTCTATCTTTATTTATCTTTACCAAATTGTTTATTTCACTCTCTCTCTCTATACTCTTTATGTGCATCGCATCACTTTTAATTCCCTTTTACTCTCTCTGTACTTTTATCACCCGTCTCTCTCTCTCTCTCTCTTTCTCTCTCCTTCTCTCTTCCTAACCGTCTCTCTCTTTTTCTTCAAAATTATCAGACTCTTGAAGGCATCCAAATAAAAGCTGCCTCAAATGACAAATTAATTGAGGCCCAAGAAAACGATGTCGTCGATCCTGACTTATTATATTCCTTTCTAATTGGTTCCATTCTGCCTACACAAAGGAAGAATTGGCATTGGCTCTTGGAAAAATATGGTAAAAGATCGAGAAATAAAGGGCGAACGGGAATCGCGAATAATTGTGCGCAATTGTGGAGATATGAAATGAGACGAAAACTGAGTACAGACGAAAAGATGAAAAGGCCGGCACACAATAAACTGAGGTTTTGGGGCGGAAGTAACTCCGATTGACTCGCATATTGAACATATTGGCCTGTAAGTTTGCTGGAATCTCGGGAGATCAATTCGGTTCCTGCTTGCCGACACGGGGTTGGTGGAACCGGCGAGGAGGAGTTGATTTTAATGAGAAGAAAACTGTCTGCGAGTCTTTAAAAGCGCTAGGTTATTACTTGAGGTAATATACTTTTAGAATTACGTGTAGATATGATTTGCCAAAGGCAGAAGACTAATAGGTGTTATTAACAGGGATTTGGCCTCAGGTTAACCTGTCGCTCGACACGAGGTATCCAGTGCTGTTCTAATAGCGTCATAAGCTCCCGGGCAAAACAGTGCGTTACGGGGCCCTACATACTGTTGTTGAGAGCGACTAACACCCCTCTTACAATGGACTATTCCAGAATGTATATAATCAATTACGTTATTAGTTTGAATGGGTCGGTTTTTCGCCATTTATTGTGTTTGCTCTGTCAGCCGAAGATACGCTATTTGCATCATTCTGGTAAAGAGGGACTGTCTTGCCGGTGTACAGGACTTTCGGTGCTTGTATACTGCTTCGGCCGTACGGAAATTTTTTTAAGAATTATTTATTTATGAAAACAATATCATGTACTTACTCAGTGGTGTTTTATTGTTCAATGTTGGAAAAAGTAGGAAAAATTACACACTAGAACTTTAATTACAAGCATTTTCCCGTTTCACGTATTACAGCAATCGCTTCGATGAGTATGCCGCCATCTTGTTTCGTTGGACACAATTCAAGGGCAGATAATAACGCGAAGGGCAGATAATGATGTAGTTTTTAATAGAATAGATGCAAATTATCTGCCCTTGAATTGTGTCCAACGAAACAAGATGGGGGCATACTCATCGAAGCGATTGCTATAATACGTGGAATGGGGAAAATACTTGTAATTAAAGTTCTAGTGGATAATTTTTCCTACTTTTTTCCAACATTAAACAATAAAATACCACTGAGTAAGTACATAATATTGTTTTCATAAATAAATAATTATAAAGTACGGCCGAAGCAGTATACAAGCACCGGACATTCTTTTGTCTGAATGAGATATGGTCCTGGCCAGTCCTAGGAAGTGCATTCTTTCAGGTTTTGCCTTCTCTCTTTGAGAATGGGTTGGTTTATTGCCTTATCTCCCGAGGCGTGTATATGAGGAGTGTATTAGAGTTATTGACAAATTTGCACGTCTTATCCAGGTATGCTTCTCACTGAGCGTGGAATTGTTTTGATAGACATATTTTAGATAACTCTACACATAAAAAATCTGAATGGTTAAGTTCTGATACATGTGAAGCCTATTGAAGATCACACCTCCTACTGCTGAGACGATCACCAAAGTGTCCCCACATTATTGAACGGTGATAAAACAAATACGGTTGGATACTCATGTCCGAAACTTGGTGGACAAGCCATGCATAGACTGAAGTTTATTTGTACCAAATATTTTAGGATTGCAGAACCGATTGTGAATTTTATTAACGATTTCATGGGTGGCATTTTTTAGGGGGCGGCACCCTGTATACTATGACTATATAAATCAAATTCAAAATGTTTTACCGGAAAGACCCATAAATACTCTTGTAAATTAATTTTTACCTGATGTAAATAGTAATTTATTTAATTGTTTTCACATTTTATAGTTTTTTTCTTCAATTAAATTTTTAGATCTGTATAAACTCATTATATTAGCAATTCTCTTATGATATTTAAAAATCTAGAGATCCCAATCCATCAATCCAGATCAGGCTGTCTGAATATAGGCTTCCTGATCCAAAATGCACCTACATCGATGTTTTTATGTTTCTTTTTCTCTTTGCAAAACTCAATCATGTTCTGCAAAACAAAAAAACAAAAACTACACACTTCCTCCCCTTGTCATGTGTAAGACACTAAACTGCATCCAGCCCTGTCGGCGGAGCCTCAGAATACGCTGACTGCACCTCTGCAGGGGGTAGAAGCCCCTCAAAGGGGCCACCTGTTTGCCGTGGGTGGCGACTCGTGATGTCAGAGGAAGGGATCCTGGTGGCTGAGTGGTTCATGACCCTGCAGGATCATGCATGCTGCAAACTCCACTTCGGCCCATACCTGGGCTAGATGGGCGGGCGGAATGGCCCGTTCCGATCAATCGGCTAGTCATGTCAAGCCCTAGCATTCATGAAAACCAGTACCTTCAATCACATACAATAAATGTACTGATCCAAACACTAATGTTCAACATTGAATTTCAACAAAGAAATAAATACTAGAAGGCGGTGGCAAGGGTCAATCGAACTGGAAGACCATGGTTACAACATGGCTGTGCGACCCCTGACTTTTTTTCTATACTTGGATACGAAATCAAAGGAACATGGGTGCTTGTAACTACTATCTAGTTCGAGTATAGCTTCCCTGTATCCCTGTCTTGTCAAGGCGAATGGGTTTCCCCCTTGGCAATTCGCAAAGTGGACTCCATGATGGGTGGGGAGCAAGGATGGTGAAAAAAAAACAAAAAAACTCTTTTATGAATCCTAACAAACAAACCAAGCGTCCTCATTTGGACTCAAGCTCAGAGAGCGAAGTAGAAGAATCTACTAATGAATTCCTAAGATTTATAATTTTGGAAGCTACAGATTAAACACCACTATCTACATTTATTATAGAGAAAGTAATATCTGCAAATATTACCCCAATAACTGTTAAAAACTTAAGAAACGGTAACATACTAATTGAAGTGGATAAAAAGAAATACGCTGATTTTCTATTAAAAATGAAGATTTTCCATACAAAAAAATAACTTCCTATCCACACCAAACGTTAAACACATCCAAGGGAGTAGTGAGAAGCCCGGAGCTATCCTTATGCACCCTGGAAGAAATACAAAAAGAGTTAAAACCCCAAGGAATAATTGATATAAAAAGAATATCTATCAAAAGATATGGAAATATGATCCAAACACATACATACATTATGACATTCAATAAGCCAAAAATACCGGAAAAAATAAAGATCGGATACCACATAGAAAGGGTAGAACAATTCATACCAAATCCTCTCCGATGTTATAAATGTCAGAGATATGGGCATCACGAAGAGAAATGCAATAACCAAACAATATGTGGGAGATGTGGAGAAAAAGATCCTCACCATACAACAAACCAATGCCAGGGAATATGTAAATGTGCAAACTGTGGAAGAGACCATCCTGTATATGCAATGGAAGAAAGAAAAAGAAATACTAACTTTAAAACACACCAAAAACATTTCCCTTCCGGAAGACAGAAAAATTATAGAGGCTTCAAGAAAAGAGAAAACCTATAGCCAAGTGGTAAAAACTATGACAAATGACGCACAACAGCAAGAAAATAAATACAAAGAACTCATCCAAAAATTATTACAACTGGGGCCAGAAGACTGGCCAAGGTTTATCGAAGAAATAAAACCAAAGCTGGAACTAAACTCTGTAAAGTCCAATCCGGCTGCGACGGCTTGCCGACCAGAGATTTCCATACAGGCCTCCCAGATACATAAAAAAGATTCCCCCAAGCAGATACTTGATCAGACTCTTAACCAATCTCCACCATCAACTTCTAGGGAAGGACCTTCACTAACAAAGACCCCAATAAAAAAAACCCAGGGAAATCAGGATCCCCAAGACCAAAAGCTCGAAGTGGATCAAGCCAACGACCTACCTCCAAATCAAAAGGACAGGCCAAAGAACAAAAAAAGGATACCATAGTTTCCCAAAACCGCTTTGAAATCCTCAACACAAGTTTGAACATTGAAGAGATGGAAGTTGAAAATATCATTCCCGAAATAAATAAAGAAACCAATACTAAACCAAAGACAATAAAAGATGAACCCAAACAAACATCACAAGCAAGGTCAAGACCCACACCTGAACCAAAAACACCAACAAGATCCATATCTGGACCAGGATTAAAAGAAAGAAGAAAATTATCAAACTCTCAGTCAGAAACACAAAGCCAGGCGAAAAACAAAGCTACATCCCCCTTTAGAATGGAGGTGGAGGAAAAAGAATCAGAAAAAAAAACAACAAATCACAAACATGACCAATTTAGCCACTCTACAATGGAATATCAGAGGAATAAAACCAAACCTAGAAGAACTTAAACGGCTTATTATAGACTACAATCCGAATATCATATGCCTACAAGAAACACTATTAAAATATAATGATAACTTATCCTTCAAAACTTATGACATGTATAACAAAATCAACTTATCTCAAACTGACCACAGACCGATAGGTGGCACAACCATACTAATCCAAAAAAACAATTCCACATGAAAAACTTAATTTAAACAGAACTCCAAGCCATTGCAATAAGAGTCACCCTACATCAAACCATATCAATCTGTTCCATTTACGTACCACCAAAGTATAAATTGAAAAAGGTAGAATTGGAACAAATAATCCAGCAGCTTCCAACACCATTCCTCATCCTAGGAGATTTCAATGCTCATAGCGATCTATGGGAAAATAAACAAACAAATAATAATGGAAACATTATAGAATCCTTCATAAATACAACAGACCTGTGTTTGCTAAATAATGGCGATCACACCTATCTACACCACTGGAACAACCTCTGTTCTTGATCTAACACTCAGCACCCCCACAATCTTTATGGACTTTGATTGGACAGTACATGATGTCCAATGTGGCAGTGATCACTATCCAATCTTCATCAAAACAAACCAACCCATATCTGAAAACAATACTAAAAAATGGCAGTTGAAAAGAGCCGACTAGCCAACATTCCAAACTCTCTGCAAAATCCATATAAACACGAAATTCTAAATGAACCAGAGCCAATATCAACCTTCACCCAAAAATTAATACTAATAGCAGAAAAAACTATTCCCAAAACTACCAAAAATAACAATAAAAACAAACCATGGTTTACCAAGTAATGTAAAGAAGCTGTTAAAAGACGGAAAAAGGCATTAAAAAAATTCAGATTGAACCCAACTTCTACAAATCTACCGCCAAACTCGTGCAAAAGCACGACAAACTACTAAAAGAGCCAAACAAGAAACATGGTAAAACTATGTATCCAAACTAAATAACAAAACACCCACCAAAAAAGTCTGGGACATGGTTAGGAAAATTAATGGTAAACAAACACAACATCCTATCACCCACCTGGAAAAAATAAATGGCGAAAAATGTACAACAAAAAAAAGACATTACAAATATATTTGCTGAAGAATTCGGTAAAAACTCCTCACTTCAACATCATAGCTCTACTTTCCAAAACTTTAAAAATTAAACAGAAAAAGAAAAACTTAACTTCACCTCTAATAATTCAAAGAAATATAACACGCAATTTACTATATCTGAACTCAAAAGAGCCCTAAATAAAAGTAAGGACACCGCTACCGGTCCAGATGAAATACACTACCAATTTCTTTAACAGCTCCCAGAAACTTCGTTAAACTCTCTACTTAACATGTTGAACAATATATGGCTCAAGGGAAACTTTCTCAACTCCTGGCGAGAGTCCATTATCCTACCTATACCAACACCAAATAAAGACCCCTCAAATCCTTCAAATGACCGTCCCATCTCATTGACCAGCTGCATTTGTAAAACTATGGAAAGGCTAGTAAACAACCGACTCGTATGGATGCTGAAGAAAAATAAGATTCTGGACAAGCACCAATGTGAGTATAGAAAAAAAGAGAAACACTATCGACCAACTTGTCAAAATGGAAACCTTCATTTGCGACGGTTTCATCAGAGGGCATCATGTTGTGTCGGTTTTTTTCGATCTAGAAAAAGCATACGACACCACATGGAAATATGGCATCTTAAAAGACCTACATAACTTAGGTATCAGAGGCAGAATGCCTATATTTATACAAAATTTCCTTAAGAATCGAACTTTTAGAGTGCACCTTGGAGGGGAAAAGTCATGTTTATATAAACAAGAAATGGGTGTACCCCAGGGCAGCATTTTATCAGTCATACTCTTCCTCCTAAAAATAAACGGTATCTGCAAAGCGGTAACTCCAAATATCGACAAAGCTCTCTTTGTTGATGATCTTTCAATAAGCTGCTCATCCCCTAACATGCTAAACAATCAAAAAAAAAAAATCAATAAAATCGAAAAATGGACTAATGAAAATGGGTTCATTTTTTCTAAAACCAAAACAGTATGCCTGCACTTCTGCAATAAAAAAGAATATCACCTCAATCCACAACTCAAAATCAATAACAATTCAATAACAATGGCACAAGAGGTAAAATATCTAGGTATAATCCTTGATAACAAACTCAACTTCAAAACACATATAAATACATTAAAAAAAAAATGCCAAAAAGCACTGAATATTATTAAAATAATATCCCACACAAATTGGGGAGCAGACAAAAAAAACCATGCTCCTATTATATAGAGAACTAATAAGACCGAAGTTAGATTATGGCTGCATTATCTATGGCTCAGCCAGAGAGTCATATCTAAACAAGTTAAAACCATACAAAATCAGGCCCTCAGACTTTGTTTGGGGGCTTTCCAAACATCTCCCATTCCTAGCTTACACATTGAGGCAGATGAACTCCCCCTCCATCTGAGATGGGCAAAACTCTCCCTCCAATATACACTAAAACTTAAAAGTACCCCAGACAATCCTGCTTATGAAAAAGTTTTCTTTCCGAAATACCAACACTTCTATACTAGTAAACCTTCAAAAATTAAACCTTTAAGATACCGCCTCCAAAAAGCCATCAATGAAGGATACGAAAAAACCCAAAATATACTAACCCATAAGGTGGGGGACATTCCCCCTTGGACAATTCCGGAACCACTTATAGACATGTCACTAGGGACAGTTAAGAAACGCACGAACAACCAAATATACAAAAGCCAATTTTTAGAACTTAAGGACAAATATCCTTCTCATAAAACCATCTACAAAGACGCCTAAAAAATAACGGAAAGAGTGGGAGCAGCAGCAAAAATACAAAACTCCTACAAACAAACTATATTACCGGACGGTGCATCAATATACACTGCAGAATTGCAAGCCATCAAGATGGCACTAGAACTAGTCCAAGAGTCTAATGAAAACAAATTCATGTCCAGCCTAATTGCACTAAGAGAAGAAACATAAACCACCCATTCATTCAGGAAATCATGGAAACATATCATCACCAAATCAAAAATAATAAAACAATAGTATTGGCATGGATCCCCAGTCATGTTGACATAAGAGGAAATTCAGAAGCTGACAAACTGATGCCAACAAATATAAGAATCCCATACACAGATAGAAAAAACAAAATCAACTTGTACATTAAAACCAAATGGCAAAAGTTATGGGACGAACAACAAACTAAGAGACTTTCACGCAAATGTTGGGCAAGATACTAAATTCACCAGAATCCGAGTTGGTCATACAAAACAAACTAATGAATATCTTCTAAAAGCAGAAAATGCACCTCAATGCAGAACATGTGATCATCAACTAACCATAAAACATATATTAATGGATTGCAAAAAATATGAAAATACTTTAATGAACAAACCCTAAAAACATTTTTTCAGAAAGTAACATCTTACAAAATACTGCATTTTCTAAAGAAAATAAACTTTTTGGAACTCATCTAAAGATTTAATACAATACAAACGAAATAGTCAAAATTGAATTTTAAGCCCTAAAACAGGGGCAATAAGATGCATTAACCTTAAACAATTTAAAACATCACTGACTTAAGATTTAAATGAAGGACACTGCCTTCCACATTCATGGCACGAAATGACCCTTAGGGTTGATGTGCCGTAAAGTAACAATTTACCTTACCTTACCTTCCAATCGATGAAACCTATTTAATTTAGATAGTTTTAAAGGAATTGTGAATTAAATAACGGATCTTCAAAAAGTATTTACATGCATGATGCTTGTCTATCTCATGGGATCCGAAAACAAACAATTGTCGATGACTGCATTTGCTCCCCAACCCTCGTGGATTGAGCTCTCCAGTAAGGGAAATTGCTGATTGCTGCCTTGCGATAATTTATAGTTCTTCGTAAAAGAATAGAGCACCCGAGGCAATTGATAATGAATACGTAAGCATGTATAGGCATTATAAATTTCCCTTGCTTCGTATCCAGGATCAATAGCAAAGAGGTAAAAGATTTCCCACTGATGACAAATATATATATATATATATATATATATATATATATATATATATACTAGCTGGACCCCTCCCCCCCCGGCGCCTTGCGTTGCCCGGGAGAAAAAAGAATGAATAAAAATTTGTCAATATCCGATAGAACACAAATAGGTCACATCGGACAATATTTACCCTCGGAAAGAATTACTTCCGAGTTGAACAAAAATAGAAATTGCCATATCTCCTTCACTGACCGATTATAGAAAAGGTTACTTATTTCGGGCCGGGCTGTTAGCTATCTTCTCGAATGTTATCGAAAGCAAATCCTTGTAGAATGAGGAAATGTTTATTTATGTTGGTGGATTTTCGACACAGTAAGAACTTACGTTGTGTCTAACTCTGCCCTCGTGGGTAGTCAAATGTGACTGAAAGTGGACCATGTGTAACAAATGTACATCTTATTTTAGGCACGTAAGATAAATATATATTATGCAATAATTAAAAAAAAAAAAATGAAATCAATTTTGATATGAATTGCACAAATTAAGGTGTTGATTAATTACTATTTGAGTCACGTAAATCCCAATTTCGTATGGAGCTAGAAATGCAAAACAAATCTGTGTTGTCGGTCACTGAATACTGTATGAAGCAAGTATGAGTGTAAAAAGGCGAAACTATGATTATTTAATATGAACCACGTGTATACCGAGAACGCAAATAGGTCACATTATCAGTATCAGTTTTAGCGATGCTGGTTAGTGTTCCTTTTAACTGTAGTGAGTTAAATAAAGGATCATTATTCGTCATTATAAAACATACTTAAAAGAATCGACAAATGCTGATTTAAATCGTTTTGTTTAGAAATTGTTGCGATTGAATATATACATGTAGAGAGAGAGAGAGAGAGAGAGAGGATGGTTATAATAGGGAAATGTAAAGAAAAAGTCTTACGTAAAATAACCCCACGCATACAAATAAAAAAGAATACCTAATGTGAAAAGGAAAACACAAATGTTGGATTAATGTTAGGTTTTGTATGGATGGGCAAAAGTGAAATAATGAACTTGTGTTGTCTGTTAGTTTGATTAGTGTAAACTTCGTAGAGAAATTGATATTACGTGCTTCCATAGAATTGGTATCAACAATTGAATGTTGTCCAAATGAACACTGCAGTTCATTTTACGCTGTAAGTATTTGGAAAAAGATTTTTAAGCATTAAAGGTGTTATGTATGAAATTGCCTAAGTGTTTAAATTAAAAAAAATGAAATTATACCTGAAGCAAAATGAGAGAAATGTCTAAAGTCGATTCGCTAAAGAGATTGTGGCCGCCATTTTGAATCCCGGAACATTATAAGTAATTATGTTCGTTAAATGTATTCTGTAAAAACCGAAATGAGAATAAGTCTATACGTAATAGTTAGAAATAAAGTAATCCGACATTCTCGAAAATCAGCGGAATGCGAGGGAGCGTCTATTAAATTTGTGTGGAGTGTATTTTATTATGTATTAAATTAATGCGAGATGAATAGAAAATAATATGGGTTACTTTTTTATAAAGTATCCGTTGTTTATTAGTTCCCGGTGTAGCGGGGAGTGTGTTAGTAGTAAAATATTAGATGGAAAACTTTTTGCTACCATCTCTATGAAGTATGTTTTGGGAAGAGTTTACGATGGTGGGCTTGAAGTAATATTTACTGTTAGATGGAGAAAATAATCATAAATTTATTAAAACACGTTCGAGTGAATAAGCTTAATATAGTTGTGAGTTTAGTAGCATGTGGTATTTTCTTACTCTTTCCGAAGGTACAGGGGAAAAGCATCTTTATAGTGCAGATAAACAATTAAGAGATAACCTATTGACTCTCTAATTAGCATAACTATTTTTTAAACCGTTCATAATTAATTACTGTTTGGTCTTATTAATTTATAATTGCATTAGCTTAGGTTTGCTATCTATATACAATAGTTTCGGCTATATTAACAGTAATTAATTAAAGTTATTTTTCCGATTTATTTATTAAATATCTAAAACACCTTAAGTTTAAAACTGCATGCGCTCGCTGACGACCTTACCAAAGGTCGAGAAAGAAGCAAGTAGAGAAAGAGGGAGGGAAATTGTGGCTGTCTCACTCTCTCTGCCCCTTTTCTCTCGCCCTCTTTTTGCAGTTTTTACATTTTCCGTGAAAAATAAAATAACTTTATTTCTTAATTAAGTTTGTCTAATTTATAAATTTTAACCTCCTCATACTTTTATGTTTACAAACAATTTTCACTATTTTCATTGACAAATAAATACAAAAAAAATAATACCAGGAATTTGTCCAGATTACACCAAAAAATAGATTCGTATTTTGGTATGATAGTATATTAACATCCTCCACAAAACTACCATCCTCCTCAAAAAAATTATTCTACCTTTAGGCGATCACATGTAAACACATCGAAAAGCGTGACAGAAAGAAAAGAAACAAACACACTTATTTTAGAATTTAAAGTGGGAGAAAATTTTTACATATAAATTCAATGTAAAATGACCCCATTTTTTGGGCAGTTAACTAAATTTCTTTTTTATTATGGGAGTTAAATGCGCTGCAATCTTTTTTTGAAGGTGGGAGTGCTACATTTTTTAGATTACGTGTGGTTTTATGACCTTGTCACTCGGACTTAGGGGTTGTGGTCCAAATCTTTTGTTAAGTTCCCTAAAATGGTAGAATGGCCCAGAAATTGGAACATTTTATGTTAAATATATATACAACTGATCCCCCACTCTAAATTCTTAATACTAAAATATTTGTTTTTCTTTCTTTGTTTTCCAGTGTTAACACGTAATCGCCTAAAAAAAAAAACGCAGAGAGATGGGTGTTAATTGAGGGTGTTAATCTGCAAATTTACCCATATTTAAATTTAAAAAATCTGATACTTTTTTTCAACTATACGTCCCTTTTTAATTTTAAGCAATAAATTTTAGTTGTTTACCTTACCTGTGAAAATTACATAAATAGCTTTAAAATGATTTAACTTATTAGATACCTTATTTTTATAGGATAAATAAAAATATTAAAAGTTTGGATATTATTGTAGATTACCCCCCCCCCCCCCCCCTCATCTGATAAAATGAGATTCTACTTTTTCAGGCGATTATGCATGAATACCCTGAAAAATCTGGCGGAAAGAGAAACAACAAAAAATATTTTAGAATTTAGAGTAGGGGATCAGTTTCGCATATAAATTAAACGTAAAAAATCCTCCATTTTCGGGCTTTATGGCAGTTAACCTATTTTTGCCATTGTAGATAGAATTCTGTTATTTTTATTTGTTTTTTTGGGGGTCTTTTTGGGGCGATTGCATGTGGCTGCACGACCTTACTAGTAAGACTTAGTGTTAGTGTTAAAAAATTTATTAATTAACTACTCTAATAATTTAGAATGACCCTAAAAAGAAGGACCTCATTTCTTTAATGGGGGCGGTAGTTTAGCTGAGAGAGTTAATCTACAAATTTACCAAATTTTGTTGTTAAAATTATGGCATTCTCTTTATTTTCTTTTCTTTAATTAACGACCCCTCCCTCTCAATTAATTGCCGCCCGGAATGCGGGTAGGTTTTGCTAGTATTTACATAAATAAATGTAAATATTCATATATTTATATGAAGTAATGTTAATATTTATCTATTTATATGAATTAATGTTAATATTTATCTATTTATATGAATTAATGTTAATATTTATCTATTTATATGAATTAATGTTAATATTTATCTATTTATATGAATTAATGTTAATATTCATATATTTATATGAATTAATGTTAATATTTATCTATTTATATGAATAAATGTTAATATTTATCTATTTATATGAATAAATGTTAATATTTATCTATTTATATGAATAAATGTTAATATTTATCTATTTATATGAATAAATGTTAATATTTATCTATTTATATGAATAAATGTTAATATTTATCTATTCATCTATATGAATAAATGTTAATATTTATCTATTCATCTATATGAATAAATGCGAAAGTTTTTGTCTCGTGTTTACAAGAAACTTATGAGTGAAAAGCGTTTCAAGTAGGGAATTTTGTGAAGCGATGACGAGCTGGCAAAGCCCGCTAGTATATATATATATATATATATATATTCATGGACGGCTGTGGGGGGTCGGCAGGGTCAAGCCCCCCCCCCTTTTGACTTCACCCCCCCCACTTTACGGTCATCAATAATGAAGTTATATATGCATGTGTTTAACCGGGCCCCCCACTTTTAAGGAGAGCCCCCCCCACTTTTATAACTGTCCCGCCGGTCCTGAAAATTCTGCTCCAATCAAAGTCGACCAGTGAATTAGTGAGTCACACACACACACATACACACACGCGCATAATACCTATTATTATTAGCATCATTATCTTCTAGAATGACTGTGCCGTTCGCTCAATTACGGAATCACGTGACACTGTCAATTCGAAATTGACGGCCATCAGCTAAGATATTTCCAGGATCCATCAGAGGGTGTTTGCAACTTGCCAGCATGCACAAAGGATTTCTTATTTCCTGATCCGACATTTCCGAGGCGGAAAAATGAGCCGGTTTGGGTGCACAGGAAACTTCCGGTAAATCCCCGTCTCTCCGTCTCCCTTTTAATTCGGCAAACCTACGCACATAATCAATTAAAATGCAATAATTCATTGGAAATGTTATAAATGGACATTATGATTCTGCCAGTATGGCCTCTCGCTTTCTGTACACACACGCGAATATATATTGCCTACTGGAGAGTTTGAATTACCCACTAGACACCATCCTTGAGTGTCTTCGGTCTCTCTGTACAAGGGTTTGTCAGGATAACCTAACATGAGGACATTTCCCTTACAAGTAAACCCTGACTAAATATTCAAAATAACATAGTATTCGAAGCCCAAATAAGATCTCCCCGACACGGCTATACAAAGGCACATACGAGGAATGCTGCGTCCTTTTAAATAATGTTACCTCAAATAACAGCATTTAACTAGATACTCCACCAGACTAGATACATTCTTGTCCTGGGATCCGATAAAACCAAGAAACAACAAGAAAGATATACTATAACATAATTTAATTGAGGAGATGAAAATTAATATTCTTAACTTCTGTACAAACTCAAGGTTTGACAGGTAAAGGAGAACTTTAATGGAATATTCGAATAGCTATGTATCTCATATATATATATATATATATCAACTGTTAGTCCCAGCTGAGAACTTCGACTGAAGTAAAAATGAAAAAAAGAATGATAATTTGATAAATGTTCCGAATTTCGCTAAAAAGCATTTTCATGTTGTTTAATTATTTCTGCACATCTTAAAAATATACATTTTCTCTTGATAATACATTATACATGAATAATATATATATATATATATATATATATATATATATATATATATATATAAACATAAAATATAATAACACGAAATTACATAATTGTCGATGCAATAATTTATTTCAACCTTGTGGTTTTTTCAAGCATCAATACAGACAATTACATTTTTGAGACTGAAAGAAAATTGAATTAAACCTCGACAATTCAAACACAACCAGAGAGAGAGTGGTAGTAGCAACCCATCTGATACATCTTTATAGAGAGAGGGGGAAATTTAAATCTTATATTGTCGATCGAATGGGAGGAATCTTTATGTTTATCAAATAATGCTCGTGTCAAAAGCCACGTTATACTATGACACTTACGACTTGGCGATATAATACATATAGACAACCTTATTCACGCGCATATATAGTCAAACCTAGATACGTACACATCCTACGAGCACGCACGCACACGCAACATCACCCACACAGTCCTATAACGATGCATATTCATATATATATAACTATTAGACATACATCTTTGGCCCAGACAAATTCGGTCAGGGGAGACTCGTATTCTCAAACCCGATAGAAAAAAAAGAAATAAATAAAGAAAGAAACAAGCAGGCATACATAGAGAAGAAAGAGAAACCAACGATCAACCGCGTGTCACGGATTTTCAGTCTGTCTGGATTCCGAGATAGAGAATCTATTTGAAAAAATATATATATATATATATATATATATATATATATATATATATATATTATCTAAAACTATACGCATGTAGTCATATTTGAATCTATTTGAAATAAATATTATTTAAATTTATACGCATGTAGTTATATATACGAACACAGATGTAAATATATATCTATATATCCACACACACACCTACACACAATATTTACGTAAACACTTTATATTCTTATTGTAATACATTAATACAATATGAGTTCTAAAAATTCGTCTTGTATTATTTATATTTTAGGTTAATTTTATAATCTATGAAAATCTATAGTTATAACCTAATTCAAGTCTAATAATATTCAATACCTAGTGTATTCTCTGCAGAAAAATTCTTATTTTAAGTAAATAATCTGAATAAACAAATATCTCAAAATACAATTATATACGCATACACACTAATACACCAATAAATATATATCACCAAGGCAGTAATTCCGATTTTGCGACTGCCCGAGCTGCGTGCCCAGCTCTAACTGAGATCTGACTCTGGGGAACTGATCCCAAAACCTTTCTTTTACCGAAAGGGTGTATTTCATACCCTTTCTTTTTCAAACATCCTTCTTCCTCTCTCGGGAGTGGGTGGTGTGCACGATACGGACTCACTCTCTTTCTCTCTCCCATCCCTTTCCCTGTCTTTCTTCCTCTCTCGGAGTTGGGTGGTACGCGAGATACGGACAATTGAAATTCCTCTCTTTTAGATATTATTGTTATACAAAACACTTATTCTCTTTCTCTCTCTCTATTGGGAGGGCGTTCGCGCGCGACACCCAAGTGCTGACATTCATCAGTGACTAAGAGATTTTTGACCAAAACTCCAATCTTCCATATGGTAAACGTGGCTCATCGTGGTGCGATAATTAGATTTGACAATATACACCACCTTTTCAGACGGACCGACGCCCTTCTTCTTCCCTGTTCAGATAATCGCCCAGCGCTGATAATATGTACTTGTCTTAGATCTCCATCTTATTTCTACGTAGGGTCTAGCATCATCACCAATATGCATACTAGTGCGCCCCCAGGTACCGGATCCCCGTCGGTCCTAATTGTTCTGTCATATATAGTGTACACCCTTCGTGATAAATTACGGAAAAACTTATGCTTCGCCAGTGTTCGCAATTATATTCATATAATGAATTTTTATTTTTTAAAACTTTCCCGTTTCAGACGTTTTATTTCTATATTTTGTATATTTTTCTTTTAATTTCATCGCTTGAGACGTTATTTTATATTAATATTAGTACGAACACAGGCGAAGCATAAGTTAGTGTTCCGTCATTTTTAACGGATGGTGTACACTAGTAAATATATATAACGCCTTTCCAGAAACAAATGGGAGATGTGAAGGAAGAACTGCTATAATATCTAAGTAAAAGTATTGACAACTGAGTTTTACTTGTCCTATTGTATATTTGATTCTGGGTCACGAAAAGAGCGCCAGTGTTAACGCCTTTCTTAAAGAAGAAAAGCCAAACTGGTGAAATACCCAAATCTTGACTTGATAAACCATTTACGGATCTGGGTCGGACATGATGGAAATGGTGCGATAGACACTAAACAATGTGACACTAAAAATGGCGGGCAAGGGCATGGGAGGGAGAGGGGATAATACAAAATGAGAATATAGAGAGGGAGATGAGAGAATGACAATATGAGAAAGAGAGATGGGATGAGAGAGAATGACAATATGGGCGAAGGAGGAGATGAGAGAATGAAAGTGTGAGAGAGAATTGGTATATGAGAGAAGAGAGAGAGAGAGAGATAAGCTGAGAAAGAATGGAATATGGGTAAAAAGAGATGAGATAGGAGAAAATAAGAATATGAATGAGGAAAGGTATGAGAGAGAGAGAGAGAGGATGAGAGAGAGAGAGAGGATGAGAGAAGATGAGAGAATTAGAATATAATAAAGGATACAGAGAGAGGGGGGATAAGGTTATATGAGAGCATAAGAATATCTAAATGTAAAAGGACTAGCAAAAGCGATTAGAACTATGTTGGCTTCCGTCTGCCAAGGACAAAAGAAGACGACTTGATGTGAAACATTCGTACCAACCTGAAGGAGTGGGGAGACACCTTCCGGAGGATACGTTTATTTACAACATTACAACCATTAGCATCTTTTCTTTTCAGGTTTTGAATACAAAGCTCGCAGCTTTTCGTTCGTTTTTAATTTAAGTAATTATATTTTCATCGGCCGAGAAGCCATTAATGACAACTAAAAATAGAGAAACGGAATGAAAACAAACGAAAAACGAAGCCGAGTTGGAAAAGGTAGATATTAGCCTTCTTAAAACATCCATTGTGAATTCGGTGTGTCGGGGTCGAGTCTTGTCAAGGTTACTGCATCACTTTCAATAAGATTCTTGCGAAAGGTATGAATCCATATATCCTCTATCCAACTAGAGATTAAATAATAAGGTAGACTAGACTCTAAAGCAGGGGCGGGCAACCTCCGGGCCACATCCGGCCCGTGAAGGCTTAGCGTCCGGCCTGCCACCTTGCTATGCTTTATTATTGCAATCTGGCCCGCGGACCTCCCAGTAAAACTCATATCATTTTGTGACATAGACGTAAAAGTAGGTTTCAATTAAGATTTACAGTGGCATAAAAATGTATAAACATCAGCGAGCGATGATGCATGTATATTTCATTTTTCTTTAACTATTAATTTCAAATCATTGGCCTGAGATAAAAAGAGAAAGAGAGAGGCAAAGAGGAAACGTGAGACGAGGAAAAGGCATGAAACATAGAACCTATGTGAGATGTGTCAAAACGAATGCTGGATCAACTTGCTACTTCCCCGTCATTATTTTTTGTGATTCCAAAATGACTCTTCGTCGGCGCCGTATAAAAGAAGTCTCTGGAGAAAAAATATAAGATTTGTAGAGTGGTCAATGCAATTTTTATACAATTTATTCATGTAAACAAAATATAGTAATTCTGAGATTTCGTTTTTCACTCCAGCCCGCGATCCCCTTCCAAATGTCTCATCTGACCCTCACTCTGAAAAGGTTGCCCGCTCCTGCTCTAAAGCCTTGGTTGTCAAACTAGTCTAGAAGGAAAACTCCGAAACAACACCAGTCTTTCTCTGTTTATCCTGGCATTTTATCCAGTCGATTTGGATATCTCCTTGCCATTAGACTCTAGGCTAACGTACAGAAAACCGGATTTTCTTCTTGCGACGTCCAAATAAGTAAAATGTTTTTGCGTATATGGATCGACGCAGAACATCCGGTACATATAACAAATATCAAATCGTCGTATTGCCGACCAATATAAAGTATCATACTATTTTTAAAATAAATTCAGAGTGTCCCCCCCCCCCCCCGAAAACAATCTCGTATTTAAATGAGGACGCTTTATATTGGTTTGAAATAGGCCAAGTAATCTAGAAATCAGTCTTTAGGGATTCCAGCAGATATGATGCTCGGCGTTTTTTGTTTCACCCTGCGCTCCTACTTTACCTACTAAATTTTGTGGTAACCTTTCAAAGAACCCCCGTCGTCACCGCTCCTTAATTAACCAACACTGATCTGATTTACAGGTTCGTGAAGCATCTCAAGGAAGATGGATATTTACCCATCCATTCGACACTCCTTCTACGTAACCATTCTGTTACGCGCACACATACATCTTCTATCACATTCCTGAACAATTAACTCAATACCAAACGCGTGTAACCGAACTCTCACTATTAATCCTTTTAAACACACCTGTACAGCATCTCTCTCTTGCACACACAAAAATAGATCTTGTTCTGTTATTGTCAAACATGTTTTATAGTTCCCTACATCAGTTCTATTTCTTTCAGAAGATTGTTTCCTTTTCAGTGTCTCTCTCGGCAAACCTCTAATCGTGAAATACATTCTTCAGATGCCTCAAGGGAGATCTTCAATGAGGCACTGTCCTCATTGCCGATTTCGGGTTTCGCATCATATTGTCTCAGGCAGCAACCCCAACCTGACTATGGACGCGCCAGATCGCCACCTTGAAAGCTATCAGCTAGATGTGCCGACATTGCAAAAAATCGTGTTCTGACAAACTTCGGCCTTTCTTTTTTTACGACGCGTCAGCAGGCGTCAGCCAATGAGATCTGTCGCCACTTCCCCCCGCTCCCATATAATGCTATCCCCCCCCCTCTTCCTCGTTTTGATTCTTTTTATTCTCCATTGGTTTATGTTCGGGTAAGTTGCTTGCCCTTTTCCCCCCTCTCATTCCAGTTACCTAACAAAATTTAAACTATATTTGGTATTGGAACAATCTTAAAGCTAATAGTTAGCCCTACATATTAAACTATTTAATGAAATGTATCTATTTAAAATGTTTAACTAGTTAGTTACCGTTTTTTTAATAATAGATACACAACGCATTATTTTTTAAACAATAATGTGAGAGAAAGAGAAGCAAAGAGACAGATACATAAGTAGATAGAGAGGGGGAGAGAAAGAAAGAGAGAGCCAACAGATGACGATTAGAACGGAAGTGACGCCGCCGTTCCTGACATAGCGTTGCCACGAACGATAGCCAGGGAGATGCGTTGGAACAACCAGGCTGACTCACGGGGCTCGTGCCTAGACGTTGAAATCCTCCGTCCAATCTCCTGAAATTTTTTTTTAACAGTCTCGGGGGCCAAGCACACCAGACGTTTCCACTGAAACGTTAGTTACCTAAAACCTATCTTTGTGTAAAGAAAATAAAACAAACAAAAACAAAAACCTGTGTCGAAGTCGCACTTGCTTAAACATTTCCCTTCATATTTCTTTAAATGTGGGAAGATGCCCGCCTTATGCATCCACCCAACGTGGATGGATAACGGCCACTTATTCACCACAGCTTAAGCAATGCCGGTTCAGGAGAGGTGCACAACCCTTGATTCACTACATGCTCTCCACGCAGGTAAAAAAGGTAAAGGTCGCATAGCCTGGATGCGCACGAGTGTCGTTGCCAACATCGCACACTACCCATGGCCGTAGCGGCGGCGATTTGTTAAGAATCATCGTGTGAGCCCATCCCTCTCCTTCCGCTGCCTTGAACCTTCCCTGAGTTTTAGTCAAGTACCCATTTACTTCTGGGTGGACAGAGGGAGTTTTCAGACCCGAAAATTCGCATGTCGTGAGTGGGATCGAACCCGGGTCGTCCAGCCCAAAGACGAGTGCTATAACCACTCGCCCACAGGCCCTCCCTCCACGCAGAGACTCAAAGTAAATCTTTAACAGAAACTATCAGAAACATACTCAGTCAAACTATTAGCTATTTTTCTTTTTACTTTTCGGTGTTATAACTATTTATTATCCCTCTTTGCACATCTTTTATTTGAATCAAGATTCCATGAAATCTGTATAACAGTACGACTGTCCGTACGTTATCACCTTTCACACTCAATTTGAAATATGAGATTGTCCGATCCTAAAGATTTAATACAATATTTTATTTGATTGTAGAACACATGGGCAGTGTACACAATGATTCTATTATTATTATTATTATTATTATTATTATTATTATTATTATTATTATTATTCAGTACTCACTATGAGTTCTCACACAGGTCATCATCACTGATTGCTCACTGCTGATAATCGGTGGTGTTCCCTGGAGTCTGAGTGACAAGTTCCCCAGATTTCCAGTACTCTTCACCTCTTTTGATAGCGCAAAATCGTTTGCAATGGTTATCTCAACAGCCGCTTACCATTAATTTCTCGCTGGCAACGACCACTGGTCTCCTGTGGGATTTGGGTGCCCCCCCTCAAGGTATTCGACGCACTATTCCAGTGGAGGTCTGGTTAGTGCTCTCCCTCATTGGTCTTTTCATCTTCCTTGAGCTTCACAACTATTTTATTGCAGTTTCAGTTCGCCTGGTTTTGCAGTTGCTGTTGTTCATCATCACCATCACCCCACCATCATCATCATCATCATCATCATCTTATGTCACTTTTACCCATTAATACGTGGGTGTACCAGTTGTAGTTACAGCTATCTTATCATTATTAAGGAGGTATCGCTCAATACTATCGGAAGATAGAGCGATATATATAGGGAGATATTTCAGCGATTCAAAACATTTTCAAATCAAGTCCCAAATAAAGAGCATACATTAATGTATTATGGTTGTTTACAACTGTTTCGAGACAGCATTGATTTTAAGTCATACAATGAAGCATACATGACACTAAAGCTGAGTTAATCAACGTTTGTTTCCCTAAGAATTTGTTTTCCTATATATTTTAATCACACAAAATACATACTTTGTTTTTTGGGATTGAGTTATATTTGAAAAGAAAGACGTTTTAATTGTTTTAATTAGCTTTAAATCGCAATTAACACACCAAGTGCCCCATCTTTTACTAAGCTTCTGTTTATCACTTTCTTCCTCTCACTGTATTTTGTTTAACCCCCTTGCACTCTCATTTTATACCGTTCGATGATTTTCGCTTCCGTCTCTCCCCCTGTCTCCGTCTGTCTGTCTTTATTAAAAGAAAGAATAAATAGATTGGAATAGTCCATTATAAACAAAAGGGAACAACATGATAAGTAGTAAAACGATTGAATCCGTAGGAGATAACTCAAATAATTTGGAATTTTTTCCTTTTTCTTTTTTTTTATATTTAAATCGGCTTTATAAACTCACTTTTTCCAACGGATCAACGTTTTTCTAGTATATATATATATATATATAAGTTTGGTATGTTTATATATTTCTATTCACTCCTACATTAATTAACCGATCATTATGACTTTTGGAACACAACTGATAGGTGTAAGGGTGGGATATGTGGGCTATATTTAGTTTTAGTTTTATGCTGAGAGTGCAAAGGAAGGTGGAAACTCTTCGTGACAATTTAGATACCTTTGATTTTTGTGAAATTTTAACAAGAGGTATTAGATATATATATATATATATATATATATATATATATATATATATATATACACATATATTCAATCTTTTCTAAAGTAGTTTAGTTTTTTTTTATCGGACATAATATGGATACAACCTCCCATTTGAAAATTCAAATATTTCAGATTTGCATAGTAATTCGACATCAATTAAGCAAGATTCCCTAAATTTGAATTTTTTTTTATTAAGATCACTTAACCCTGAAATTTGAGATATTTTATAGAATCAAAATCATTTAATGGAATTTGATCAAAATTGGTGTTAGGATTCTAGACATACGGTTTATTATTATTATATTTTAATGTTAATCTTCGCAAGGGGACATAAAAGTGGTACAAAACCTTTTGGCAATTAATTTTACCCGTACTGAGATGGGTATTTTTCTAGTATATATATATATATATATATATTAGTGTATAATCAACGTCAGTTCTGGCATTAATCTATTAATAGTTATTTTTCATTGTTCGAACACTGTGACTGGACTTCATGTTGTGAGCGTTCACGTTTTTGGCCGATTAGTTCTTTTTACTACTTCCTGAGTTCCAAAATATAATTTATCTTGCCAATAAATGTTTGCTCGAGAAAACCAAAACACAAAACCCTTTCGAATGAATAAGCTTAATACAAGTGCTGACCAGCGTTTCCCGATTTTAGTTTAGAATTGGGTACTCGCAGGAGAGATCAATTGAGGGTTGCCAACATCCCCAAATGAAAGTAAAACAGTATTTTCTCCGAGTAAACTCGAACATGGAACACTGTATTTCACATTCATATGAGCATGTCTATTTTTCGGCATATCAACCCTTTTTGAGTTATTTAATGCTGAAACAGAATGACTATAACAAAACGATTTATTCATACTTAGGCATGAATCACAATGTTGTCCTATCGTAATGATATCAATACGTAAATGGCCTACAGAGTACAAAATCTACTTCACAATCTAATAGGGGTGGATCTTATCTTTTCTCTACAGCCCCTTACAGAAGTGACGGTGCTAGTCTGTCTCTTCTCTGTCGCTATTTCCTTGGTATGCGGTCAACTGTGCTCCAATCTATTGTTTCTCCTTGTAAGTCATTCACAGCAAGAACTCTTCCATAAAAAACTTTCCTTTCTTGCTCCGTGTGCCCAGCATCAAACGAAACTCCCATAAACATAGTTTCTTTCCAAGAACTTCTCATCTGTGGAACACATTATCACGGAACTGCTTCCCTGCAGGCTACAACATTATCGTTTTTTAATCCAATGTGAACAAGTACTTTTCATAACCCGTTCTCATAAGTAATCAAATTCATCAGCTTCAATCTTCTCATAATATTCTACATCATTCAACTAACAATCCATCCATCTCATTGATCCTTATTCTCGAGTAGCTTTTGGCCTTGATAAGTGATAACAGATTAGTAACAAATGGAGGTGGATCTGATAGGTATTGAATAATATGTTGGCCGTGACGGTGTCTATGAGGTCAATAACACACCTCTTGCACGTTTGAGGATCATATGTCGAAAGTCTTTTCGAAATGTTTAACTTTTGTTCCCACCAAACAAGGCATATTGCCATTGAAGCATAAGCGGCTACTGTGATAGGGACCAGATTTATAGTGTCAACCTGGGTGGGGAGTTGGGCAGCAAGATGTTTGTTCACATTACATTTAAATTTCTGCATCTTGGTATGGTCAGAGAAACAGGGAGTAGGGAGGAATTCCAAAGGCAAGCGGTCCAAGCCAAGAAGCTATTAGACTATACAATTTTCTGGCATCTAGGGACTTCGATAGTGAAGGGGTGGGATTTTGCTGCTAGTCGGGTAGGTCGAGGGTATTTACGTTAAGGAGGCACAAGTGCAGTAAGTTCATCGGAGCATATTCTTGTAAAACAAGTAACGGGATGCAACACTGCGGCGATGTGACCGGGGCTGGCTTCCCCTATTCTTCTCTCTGGTAAAGTAGTCCACGATATTCATTGTTATTAAATGTTTATTTTTTATAGACATTTTTGCTGTGTTGATTACCTGCGATTCCGTTGTAGAAACGAGGCTAAAATGTGGACAAAAAAATAGGTAAAAAACACAAAACAACAACAAAAAACCACACCAAAACAACATACCAAATATTTGAAGAAAAACTGTGCTAGGAAGACGAGATTCCATGTTCTTAATGATTTTGCTTCTTGAACGGATGTGAGCAGACATTTATTCTGCCATACATTTGAGAATTCTTTGTGCCAGAAAAACACCGATAATAAAAAATATTAATAATTCTAAGAGAATGGCGGCCATTGACAAAATACAAAAACAAAGATACGAAATATCAGGTTTTTTCCCCTCTGTGTGACGTAGGTGGTCAATAAACCAAACACGCATACGTGCGTGTGTGTGATAATAATATAAAAACGATTCTTTTATATAGTTCCGATCGATTCTTATGAGAATCAATTTCCAAAGCCAAATGAAGTCCAATATTCAATTTTTAAACCTGTTACGGGACCGACCGTTGAGGTTGATCGGCCTCACAACTAAGAAAGGAGACAAAGGCAAGTTACGGCAATGACAAAGAAGAGAGGGCAAACACAGGTGAACAGTTAACAAAAATGAGTATGTTTTTTTACAATAAGAAATGGTAATAACAAGAAGTGATGGGATTTGAGATGACGTCACTGGAAACAGGAGAAAACTGGAAAGACGGGAGTGGCGTCTCTGGTGACAGCAAACTGGACGACAAGAGTGATGTCATTGGAGAGAAAAGGCTGGAAAGATAAATGACGTCACTGGAACAGGAGAAACTGGAAAGACGGGAGTGGCGTCTCTGGTGACAGCAAAACTGGACGACAAGTGTGGTGCCGTTGGAGAGAAAGAGCTGAATAGCTGTTTATGGATGTCAAGGTACCCTTGCTGTTGCTGGCTGGCAAAAAAAGGAAAGAATCTCGCAGTAGTTGTATGAGTAGCCCTGATAAGGGCTGCTGGAAAATATATTTATATATAATCTTACGGAAGATCAAGTCAAAACAGCATGATACCGTCGGTTTCAAATTAGCAATTTTAAAAAAATCACCGCTTATCTTCAGTTAACCTGAGAAGTCCTGTTTTTGAAAATGTGAGTTTTCGAGTTATGTTTATTTATTATTTTTTTAAAAGGGGGTAATTCAGTTTGACTGAAGATGATCGGCGATTAATCACTGATTTGAAACCGACGGTATCATGTTGTTTTGACTTGATCTTCTGTAACACAATATATTAAACATATTTGACTCTTTTTAAATTTACATGTTTAAAAAATTATATTTTAATAATCGAGCACTGTTTTTATTTTATTCTACCAATATTACCAAGGTATATATATATATATATTAGCTGTACCGAAAAAAAAATGAAAAAGAAAGATAACTCTTACTCAAATGAATAAGAGTATTCGTCTTAGATGATTTGTTTTAAGGTGACTATTTAAGAATTGCTGCATATTAGAAAACTACCGGATCAGGTTAAGTAATTTAAAATAAATTGTAGCCAAAAACATGATACATTAATAACAAATGAAAGTTGGCTTGTCAGAATAAACGTTTGATTTGTTCGCTTAAATTCTAGTTACTTTCAACTTTTGAAATCCGGTCAACCTTATTTTATATCAAACTAGCTGGACCTGTACCCCAGCGTTGCCCGGGAGAAGTAGAAAAGAATTAATTAAAATTTGTCAACATCCGACCGAACACAAAAAAGTAAAAAGAAAAATGAGTATGCCTTCTGAGCTCTACTGAAACACACTAATATAATTAAGGAGGCCTACAGAGCACTAATAAACCACGTGTGTTCGAAGAGAAATGATGATATTCACAATAGTTAAAGTACTACCTATTACATTGATTTATTTTTAAATGACTACATAATAACGTTGAATTTTTTTTTTTAAATCCGGCCCATAGCCTCCTTTCCCATCACCCTCATAGGCAAAAGTTTAACAATGTAAAAAAAAAGAAGTTTTGTGAGACGACTAGGACCGAACCATAAACCTCTTGGTCTTGGATCTACACTGCTAACGTGTAGGCCACGAAAGCGAGTATAGAATATAAGGAAAAATAGACCATTTAAACGCATGCCAGCCAGTAGTTGGTATGCGTTTTATCTTACAATCCGCCGTAAAGTTACCGAATGTAGGGTCAACCAGTCACATGTTTTGGGTCATTTCTATACCAAGAAATCGATGGTTATTTTTTTTCAATGTTTGGATATTATGCATGTGAAAGGTGTAGGTATCAGAAAATGAACACTTTATGGGATCTGTCGTATATTAACTTAATTCGGAAGTCGAGTCACTGAATAAATTGTAGCCACCATGTTGAATGATGAAATACGGCAAATAACTATGTTCGTTAATTGCATTCTCTAAAAACCGGAATGAGTATAAATGTATACGTAATAGGTAGAAGTAACGCAATCCGATATTCTAAAAAATCAACAGAATTAGCGGGAGCGTTCATTAAATGTGTGCGTAATGTTTTGTATTATGTAGTAAATTAATAGCAGTAAATAATAACGGACAATTAATAATGGACGTTGTTTATTACTTCCCGGTGTCGATGGGGGTGTCAGTACTAAAGTGTTAGGGGGAAAAGTTTTTGCTACAACCAATACAGAGTATGTTTTGAGGGTAGTCGAAGATGGTGGGCCAAAAGTAATATTTAATGTTAGCTGGAGAAAAATAACAAATTAACTAAAACACGCTCGGGTGAATAATCGTAATACAGTACTGAGTTTAGTAGGGTTGTGGTGCATGTGGCTATTTTCCTATTCTTCAAGAATGTATCGGGGAACATTGTTTTAACTTTATATATTAGATATAATAACTCTATATATTAGATATAATATTATATTACATTTCAGTGCACGCATTGTGTGCATGAATCTGTTGTCTGTAGACAGATTTCTGTAGCAATATATTTCCGATTGAATGTCTAAAGAACACCCCCCTCAAAGTACAAAACAAATATTTAAATAGGTTCGTTTTGTCAAGTTATGTGATCTGGCTCTGAAAAGTTCGTTAGATGTACACGTTGGAATTTTCGATGTAAAATGCATGCATTATTATTACTAGCAAATATATGCTCTCTCCCATCACATATTTTTGCTATCCCGGAAGGATGGTATCATTACGAAAAACATATACTACACTATCCCGCTAAAGTAATGTAAATTAGATAGCAAATTAATCAATCCCTTTCTTCTATATAGAATAATAAGCAATAATAATACTTCTATTTAATAATAGGAATAATAATGATAATAATAGTAGTTTTAATAGTAGTAGTAGTAGTAATAATAATAATAACTAGCGGGTTCTGTGTAAATTACACGAAATGATGTTTTCAATACTAATTATCTTGTTCTAACCTATACATGTTTGAATAAAATATAAGATTTGACTTGTATATTTATTTTTAAAAATGAACAATACATGAAAAAATTTACAAAATAAAAGCGGTTTCGTGTCAGTCCGTCAGACCTTTTTCTCGATTTGATCGATCGACTAATTCCGATTTCGACGACTAAACCTTACTTTGTAAATGCTTTAGATTAACTTAAATTTGGCTCCAATTCATGAGTAGCATACAAAGATTCGGAAGGTCGTTGCTTTTTATGTAAGCATGACACACAAAATGTTTGTTGGGATCGAACTATAAACCAGTTACAAACCAACGTCAAAATCCTACGTCGCTAACCGTTGCGCCAAAGAGAAATACTTAAAAATATTACGAAAATTAGGTGACTTAAATACTTTTCCACATCTAGTTGCGGCACACATGTGCAGAGCTTTTGATGTAAGCTTAACACACGAACACACACGCTATCCTATTAATATATGGAAGATTCATAAGACTTACCAGAAAAGAGACACATGGAAAAAGACACACGAAAACATCTTGGCATGGCTACGAAATGGTCACCTGAACAAAAAAACGGAATCGCTACTGACAGCCGCACAGAACAACGCAACCACAACAAGCTATATCAAAGCCAAGATAGACAAAACCCAAGAAAACAGTAAATGTAGATTCTGTGGACAAAAAGATTAAACGGTAAATCACATAAGTGAATGCAGCAAATAAGCCCCCCCCCCCCAAATAAAAAAAAACGTGACTGAGTAAGAAAAGCAGTCCACTGGGAACTATGCAAACGTCTTCACTTTGAACATGCAGACAAATGGTACAGACATACACCAAATACAGTCCTCTGGGACATGGAGGTATAAACAAACTTAGCCAAGCAAAGAGACCGGACGTGATAATAGTCACCAAGAAGGAAAAAACCTCGCAAAATCATAGATTTCGCCATCCCAGCAGACCACAGAGTAACGATCAAGGAGAAAGAAAAACGAAGTAAATACTTGAAACTAGCCAGAGAACTAAAAGGAATATGAAACATGAAGAAAATCATTATAATATCAATGATTGTAGGTACGGTCCAAAAAAACAATGGAAAAATAAAAGGAATGATTGAGATCATACAACAAACGGCAGTGATAAAAACAGTCTGAATCTTAAGGAAAATTCTTGCATGTGAGAACCAATCAACATAACCAACGAACACGATGGAACCAGAGATGATTTTAAATGGAAACAGAACCAAACCTATAAGAAAAACAACACATAAGCCCAATGGAAGTGAACACTGTTAGAAATCCATTAAACTGCCCCCCCCCCTCTCTCTCCAAAACAATTAGTCATACACACATGCACATGACATCAACATCGGTTAATGGCATGTAAAACTATCGTGAAGGGCCAAGGAGGATGGAAAGACCGAAGAGGGAAGGGTACGGAGAGTACTGGAACCTTTGGGGCTTAGTGTCACTCAAATTGCAGAGAAGACCAACGACCGTTGTTAGCGAGAAATCAATGGTAAACGGCTGTTGCAATAATGAAAAGTGATTTGCATTGGTGATTGAAAAGAGATTGAGAGTGCTGGAAATCTGAGGAGATTGTTGTCACACAGACTCCAAGGAATACCACTGGTTATTGTCAGTGAGCAATCGCTGATACTAACCTGTGTAAAAAAAACTCCTAGTGAGGAAATAATAATAATAATAATAATAATAATAATTAATAATATAGAAGTAAAGAGACTTATTTTACCTATGCAAAAAGCATGTCATAAAAAAATGCCACCGTTTATGAATTTTCGAATGAAATCCGTGTATAATAAATAGTGATTGTGACCCAACGGGTCACGGGTACGTCTAGTAACTCTATAGATGACGAAAGTTGGATGGAACGAAGTTTGTTGTGTCGATATCTCAGATCCCGTCGTTCTAAATCTCCTTTTCTTGATAAAAATTCTCTTTGAAATTGTCCAATCTTCCAATCACATGTACCAGATATTTTGATTTTCCCCGCAGGAAAAGTAACGCATTTAAAACCGAAGAAATCCAGATTGCCAGTTAATG
The DNA here is from genome assembly GCA_963556195.1 of Sepiola atlantica. Classification (NCBI taxonomy): domain Eukaryota; kingdom Metazoa; phylum Mollusca; class Cephalopoda; order Sepiida; family Sepiolidae; genus Sepiola; species Sepiola atlantica. Next base: position 175,728,768 of record OY744520.1, on the reverse strand, counting down.
TGACGCCTTTAAAGGTATTGCGTCCAAAATAAATGAAACATTTCCCAATAAAGGTCGGAATTTTCCTTCAGGGAATTATGTTGTTAATTATTGCAAATTAAAAAAAAGAAATAGCCATATCGATTAAATGTTCTTAGCGATCAAACATGTTCTTTCGCTCACGCTGAGCTCCATTGTTTACTCTGTAAACGTAACTGAAAATAATTATTTTATTTATTAAAAGGAAATTCTTGGGATTACTTTGAGAGTAACATTATTTAATAAAGGTCTCTCTCGCTGTGGTATTTTTAAGTCACGAGTGGGCATTGTTGTCTTGCTTTTTGTAAAATTGATTGGAGATTCGTTGAAACATGCCCACTCCCTAAAAACAACGTTTTTACTGAGCAAAAAATGAAAAAAGGATGTGTATAATATTTTTAATGGCTTTTTCTTCTAATCTGAATGCAACCAAACTTCAGATTATAAAAAAAGGCCATGACGAATATTACACATAGCTACATATTCCGAATTGACAATAATAATAAAATTAGACTCATTATTTACTATAAGAAATTTAAAACCCGAAATATTGTAGTAAAAAAAAAAATACTCCCTAACACCAAAGCCACTACAAAGAACAAATGTTATTTATAAGTTTAAATGCCCTTGGAGATAATGTAACTCCCATAATAATAATAAAGCTATGTTGATTTTACAACCACTACCCTATCCCGCCGCCTCAACATGCATCGTGTAAACTCTAGCTCAATTTACCAACATCTACAAAAATATAACTGCCCTCACTCTGATTTAAGACAAATTCTAGTTAATAACACTAAAATAATAAATTCCGAAACCAATTTAAAAAAAAAAAAAAAATTACTTGAAGCTATCTACATAAAAACACAACAACCTAAAATTAATAACATCACATATAAGACCAGTGGCAACATTTTAAAATGTATAACGTAATGCAATTTTATTCTGTGATTCCATTCCAGCGTCGCTGAATTTAAATCGTCAACGTCTTTCTCGGAACAATGCGAAAAACGTTCTTTGCGCGTTTTCCCGCCGTTTTAAAAAAAATTCTTTCTCCAGCTTTTTTGTTCATTTGCTTTTGACATCTGAAGATGATTAGCCGAAGAATCGAAAACGTTCGTGTAACCTATGGGACATTTATTAATTTTTTGATTTTTATACAAAAAAGACCATCAGAAAAATTGAAAAAAATTGAAAAAGTTTAATTAAACAGACCAAATGAAAAAATGCTGCCTAAATACATACACACATTATATATATATATATATAATTTCTTTGAAAAGCCTGGCTTAAGGAAGGAAAATAAATTTTTTTCATTGCATATACCTTGTTTTGAATAACTGAAGACGTAATTTTTTATCTCTTTTATATCTATCTAATATATATATATATATGTATGTATTTATATTTAAAGTTTGTATATTTAAAATATGAATTTCATAACATAAAGCAATTGTAATAGCTCAATAGTGTGAAGCTAGAGCTATGGTATGAAATATTTTTATCTAATTTTAAACCACGTCAAATGTTAAAAAGAAAAGATTCACACCATTTCACAAAAAGCTGTTTTTTTATTTTTATTTCCAGCATATAATTGTTTCGGCTTATTACTAAGATATTTATAAAATGCTTCTGTATCTGATGCATTTATTTCCTTGGGTGGCTATCTTCAGTGCCCGTATATAAACCAAGAAAAAAAGAAATAACTTTTCAGGCAAGTAAAACCTGGATTACAGTCTGTACTCATTATCATTTCTTTTTCTTTTTTATACTAATAAAGCTGTTAACTCTTAAAGCTCCAAGTCGCAGCATCCACACGCCATGTGCGTTTAGCTATTAGATTTTAAATCGTTCGTCATCGACTTAGATATTCATCTCAAATCACAGGAAATACAAATAAATGTTTTTACTTACCGTTTATTTTGGTGTTTCCGACCTATTTATTTCTTTTCATCCAGGTTTTTACCATTAATATTTCCTTATTTTATATGCCCTACCTACATTATAGATTAGCATGTCCGTGGTCAACTTCCGTTTTTCCGTACAACAGGAAGTATACAACCAACCCGTTCAATAATCAACTAGATCGTTCATTCTTGTCTTAATTATAATATAGTGTATAATAATACTATAGTCTGTAAATTCTTCTTTTATATTATTTTATTTTTCAATGTATTTTATTAGGACATATGTGTTATGGATTTAATTGCATTACTTATCTTGCTGTGACTTTACTGAAGTTACACTATGGCACCTATTCTCTATTACAATCCTCTCTTGAATTAAATAAATTACAAGTAAAAACTAATACCTATTTAAAAAAAAATTATATTTAATATTTAACAATTTTAAAAATATTTAACCACAAATATTTTTCGTATAATTAACACAATTGACTATTTTATTTAACACTAACACCATTCCGACGTATTCTTCCTGTTCAGGATGGTAAACGAAAAGGCTCCCACGTGGATTTTCCTAGACACGTTGTTTTAACTGAATTAAAATGTAATATTTACCCAATTTTTATTTAATTCTATTTTTTTTTTCATATAAACTAATTTCACAATCTTTTTATTCTATAAGGAAATGGAGGGGTTTTCGTATCTTGTTTACTGTTTATATCTGTTTATTTATTTTATGATTCTCGGGTTTTACTTCCTGTCCAAGCGGCTATGGTACTTCCTGTCCAACCGACTATGGTACTTCCTGTCCAAGCGGCTATGGTGTAAACAGACATTTCCGTTGAGATCATAGTACAATGAATTTATTTATCAATACTGTCCTTAATTAAAACAAAGTATATAATAATGTGATATGCATATTTTATTTGTCTTATATTTTATTTTGAAATATATAAGAAAATATTTTTATCAATTTTATATATTACTTGGTGTTATTCACTTATATATTGTTGTGTATTTGAATGACAAACGTACGACTTACCTCGTGGGGATCCGGGCACAGAGAGAGAAAAGAAAGAGAGGGAGTAATGCATTTTATGGGAAGGAAGTACTTCCGGCGAAAACGGAAGTACTTCCGGCAGAACGGAAGTGCTTCCGGGGGAGAGGCATTGTGGGAAGGAGGCTGCATGATAAGAGGAGTCAATGTTTGGGAAGTCGTGAGTGTGCCAGAGCGACAGGTTGTCCAAAGTGATAGAAGGAAGCCGAGAGGAGTTTATTTTTTTTATTTTTGCCCGAAACTTAACTACATATATCATACTGTGAACTTGACGAAGGTCACAATAAACACGATTACAATATTCCCTTAAAACAGTAAAAAATACAACACTTATTTAAACTTTTAATTGTATTTTATCTATCTATTATATTAAGTTCTTTTTATGTCGTGGTTAAAATTACCATTTAATTAGGACAGTAGTCATTATTCTGATTTTTTGATTTTTAAAAAAACTGTGATCCATTAATAAACATCCCGGTCGATATGATCCTAATTACGAACTCATTCCATGGTAACGCGTTGTATTTGGTATAAGATATATTATTATGTTGATTTTGGTTACTAATTAGTTTAAGTTTATTTCAAATCTTTAAATCCTGTAAAGTAGGTGAAAGATTTTATCTATCCTTACTCTGTTTACATCTTTTGTTTATCCATACGCTCGGTATTTAAAACCGGATTACAATTAGATCATCATCTTGATTTGGAAATGAAATGCTTATTATTTTACTGATTGTTATTTGATTCATTATTTTGTTCTATATGCCTTCATATTAATTTGTTTCTTACGGTATTATTTATATTATATATATCTTGTTTCTATATACCTTCATATTATGTTTTGAGGCATGTCCGTCCGGATTTTTCTCCGCAATCATCCATTGAATTTCTCTGAAATTTTGCATGAAGTTGTAACTTTGGTCAGGTTAGAAAGTGACATTCTCCGATTTTTTGAAAAAAAATCTGGTTAGCCCCCCCCCCCCAGGAGGTCAAAAGCCCCCAAAATGGCAAAAAATTACCCTTTTCTCCCATAACGTTTGATCCATCCATTCAATTTTTCTGAAACTTGGCCAAAATGTAGAGACAATTATTCTGGATATAAAATGAGCATCCTTGACCTCAGAAAAGTTCTGGTTCGCGCTCCCAGGGGGTCAAAGGGGGGGGGGGGTAAAAATGCCCCAAATTGCCCAAATTTATTGCATTTTACACTCGCCCCATCGAGTCACATACAGAGGGGGACCACGCACGCGCGGCTTGTTATTACAGTATTATTTATGTTATATATATCTTATATATGGGGTAAGGTGCACGATAAGTCATGAAAATAAAATGCCGTGGTAGACAAAATGTGTGAAGAAAGACAAACGGAAAACAGGTTAAAATGCAGGAGAAAAACAAAAACAAGAGATTTGACCGGTTTCGTTCTGAAGACGTTCGCTAATACGAACGAAACTGGTTAAATCTTAAATTTTGTTTTTCTCCTGCATTTTAACGTGTTGTCTGTTTGTCTTTTGTCACACATATCTTATATATGTTATAGCTTATTTAGGACGTATTTAATTTTTTTAAAAATCACTTTACAATTCTCGAGTTCTATTGTAATAATTTAATAACTTTTTCCTTTTTCTGTAGTGCTATTAAGTTTATCACCCAGATTCTTTTAAATATAGTTTTCGTTTTAGTTATTCTTATCTATTCCAATATATTCTCTATATATAATTCAAACATTTTGCAAGTATTCATCAAAGTCTCTTTGCGATCTTCCAACATAGGAGAGTTCCTTTGCCATCATCGAGTGCAAAGGGAGGTAATTTGGATTACACCACAGATACATTTATCTATTTAGTTTACCTTTTTATAAAAACTTAACTTCTCTAAATACGGCACCAGTCATTGTAACAACGAGCCTACCGTAAATAAAATGACCGATTTTCATAAATAAATACACGGAGAAGTTAAGTGGATTTTTCCATGACGATCTGATCACAAAGACGCATTGACAACCCTCATATTAAACTCATGTGAATCTTTTCAATTTATTTCTTGTAAACGCAAGTAAATAAATTGTTTTTATTTGAACATGTTAAATATCGATGTTTGTGATTTATTTTGTCTGTATTTTTTATTTATATTTCTACAAAATTATACAGATTCAACAGACCAAGTAATTTAATAGCCAATATTGTCATAAAGTTGTAAAATATGAGTCTATTTTGATAACAAACATGAACATTTCTTTTATTTTAATTTTTAAAGTTACTTTTTTAATTTTAGGAATGATGAGATTTTGTAATTGAAAAAAGTAAAATTATCATTAAAAAATGATCAAAAATAATTTATTTTTTAAATAAATAAGAGAAGTTAAAATAATTTATTTAATTTTCATGATAATTCTCTCATGATAGAAGCCTCGTCAATTATGTTCTTGGAGCAGAGGAAATCTAGTTAAGGTAGCACCCACACATAAAAATAGTGAGTTTCTGTAATCTACTACAGACAAAAACAACATGGCTGACATCTGTAATACTATCACCCTCTATACATAACTCTGGTATGACTTATTCTTTAGTATGCCACCCAAGCAACAAATCCTTAGCATCAAAAATATATCGTAAACCTGCACCGTGTTTAACACTTAGCAACCAGAATGGTGAGAGAACTGTTCATGCTTACTTATAGTAGATTTAAAGACTAAATCTGTCATTACCTCAGTGGTAGAAGATGCGAGGAGATCTGATTCTGAGGTACAATATCATAAACGATAATTTCAATCTACCTTTCGAGGACCCTTTCACCACAGTGCCAAGTCGCATCTGCAGAAGATGACCACTTCAGAAACAAGAGAAAGATCTTATCAGATTATCCGATAGTGTCACGTGATACTTCCTCTCTGTGACACAACATCCTAAACACGTCAGTTTAAATTCTAACTCTCAGATATCATGTAGAAATTTCCGCTTGTTTACTTAATATAGGTTTATGCGGAAAATTTATTTTTCTAACACCCATGCTACCACATATTGCCTCATCAAATAAAAGAAGCAAGAAGAAAATGGATGCTAAAAAACAATCGAACACAGAGTAGAAGAAATGAATGTAAACAACAAGAAAGTGAACTCCTGTCTATTAGATTGAAATAAGTAGAACGTCTCGTGGAAAACTTAAGATCGAATAGTTAGAATGGCCACACCTTGTTTTTGTTCTGGGCGCCCTGAAAGATATTTTATCATATGTGGATCCCATATATACATATATGAATTTTAAAATAAATTATTTGTTTCTAGGTTAGTAGAAACTATCGACAAAATCAATTTTGTTTTATTCATAACATAAAATTCAAATTCAAATCCGAATCTCAAAAATGTTAATAAACGCATGTACATTTTCTAAAGTCGATGGAAAAAAAAAGGTGAATTTTTCTACCGTTCCAGTAAGTACCTGACTTATGGTGCAATCCTCTACTTTTTAAATTACAGGAGCCACGTTTTGATGCAATCCTCTACCTATATAATAAATGGAGCCACGTTCTGATGCAATCCTTTACCTATATAATAAAGGGAGCCACGTTTTGATGCAATCATCTACCTATATAATAAATGGAGCCACGTTTTGATGCAATCCTCTATTTGTTAAATAAAGAAAGCAACGTTTTGATGCAATCCTTTACCTATATAATAAAGGGAGTCACGTTTTGATGCAATCCTTTACCTATATAATAAAGGGAGTCACGTTTTGATGCAATCCTCTACCTATATAATAAAGGGAGCCACGTTTTGATGCAATCCTCTACCTATATAATAAAGTAGCCACGTTTTGATGCAATCCCTTACCTATATAATAAATGGAGCCACGTTTTTGATGCAATCCTCTACCTATATAATAAAGGAGCCACGTTTTGATGCACCCCCTTACCTATATAATAAATGGAGCCACGTTTTTGATGCAATCCTCTACCTATATAATAACGGGAGCCACGTTTTGATTCAATTCTTTTACTTGTTTAAATAAAGGGAGCCACGTTTTGATGACATCCTCTACCTATATAATAAATGAAGCCACGTTTTGATGAAATCCACTACTTGTTATATAAGGGGAGCCACGTTTTGATGCAATCCTCTACTTATATAAGATTCAGATACGCCATGAGATTGAACACTGCTGCCACATCTGAGGAGGTGCCGCTAAGAGCACTTTTTTTTTGCTAAGGCAGAGTTCAAAATAGACTTCGAAATCTAGTAGAGGATGATCCATTTTTTCATTACAGACTCTTTCTCACAGAAGATACGTCACTAGTCTCTCTCTACTCTATTGTTACTTTCATGAAAGATGCTCGACCGAGCTCTAATCTCTGGTTCTCTCTTCCAAAATTTTCACAGCAAGAACTCACTTTGCTACCATAATGAAAAATAACTAAATGTATATATGCATATACGTATATGTATATATAACCTTTTAAAATCAAATATGTGTCTAGGTTAGTAAAAACTAACAAGGAATCAATTTCCTTATATTGATAACATAAAATTCAAATCTTAAAAAATTCAATAAACGCACGTATATCTCCTAGTAAACAAAACAAAAAAAAAAATAGAAACTTAAAAAAACTTAAAGCGTCTCTGGACTCAAGGGGGTCGATGTGGACCCCGATTGGGAATCCCTGCACGAGATTTACATTTTGTGAATAAATGCATGCACTATTTTTTTTTATCATCCGCTTTTTATTAATTACGAACATAGCATGATGGGATACATATTGCCAAACTAAAAAAAAGAAAAGATTCCGCATGGAATTTGCTAAGCAACCAATCATTGAACACATTATTACACAAGTGAAACCACTCCGCTAGTAGATGAGCCGTGTCGTTTGTATGGTCAAAAATAAAAAATCAATCTCGCAGCCGTCGTGAGGGGTTTCGTTTGAATGATGTACAGACCAAACAATGAGATGATCACACCTAATTTTTCAGAGGTAAAAAGTTGCCTCGATAAAGTAAACCAATAGAAAATAATTTAATTTTGCCGAGGTTAAAATAAAAAATAGTCCATGTCTTAAAATTTTTCGGGGGAGGAAAATTTTACCTGATATTTTTTCAACTCCCAAGGTCTATGCCAGATATTTTGTATGAAATTTTAGGACATTAAAAATTGTTTATTGATATTTTTGTTTTTTATTCAATCTTTGAAAAATGAACTTCATTGTTTTTTTCGCCCCAACTTGTACCATTGAAAAAACATTGGATAAATCGATTTGTTTGAAAGTACTTGCGCGTTTCTCTCAAGTAAATAATAATATACATTATACAACAGGGTCGGTGGGACAGTTATAAAAGTGGGAGGGGGGCTCCCTTAAAAAGATCATCCGATAGTGGTTGAGAGCTCGTTAGAAGCGAAATGGAATTCTCTTGGTGATAGATGAAGAAAAATTCAAAATATTTTAATTTTTTGGCGTCTGGACTCAAATTACCTTATTTGGGCATATTAAGGAAAATCACTGTTTGTGGCATATTTTGGTTTAAAATGATCGTCTGGTAGTGGTTGATGGCTCGTTAGAAGCAGAATGGAATACTCTTGGTGATAGATGAAGAAACATTAAGAAAAATTCACTTTTTTGGCGTCTTGGCCCAAACTACCATATTAGGGCATTTTGGACCAAAAATAACTTTTTTGACATATTCACCATCTTTCTCTCTTGCTATAGTAAGTTTGACGACATTCGCGTGTGCGCGTTTGGTTGGATTTTCTCTTTTTACCGTTCGAAACAATAAAATTACAATTTTATTTATTCCTTTTCTTTCTTTTTTAATTATTATTTACGCGTTGACCATGCCGACGCGTCACAATATAATATATATATATATATATATATATATATATATATATATATAATCATTATATAAAGATTAGAACAACCTATGCGCACTAACCTACGTTTCAATGTCAGTACATCCATGGCACTGTAAAACGCGTTTTACAGTCCTGTAGTGATGTACTAACATCGAAACGCAAGTTAGTACGCGCAGACTCTTTTTATTTTTATATAATTTTATTTATTAATAAAGCTATACTTTGTATTGATCACTTTTTAAAAATATTGGTTTTAAATTCATTTTATCAATATATTTGAATTTAATGTTGGAGGGTCGGTTTAAAAAAACTTTTATCACACCATTTATATATATATATAAGATAGTTCCTAGACTCACAAGCCTAACGACTATGTCCACACGGCCGCGAGAAATCGCCACATACAGTTATTGAAATTAACATACACGATGTTTAATAATCTACGTTAGATTTATCAGTTATCTATCTGTGTTATGCTTACTGTCTTACTACAATGATAATACAACTGAAGCGAAAGTCTGAAAAAAAGAAGCTTTCAGTAATAATGAAGATTAGTTACATGTTTTATGTTTTTTATAAATATTGTCCTCGCCGAGTGGGGATGTTCTGTTAGAATAAGTAAATATTATATACATATTCGACGACGTTCGTGGTAATAAATCTCTCATTTACTTCAGTCACTACGAAAAACGAAATCCAAGATGGCTGCCAACACTCGGTTCAAAACAAAGTCCAGATCAAACCATTAAAACTATCACATTGCAATACAAAACATTGGCTGCCAAGTATCAACATCATTATTGAGCCAAAAAACGTGGAAAACAGCATTGGAGTTCGTTTTTTTTTTCGTTGATATAAAGTGTCTTTTTATATATTAAATTCACAGCGTACCGTTTTTTTCTCATTGTCACACTTAAATAGGATTTTTTTTGGTGTTTTTTTTTTCTTTCTACAAATAAAATCGCAGGCTAAACTTTCTCATCATCATCATATTAAAGACCAAACTGTAATTATTTGTATATATTTAAATATATATCTGTACGGTCACACAGATGTTAGCGAGTAAAAAAACTGCTGGTTGATACCGAGCTGATTTTCCGGTGTCCTCCCGAAACCAAAGCCATCGATAGAAGATCAAACTAATATATGTCAATTTAATTATAAAATAAATATGCTCTTGAGCACTCAAGTTATATTCTCGTATAACATTAAATAAGGCTATACATACATACATATATATATATATATATATATATATATATATATGGGGTAAGGTACACGATAATTCATAGAAAAAAATGTCGTGGTGGACAAAATGTGTAAAAAAATGACAAACGGAAAACAAGTTAAAGTGCAGGAGAAAAACAAAGACTAGAGATTTTGACCGGTTTCGTTCTGTTGGAGAATGTCTTCAGAAATGAAGATAATAAAATAGTTTTATTTTGAAGGCACATACATGGGATGAGAGAAGGCTGATCTGATTGGACCATGTGAGAAGACATTAGGTGATGTTGAAATATGACGGGTGGGTGGCACATTCTTCTATGTTTCTTATTCTTCTGTTTATATTTCTATTTATTTTCTTTCTCTTTTTTACTTTCACACCTAATGAGCTAGTGTGGAGAAGGCGGTGGGGGAGAGAGAAAGGCGACAAGAGGGGAGATAGTACGAGTAGCTGACCAGGGTAGACAAGTGGGAGTGGGTGTGAATATAGTATCAATTTCATGCCCACTCCCACTTGTTCACTCTAGTCAGCTACTCGTGTCTTAGTTGACTCTGTGAACTGGGTTCACGCCCTATGATCATCTGAAATTGTCTCTTCCTACACCAATGAGAGCGCAAGCTTGAAACGCCGGCGTATGTAGGTCTAAATAACTTACTATATATATATATATATATATATATATATATATATATATGTGTATATATTATATTATCCGTGATCAGCATTTAAAAAAGATAAATGCCCTCCTCTCTGATTAAGACAAATTTTGGTTAACACAAAATAATACATTCTGAAACTATTTTTTTTTCAAAATTAAGAATACTCGAAGCTATCTTTATTAATATCCAGCAAGCTACAATAAATAACATTGCACATGAAACCAGTAACAACATTTTAAAATTTTTAATGTAAATACAATTTATCCTGTGACGCTAATTCTGGCATTCTGAAATTTAAATTGTAAACGTTCTTCTGAAATTGCACCGGTTTCTTAATTTGATGTATAACGACTTGATATAGGTGTTCTCAGTTGCTTTCTTGAAATTCTCTACTTTTCGCAAGCTTTTGGTTCATTTGATTGAAGTATCGAAAGTGATTTTGACACAAAAATGATTAGAAAAATTTAAAAAATTACAATGGTATAATCAAGCAAAGGAATTTTGTTATGTTTAACAATGTTTGATTTAGTGAAATAATGCAGCCTAAATACGGACGCACAATATATATATATATATATATATATATATATATATATATATATATATATATATATGTGTGTGTGTGTATTTTTATGTAATTATTAAATAAATACGTCCTATGAAGTTAAGGGCGACTAATAATGCAATTGTCTGCATCTTAATCACTTAGGAAAGTGAGACAATCGAAATAATAGTGAGCAAAATAACAACGAACTATTTTTATTGGTGATTGCTACAATCACCAATAAAAATAATTACATAAAAATACATTAAATATTTAGGTGATAAAAATAGTACATATTTCTAGACGGAGCGTCTTGGTCTAGTGGTAGAACGCTGGACTATAAACATCAATATCGAAGGTTCGATCTGTCTAAGTTAGCCATGCTGATGACGGCTGTGAGCCAGAAACACGTGTCCATGGATTACTTTTATGTACGTATAAAATAAATAAATATATATATATGTATATATAATGGACATTACATTATTATGATGATCCATTAATATGATCATCCATTGGTACCTTTGGTTTCATGCAAACACTACCGAAGCTACCAATGGATTATCATAATAATGTAGTGCCCATTAAAGAACCTTCTATTGCACACATAATTGAGTACACTTGTTATTGTGCAAAAACATATATTTTTTAATGGAGACTATACATTATTATGATCATCCATCACTTCCCTCGGTAGTGTTAAATGGTTCACAGGAATTGTTACTAAAAGCAGGTGCGCATTCATTCAGTTAGTCATTATTGAATACTACCCATCCACCACAAAAGTTATTTTGGAACAAGCAATGAAATTTGCTAAGAATTCACGAATATCTTTGAGAATGAAATGAATATCATAAGAATCTGTTACACAACGGTCTTTATTAGAAACGGTGAACAATGGACTAAAAATAAACAAAATGCATCTTTCGATGTCTCTATGGGATCGCTGGACTCCACAGAAGCATCGAACTTTGTAAGACTATATATATTGCGCAATATCACTAAGAATAATAATATAGATGTAAGAGATATAGGATTATATAATAGTATGGTTTATTGAGACTCAACTAACGCTAAATGCGAGTGAATTAGAAAGAAACTACATAAGGCGACAAAGACTAGGACTTAAAGGTGAAATTACTTGCAGGTAGATTTCTTGAATGTCGCATTTAACCTAGTAACAAATAAGTAAAAAAACATTTATGAAAGAAGATCCATACCTCATATATGTGCATCCACACTCAAACCACTCACCCTCCATAATTAAGCACATACCTAAGTCCATAAGAATTAGTAATTTGTTTTTGGATGAAAAAACGTTTAATAATCATAAAAACATTTACAACACAACCTTAAAAAAAATAATGGATACACAAACGACGATATAAAGTATAAACATATAGAAATAAGTTCGGAAATCGCGGTCTGTAGATTATTTAATTTACACCCCGTTTCAGTCTAATGCTAAAAACAAAAAATAGATAATACATTTTTACACTTCATAAACAAACACTTTCCACCGGGTAGCGCACTACCCAAAATATTTAATAGAATACATTAAACTTGAGATATAGATGCACCGACGACCTAGAAAAAATTATAAGAAAACGCAACAACAAAAAATAGTAAAAATGACACAAACATTGCTATAAATAATGATAGAACCACAAATAACTGTAATTGCATATACCGAATTAATGCTCCTAACAAAACAATTGTCTTACTACGTCAGTGATATACAGCAGATGTGTATGTATATATATATATATATGTGTAGCATAATATAAAATGAAATAATAAAATAAGGTGCGAATCAAATTTTATTAGAATTCAAAGTTCAGGCAAAGTATCTTAAAGTCCTTAACTCATGAGTTTTCAAAGATAATTCTTCTCCTCAGAGGACCATTACCGCAGTGACATCACTGCAGGTGATAAAATTACACTTTGAAAATATATGGAAATATATGCAAAAATGCATGAAAGTACATAACACATCAAATATATCAGCCCAAAACATACTTTTGTTAAAGCTATACAATCCACAGCAAATTTAATTAAAACCCGCATATCTATGCATAATTACTCCTTCAATAACGATGTCGGCAACAACAAAACATCACTGACCACTTTAGTTAAAAATTTAAGATCCAATAATATTCCACACAATATAAAATGGTCCATCCTAAAAAAATCAAACTCTTATAGCCCAGGATCTGGATCTTGCGGTCTATGCAATTCAGAGGCCGTGATGATCGCCACTGTACCTACACGTTTAAATCTGATCAATTCTAGAAATGAATTAGTTTCCAAATGTCGGCATGGAAGGAAATTCAAGTATGCACAGTGGAGACCACCACCAATCCCACCGTAGCTGATTGAGTGAGTGTCGGGAACGGGAGTGTCCAGTTTTGGAGATGTGTTCGTTAAATCCTCCCTGCCTATAAGGTTTAGACTCTGAAAATGCCTAAATATCTCTTTAAATTTTTTAAGTTGTAAAAATCTAAATATTTAATTTTTTAAACTCTAAATATTTTTACAACTTCATAATTAGGAAAAATTAAATCTTAAATTAAACTTCTTAATTTGATAAAATTAAATCTTAAATTAAACTATTAAATTATTAAATTCTAATTACTTTAATAACTTCGTAATTATCAATTTCATAAATCTTCTAAATTATTTGATAGGGCTAGATCTGTGAATTTTGTTTTTATACTTAGGGCGGACAATTAAGTAGCTATTTGGGAGGGGAGGGCGATTAGAGGCTTTGATCTAAATTTACACACCCTTCTCCCGTTGACCTAGACTTATGATTTGACCCAGACAAGTAACATCCGGTATGAGTTAAATTGATTTGACATATCTGTCAATATATGACGACGCTATTTTTTTGTTAACTTAGACATATAACATCCGTTCTGATAACGTTGTTTGAATAAGTAAGCATTCAGCAACTTTAGTATTGCCTTCTGATGGCCTGCGGGGAAGTGATTACCTTTAAATTTGACTTTTTTCATTGGAATAATTTTTGTCGGACCCGGAAGAAGAAATGGCCGAATATGTCAGCTCAATTTTATTTAATTTTATTCGAATCGGATTTAGCGGATTTTAAATTAACCAGTGAATTATGGTTTGCACTAATCCGATCAAATCATTGGAACCTTGAATTTTGAACATCATGATTTCAACACTAAGTGAGTTTACTGAACTTTTTATTTGATTTGGTTCCTTTACGGTTTATCAATTTAACATAAACATTGGATGCATTTTTAACTGTCATTTATTGCATCGTTTGCGGACGCATTTCCCGACTAAATAAACTTTTTCAATTTAATCAATTTTTTTCATTTTTGGACTGTCACTCACTACCTGGATCAATCTTCAATCAACCTCTTGGATATCTTTCCTGAATTTGTTTTAAATTGTATGACTTGGATTGTATAGCTTTAACAAAAGTATGTTTTGGGCTGATATATTTGATGTGTAATATACTTTTATGCATTTTTGCATATATTTTTATATATTTTCAAAGTGTAATTTTATCACCTGCAGTGATGTCACTGCGGTAATGGTCATCTGAGGAGAAGAATTATCTTTGAAAACTCATGAGTTAAGGACTTTAAGATACTTTGCCTGAACTTTAAATTCTAATAAAATTTGATTCGCACCTTATTTTATTATTTCATTTTATATTATGTTATTACTGCTCTATCCAGTATATTGAGCTTCAGTTTTAATCCGGATGTTTCACTAATTAAAATATATTAGTTGCCTCATATCTTTTTGTTGGATTAACTTATATATATATATATATATAAATATATATATATATATATATATATATATATGAGTACACCCAGAAGTCGAAAAGTTATATATAGGGAGCACATCAATGAAGTTTAACGATAGGCTTTACGGGCATAGATTATCATCCAGGTATTAAATATATGAAAAGCACACTTCACTATCACAACACTGATGGAAATTAATTCGGAACAAAAACCATCAATATTCAAATGAGAAATAATTAAGAAAGCCAAAACCTGTAGATCCCTTAACTCATCTTGTTTTTATGTCTTAATGAGAAATTTAAGATAATTGTAATATTTAGGACATATACACATTACTTTATGTTAAGTATGAAACCACGCTTAACTGCAACCACTTCAAAGTGAACAGATTGAGCAAATTTCAAGCAACCAGTATTAGTTGTCCACAAAGAGCAAAAAAAACTCTACTCCTAACCCCTTTCCCACCATACTGTTTTTATTTTAAAAATGTTTATATTTGTTTTGTTATTTTTTTATTTTTTCATTTTATGTTGAATTTATGCCATTTATTCCATTACATTTGAACCGTGATAATTTAAGCACCCATGCTTAAATCTGTCCATATTTATGGAAGATTTACAAAAAGAAACCTGGTACGTATATGCGTATGAGTGCGTAGATGTGTATATGTGCGTGTATACACGGTATGCTTTTTAAATGCCCCTAATTTATTCATTTGGTCATGTACCCATTTGTCATTTATCTTTAAGTGTTTTCTTAATTTATTTTTAGTGTACTTAGATCCTTTCATAATTTTAGCTCCATCTCAGGGCCTGCTTCCGACTTGACCATGAACGCCACTGATCTACTTGAAAGAGTGTCTGTATATGTTCATGTATGTATGTATATATGTATGGGTGAATATGTGTGTGTGTTATGTATTTGTACAGGTGTGTAGGTATAAAATATGTACGTGTTAAAAGTGGGTGAGGATAATATCGAATTGTTTTGGTTTTTAGTTTTTTTTAGGTATTTGTTTATATTTTTTATACATATTTTTTTGTGGGTGTTTTGTTGTTTTTTGCCGTTAGTGAGAAAACGTTTTCTAAAAATATATTGTTAGTCTCTGTGTATTTGGGTGTGTGTATGTATATATATATATATATATATATATATATATATATATATATAATATATGTATGCATGGGTGCACTTCTATCCGTATGCTAACAAATATCTGAAGTGCAATTAGTTATATAAGGAATAAAAAGACCAACTGAGAGGAAGAAATACTTGAAGATAGACTATAAAGATGAAAAGATAAGAAATCTATCACGGAAAGGAAGACATACTGGTAGGAGTGTATGGATATGTATGTATACACGCAAACATGTACGAATGCATACGTATGTAGATATAAAGTTATGTACGGGTATATAGATAAGTATACATACCTTGCCATCTCTACTATTATCCCCCCCCCTTTTCAACCAAAACGATATGCAAGAGTGTAATTTATCCGTTGCTCTCAGTTTACTTAATATGCTTGGAAGAATCTGAACTTTGAATAAGATCGCAGGTGAAACATGTATGCACATATGTAGCCAATAATATTTTCTACAAATATTATTGGCTCCATATTTGCATAACTAATAAAATTATACTATATTTATATATAAATCTCTCTTTACCTGATTCTCCCGAATGAGAAAAGAGAAACAATGTTCTTACTCCCATTGGTCGCTTAGTTCAACACAGAAATAACGTTTCAAAGAAAATACATTGAAGAGGAAAAGAACAAAAGTACTATTTCTTTTTCTACTTTTTACCCCCCCCCCCTCAACTGCTTTTCTTTTTAACGACATGGCCAAAACAGAAAGACTTTTTCGATGGATGCAATCATTTGTGCTTGCGTTCTGCGAATAGAAGCCGATAAATCTATCACGCGTTTACATACTCGCGCAGAAAATAAGACACAAAAAATATAAGCGAGGACAAAAACAAATTTAGGAGGATGAACATTCTTAAGATACGTCCGTTCAATCTGCGCATTTAACAATGAAACTCGTAGTTTAGACTGAAGCGTGACATATAAACAAAAATGCGTATCAAAATTAAAGCGTGACAGACAAAAATACGATTTCAAACTGAAGCGAGACAGACACACTAAAATGCTATTCTAAACTTACGCGTGACAGACACACAAAAATACGATTTCAAACTGAAGCGAGACAGACTGACAAAAATGCTATTTGAAACTGAATAGTGACAAACAAAAATGCTATTCTAAACTTTAACTTGACTGATAAATTAAATGATATTTCAATCTTAAAAGTAACTGACAGACAAAAAATTCGCTTACTAACTGAAGTGTGACAGACCAATAAAAATGCTATTACAAACTAAAGCATGACAGACCGCGAATAATGCTATTTCAAACAAGCATAAAAGACTAACAAAATAGATTTCAAATTGAAATTAAGCAGACAAACAAAAATACTATTCTAAACTGAAGCGTAGCAGACTAACAGATATGCTATTCTAAACTTAAGCTGACAGACTAAATTAAATGATATTTAAATCTTAAAAGTAACTGACAGACAACAAAAAAGTCGATTTTAAACTGAAGCGTAACAGACCAGTAAAAAGGCTATTCCAAACTTAAGCATAACAGACAAACAAAATGTGATTTCAAACTTAAGCTTTACAGACTAACAAAATACTATTCCAAACTTAAGCATAACAGACTGACAGACGAAATTCTATTTCAAACTTAAGTGCGACAGACTAGCAAAAAGATATTTCAAAGTAAAGCGTAACGGATCAACAAAAATACTATCCTAAATTTCTTCTGTGGATGTCTCATTGTATGGACGATTCTTGGTTTGAAAAATAATTGTGATGTGGCTGTGTTCTTCCTGGGTCAAATCCTCAGTCTTTTAGGCACCAAATGTGATATTATCTTGGCTTGTGGGGACGCCACTCAGATGTCTTATTTTCCTGGCACTGCGTTACAAGATCCCGAAGTAACCATGGTTACACACTTCTTAAAGAAGGGGTAAAACTCCAGATAATTAATTATCTGGGCTTAACGGGAGAGGGACCATCGCTGCTGAAAATTGAACAATTGGTAGAAAAAGTAGAACAATCAATTTATATTTAGCAAATACTTTTTATTTTTCATTACGGCATTTCGAAAAACAAAAAAACTCGAGTCGCCAGCGCTGGGCTGGCACGCATCTATTCTGTGTGAAAAAATTAAATCGACTGCCTGTACAGCAAAAAGAAAGAGAAACAAGAATAAATAAACAAAAAGAAAGAGAAAGAAAGAACGAGAGTTACTCGTATTGTCTCAAGTTCACCGACGTCAACTAGCAGTATTTGACTTTTGACCTTTTGAAGCTAGCATCAGTCGCACATTTTTCTGGCCTCTAACACTTCGGGTACTTAGCAACCTGCGATATTATAAACAACTGTCAATTCGGAGTCAAGAGTAGAAAATCAATTGACGACACGCTGTTGATAGTGGTGGTTGTAGCCATGTCCCTATTTACTTGCCTCCCCTAAAGGGCAAATTTAGGCAAATAGTCAGTTTGCAATGTGAGGGAATCCAGCTCCGCAAAAAGAGCGCCTATGCTTGTGCCACAGCTCTGCTAGTTTTAGAGTAGCTTCCGCCCCCGCTCATAAAAAAAGAGACGCTTCTTTCACAACTCCATCTGCACGTTAAGATAACCCGTTGAAAAATTCAACACGTTTTCAACATTATTTTTAAATAAGTCCATATTTACTTGCTTTCCCACTGATGGGTATAAAAAAAATGAACCCTCCGCTCTTTGACTGCAGCAAAAAGGAGCGTGCTCATTTCTGTAAAGCTCTTGAGTCAAACGACCATGGTTTGAATAAAAGAAGGGAAAACAAAAAGATGAGGCAGAGAGAAACGGATCCGCAAATTGCGACTGACCCTAACTTGGCGAATTAACAAAAAAGATTTGTTTTTCATGTTTTTTTTTCAGAGTTAGCGATTCGAGTTTGTGGTTGGAATAAAAGAAGGCAAAACAAAAAGACGATAATCAGATAAATACACAATCGAGGTTGTGGTGAGTATGAAAAGTAGGGCTGAAATTCTCCACTCCTAATTTAAGGTGAGACGTGCAGGCAGAGAGAAACGGATCCGCAAATTGCGACTGACCCTAACTTTGGCGAACTAACAAAAAAAGATTTGTTAGATTTAGCAATTCGAGTTAGCAGCGAGAAGAAAAGTGTCGACCCTACTCCCGCGTGCACCTTCTAAACTTTTAATAAGAATTAACAAGAATCCCCAAAACTTTTGACAATTGTACAAACTTTAAATATACTAAAAAAAGTGATTTATTGGGTCACCCATTGACTTCTGGATAAATTGGTTGAACCAGGAAAAAATGAGTTTGCAAAGGCAGTTAAATATAAACAAAAATGAAAAGATAAAATTCACAATTAGCCACTCTCTCTTTCTGTCTTTTCCTCTCCAATTACAGGTTACATATTATTACTGCCTGTGGTGATATCCGCATTTGTTTATGAAGTCTAGGCCACTCCTTGTATTCTTTCCTATCTTCGACTGTGTGTGTGTGTGTGTGTGTGTGTGTGTGTGTGAGAGAGAGAGAGAGAGAGAAAAAAAGTTAGTAAGAGATGTGTCACTTGATCAGTTATTTGTAAATTACGGATAATTGGAACACTTCAAATTGAAGTTTTTTTTCAAACATGACTAAATCCTTAAACTGAGGAATATTTTAGCATGTATTTTCTGTCATAAAAACATATAGGGGAAATGCCTTAGGGAAACCAACGTTGATTAACTCAACTTTAGTCTAATAATAGATAGATTTTAGCTAAATAAATTCGTTGATTTATTTAGAAAAGAAACAATGGCTCCGTGTTTCTGAAAAGCTTCACACCGACAATTACAAAAAAACCCCTCTCTTTTGCAGAGGATCATTTCTTACCACGGTTCGACTCAAGTGATTTTTTTATCATTTAATATAGAATCATAATATCTTTGGGAATCGAAACTAAATTCGAGATGGTTAACGTGTAACCAGCGTCTGGGATTGGCTACATCCGCGACCACGATTAGTGTCACTAGCGACCACGATGACGTCCAAGTTATCGTTAATCAACCGCAATGAGGACCTATTACGTCAAGCGGTTATAATTGCTGTTGTGACGTAGGCATTGGGATTGGACACGTCAGGTTATAATTGCGAACCGCATCCAGTATGTCAGTAACGCCCTCGACGACCGGAGTTATGCGTTGATTTTACGAGAACGGACATTCGGAAGATGCATTCATTCAACTTTCTTTTCTCTTTGCTTTTGCTGGGGATGGGCCATATTACCAAATGCCAGATATTTACTCGCCTTTTCAATGATTCCAACCGATAGATCTTTTTAGGGTTCTTACCGTACCTTTAAGTGCGATTGTTTTTTTTAAAATGGAAATCGCTCCAGACAAGGCGGCAAGCCAATTGATGTAAGGAGCTAGAAAAAATACGACTTCAAGGTCAAAAACTAGCCAACGATAGTGTGAGATGGATAGATTCCAACCCAGAAAACAGCAAATCTTCCCCCTTTGTCAGATGTTCGTTGATGGAACGTGAGGACTAAAAGAACAAAATAAAGGGAAGCGAGAGTTACGAGGCTGCCGAAAGTATACTCAAGGAACACTTTCTACTCTCTTTAGTATCTCTCTAACACTTGGTTAATCGGGTATGTTCGACAGATAGTTTTTTTAGTTCTTTTTCATGAGCCTAGTGTCTCTTATAATTACTAACGTAACAATTTTAAAAGAAAAGTTAGAAATAACTTTCGCAATATGAGATCATATAATTAAAAAAACTGTTAGCGCGGTGATGTTTTCTTAAAAAAACTTCTTGTTGAGGCTGCGTTTCTTACAGCCAACTATAAAACTGCAAATCGCTTTAACGAATCTAAACAAATTTAATTATTCTAAATCTAAAAAATACCAATTAAAACAATTATTTAAATGTTTAAACCTTTTTTAAAAAAAATATATTCTTAACTGAGATATACTTTGTTTTATTTCATTTTCGTTTCATGAAACAACGAAAATTTAGTTTAAAAAAATGAATTTTGTTTCTTTACGTTCTAATATATTTTAGTAATTGTATAGACCTAACTGATAATTTCCCCTAAAAAGAAGCAAAGGAAGATTTCAATGATGTCTTTGGATTCATCAGAAACTTATTTGAATGTCCTAACTGTGCGAAAAATATCTCCACATTATATGTATAGAAGTTTAGGAGAAATATTTATTTACTCCTCTGCAGGAGTTAGGCACAAGGCCAGTTTTATCTTACTCCCACAAGTAAGATGTGACCACAGCTCGGGTCGAGTAAGTGGGGTTTGAAAAGCCAGCGCCCGAGAAAGTGAGCACTCTGGCCATTAAAAATTGCCTGGGCAGCCCCGTCGGCATTCCCCGGTAGAGGCGCCTCAGGCAGTAAGCAATAAACTTACTCCTCCCCAAAGAGGGGAGGCGAAGCCTGGGAGGGTGGACCTCCTAGAACTGCACAGGACAATCCGATAGACCGGCGTAAATCAAGCCCCGAAGGCCAAGACAATACCCGTCCTATAGGGTGCAGTATCCATCGGAACAGATACTACACTTTGATCTTAGCCAAATAAAGACATGAGCTTCAATTGCTGATATTATTCAAAATCAAAGCGGGCAGCCATGCAATACTTACCGGTTTCAAACATGGCGCGCAAGTCTGAAGTAGCGCAAATATACGGATGTTTTGTTCTCTTCAGTTAAATGACTATTGAATGCGTTGATGGGAGATAGTACGCACAACCCATACGCCACAAAAACAAAACATCATAAACCTTTTCCTACACAGTTTAGTTGGCCGTTAATGCTTCAGTCATGGATATTTCAGCACAAACATAAATATAAGTTAAGGAATTACAATCTTTAGCCAACGAGAGGACACATTAGTCAAACGTATTATGTAAACTATTTCTAAACCTCTATGACGTAATGGAACTGATTTTAGATCAGATGTCACCCACAGAGTGTTCAGTCTTTCTGTAAAAACTGAACACTGTGTGGGTGACATCTGATCTAAAAGTAGTTTCATTACGTCATAGAGGTTTGAAATAGTTTGCATAATGCGTTTTACTGTGGAACTGGCTTTAAAAGTCACAATGATTCATGACTCAATAACGAAAACTTTATTTTATTTCCGGCGTAACTGCTTACTGAGCCATCATACAGCTTCCTTGTATTAAATACCCAGTTTGTCGGTGGTGAAAAACTAAATGGTGCATTGCTTTATAAAAAAAATAATTTCTTCATCTTATGTGCAAACTAGTAGTATACCCGTCCCAGGATAGGTATAAACGATAAATATAGCATGTTTTAAATTTTAATGTTTTTTTTTCTTTCTTTGAGGAAGTATGGAACGGTTTCTGTAGCATCCCTCCCCCTAAATGGTAAAGTTTACGAATTAAAAAATAAATTAA
Organism: Sepiola atlantica; assembly: GCA_963556195.1. Taxonomy (NCBI): domain Eukaryota; kingdom Metazoa; phylum Mollusca; class Cephalopoda; order Sepiida; family Sepiolidae; genus Sepiola; species Sepiola atlantica. Next base: position 175,706,226 of record OY744520.1, on the reverse strand, counting down.
TGTGGCCACATCACTCAGCTTGTTGCTTAGAATACATATTCCATAATTTATAATAAGTTAAATAGTTTAGGATTTTGCCAAGCACATACATATCATTAACTCTCACACGTGTGCACCGATCCTTTAAAAAATGTATTACTTAATATAACTCAATATTTGATGTAAATCTATTCTATTCTCTATTACATTTTTGTGTCTAACTTATTTTAACAGTTTTTTGGGGAAGGTGCGAGTTTAGGTAAGCGAACCCCCGTAAATGGAAAAGTTAAAATGAAATAATGTGCCGATGTTATTCATCGTGCTTCCGAGAATATATATTTCAAAATTCATAATCATCGGTTCGTTAGTTTAAGAGGTTTGTCCATGTACAACGACATATATATGTATATGAATATATATACATAGCTAACTTCAAGTAAGGTATGTGTATATGCTTATGTACATATCTATTTTGTTGTACAGGCTTAACTTCACGCAACCCCTAAATGTTAAAATGTACAACAAATGATATACCCATGCTACTCACCGTGTTACCTAGAATATATATTCCAAAATTCATAATGATCCATTAATTAGTTTAGGAGATTATCCTGCATCTATCTATCTATCTATCTATCTATCATATATATATATATATATATATATATATATTAATTGAATTATTGATAGGTGAAGTATCGTTAAAGTGATAAAGTAAAGCTCAATACGTTGAGTAGAGCAATCAATTTAAAAAAGGAAAGATGAAGATAAAAAATTGCATAAAATTACATAAAATTGATACAAATTTTATTACATCATGTAATTTTATGCAATTTTTTATCTTCATCTTTCCTTCTTTAAATATATATATATATATATATATATATATATATATATATATACTAGCAAAAGTATGCGACCGGAGGGAGCTTAATTTTGCTACCCTTTGAGGATTATATTATGGTGAACGAACATATACTACACTGACCTCCCCCCCCCCCAAAAAAAAGAGGAGGTAATAACTTAGAGGAATGTATCATAACAAACGCCAGGCCCCAAAAGAAGAGGTTAATGCTTGTGAGGATAATATGACAATAGAACAGATAGTACACTAACCCCTCCATCCAAAAAACACAGAAAATAATCATAGAAAGATGGTATCATGAGGAACGTACACACACTATACTGACCGACCCCCAAAGAGGATGTAATATCTTGTAGGATCGCTCCATAAAAAGAGAAGGTAATGCCTGTGAGTATGATATAATAGCAACAGAGCAGATACTACAGCCCCCCCCCCTTCACAAAAAAGGAGATGGTTGTCAATGGAAAGATAGTCTTATGACAACATAACAGATACTACATTACGCCCTGTAATACTACACTACCCACTCTCAAAGGAGGATGTTATACCTACCTGTAATACTACACTACCCACCCTCATTAAAATAAAATAAAAGAATATATTAAATCATAATTTTCCCCTCATTGAAAAATGTCGAGCCATAAAAACATTTTTTTATGGTTCCTTGGCCTTTTGGCTGAGATCAAAGTGTAGTATCTGGCAGAGAACACGTACTCATACTTGACTGACCATAGAACACGCGGTTCCTGGTCCAGTCGGACACCAGCCCTTAGCTAGTCGAGTGAATGAGTCATCCACCCCTTGGTAATAGAAATCCTCCAAGATGCCCACTCCCCACTTTCAATTTTTTGTCCTTGGCATCTCCCAAATTGCATTTATCTTGGAAGGACACCGCCCACTCTCCAAACATCATCCCCGTTTTCTTTTTCTCCCACTTAGATCTCACTCCTATTTAGAGATTGACCTGCTCGTTTTCAGTTCTAAACAAATCGGAAAACAGTGGGCGGTCTATTTAGAAAGTGTTGGGAGGGTCTTACTAACCATATTTTTGTGTTTTTTTGCGCTTTCCCCACTCCCCGCTTTCGTTCTGATAAATCTTTGTATATATAAGCGTATTTATGAAAAATAATCACTATAGACCAAGGATGATCAACGCCACCCATGTCCCACACTTTTGATGGATTTGTGCCGAATTTGTATTGAATGTACATTTTTATGTTTTGTGCAAATAAATAATTTAAAGTGTAGTATCTGTTCTCAGCAACCCAGGGACATCAGACGATTTAACCTATCTTGATATTAATATAGTTATGATAGATGGAAAAAAATCGTGTGTATATATATATATATATATATATATATATTCCGGCTTGAGGCACTATCGTGTCTAGCCGCACTGAAGAGCTGTGATACAATGAAACAGTCTGTATGGGAATGACTATTTAAGCTCCTTTTCTTGCCGCAAGTTGAAAAGCTACCATCATTTGACAATGTTTACATTGAGATTCTACTTGCATTCAGCCAGGGTCGCATGATAGGAGCGCCGACTGTCAGCTCGACGGTTGAGTTTCAATCCCGGTTTAAGGCACAACCTAGCAGCAATGAAGAGCTCTGTGATACAGCGAAACAGTCTGTATGTGGATGGCTATATATATATATATATATATATATATATATTATTTAAAAATGTTTTTTAAAACAGGAAGCTTGCATAAATTCTTTTAAGTAAATAAATATTTATTTTAAAGAAAAAAAAGCATATATCGTTTTTGGCTTTCTCAAAATTTAATATTCAAATACGAAACGATACTTAAAAAAAAGTGCCAATATTTCTTATATATATATATATATATATATATATATATATATGTATATACAGGATAATCCCATAAACTAATCAACGGATCATTATGGATTTTATAATATCAATTCTAAAACAGACGGCGATTAACATGAACGTATTATTTTTTGGCAAATGCTAACATGTAAGGAGTGCATATTATATAAAGTTTATATTCATTTATTTTCATTTTTATGTGAACCAATCACTATGAATTTTGGAATATATATTCTCGATAACCCGGTTGGTAACATGGGCACATTATTAATAGGAAACGTTACCATTGAAGGGATGCCCCCCTCCCCAAAAACACATTTTATCTCTTAAACGAATTAAGGGTGTGCATAAAAATAATTTTCATTATGAATTTTGGAATATATATTCTCGGCAACACGGTGAGTAACAGCGACACATTATTATTAGAAAACGTTACAATTTAAGGGATGCCTCCCTCCCCCAAAACACATTTTTATCTCTTAAACGAATTAAGGGGGTGCATAAAAATAATTTTCATTATGAATTTTGGAATATATATTCTCGGCAACACGGTGAGTAACAGCGACACATTATGATTAGAAAACGTTACCATTTAAGGGATGCCTCCCTCCCCCAAAACACATTTTTATCTCTTAAACGAATTAAGGGGGTGCATAAAAATAATTTTCATTATGAATTTTGGAATATATATTCTCGGCAACACGGTGAGTAACAGCGACACATTATTATTAGAAAACGTTACCATTTAAGGGATGTCTCCCTCCCTCAAAACACATTTTATCTCTTAAACGAATTAAGGGGGTGCATAAAAATAATTTTCATTATGAATTTTGGAATATATATTCTCAGCAACACGGTGAGTAACAGCGACACATTATTATTAGAAAACGTTACCATTTAAGGGATGCCTCCCTCCCCCAAAACACATTTTATCTCTTAAACGAATTAAGGGGGTGCATAAAAATAATTTTCATTATGAATTTTGGAATATATATTCTCGGCAACACGGTGAGTAACAGCGACACATTATTATTAGAAAACGTTACCATTTAAGGGATGCCTCCCTCCCCCAAAACACATTTTATCTCTTAAACGAATTAAGGGGGTGCATAAAAATAATTTTCATTATGAATTTTGGAATATATATTCTCGGCAGCACGGTGAGTAACAGCGACACATTATTATTAGAAAACGTTACCATTTAAGGGATGCCTCCCTCCCCAAAAACACATTTTATCTCTTAAACGAATTAAGGGGGTGCATAAAAATAATTTTCATTATGAATTTTGGAATATATATTCTCGGCAACACGGTGAGTAACAGCGACACATTATTATTAGAAAACGTTACCATTTAAGGGATGCCTCCCTCCCCCAAAACACATTTTATCTCTTAAACGAATTAAGGGGGTGCATAAAAATAATTTTCATTATGAATTTTGGAATATATATTCTCGGCAACACGGTGAGTAACAGCGACACATTATTATTAGAAAACGTTACCATTTAAGGGATGCCTCCCTCCCCCAAAACACATTTTATCTCTTAAACGAATTAAGGGGGTGCATAAAAATAATTTTCATTATGAATTTTGGAATATATATTCTCGGCAACACGGTGAGTAACAGCGACACATTATTATTAGAAAACGTTACCATTTAAGGGATGCCTCCCTCCCCCAAAACACATTTTATCTCTTAAACGAATTAAGGGGGTGCATAAAAATAATTTTCATTATGAATTTTGGAATATATATTCTCGGCAACACGGTGAGTAACAGCGACACATTATTATTAGAAAACGTTACCATTTAAGGGATGCCTCCCTCCCCAAAAACACATTTTATCTCTTAAACGAATTAAGGGGGTGCATAAAAATAATTTTCATTATGAATTTTGGAATATATATTCTCGGCAACACGGTGAGTAACAGCGACACATTATTATTAGAAAACGTTACCATTTAAGGGATGCCTCCCTCCCCAAAAACACATTTTATCTCTTAAACGAATTAAGGGGGTGCCTAAAAATAATTTTCATTATGAATTTTGGTAAACAACTACCATCTCAAACTCATACCCGCCCTAAAAAAACTAGAAAAAAAGTTACATACAAATGATTTAATAGAGAAAAGAATTGCCCTACGTTAAATTTTGAGTTATATTAAGGAATACAATTTTTAAAAGATCGGTGTGCGCGCGTATGTGGAAAAAATCCTGAACAATTGAAATAATCATTATGAATTATAGAATATGTATTCTAGGTAAAAGGGTGAGTAACTTGGCACATTATTTATTTTCTGTAACCTTCACCATTTAGAGGGTGCCACCGAAACCGTACCATACCCTTAAAGAAAGAAAAAAAAACATTAACATTTAAAACAAATGCTATATTTCTTGCTTATACTCGTCCTTTGCTCCTGGGACGTGTATGTATATATATGTATATATATATATATATATATATATATATATATATATATATATATATATATATATACACGTTAATTTAAATATTGAGGGATTAGAGTTAGATTCCCATTCTATTCCGTTGACATGTATAGCTTTCTAACTAAAAGTTGCATATAAAAATTTGCTTAGTCAACAACTTAGGCCACTTATTTGTATGTGTTTTCAAAAATAATACATTTAGTTAATTCAAGTTTGTCGATTTTTATATTTACTCCTATTGACAATTTTCTGTGTTCTTACTCTTTTTAGATCGGCGGTAGGAGTAAATATTCCCTACATTACTAAGTCCGCATCTTTCCACGCATTAAACTGTAAAGACATACGGAATACATTTTTCCATTAGTCCTCACATTCTATGAGCGATGTTTTTGACAAAGGAGGAAGTATTACTGTTTTCTGGGTCGGAATCTTTCCATATAACACTTATCGTTGGGTAGTTTTTGAATTTGAAGTAATATTTTTTAGCTCCTTACATTAAGTGACTTCATGCCTTATCTGGAGCAACTTTCATTAAAAAAAAATTGTGTATTACACCGTGCGTTAGATTATTTCACATTAATCACTACCCGACTAGCGATTAAACAGTTAATAAAAACAAAATGGCGTTTTTTGATTAAAAATCTTTTCCCCGAGGACATTCGTATACCATACATAGCAGAACGAACTGAAATTAAAAAAAAAAACTTTAGCATTCTGCAGTATGTTTCATTTTCTTTCATGAAACGGGTGCCTATGATTTCAATATATAATTACTGCCACATTTGTCGCTCGTCTTTGGCGAAACAAACTATAAACAATACTTAAAACGGACCAAGAAATTTTTGTTTTCGTTTTTCTTTGTGTAATCTTATTGATTTAGCCGACTATTTCGTGATGTAAGTAATTATTACGTCTCCTACAAATATTCAATTGATGTCCATATCAGAGAATGTATACGCGTATTTCCCGGTGTTGTTTACGTTCAGTTAACGTAGATTAAGAAGTCATTATAAACAATTATAAAATTAAATGCAGTCTTTAAAAAACGACATAATTGTGAAAATATTTGGAAACACAAAGAACACGATTAAAGAACACACTATTCTGATATCCTTAATTTGCATATCTTATACTATGGCGGCCGTGTGTACGTTTTTAGCGTCTCAATTTTTTTGTCTTTATTCTGCAAATAGATTGAATAACCGTTTTGGGTTTCATCGCCCGTTAAAGCCATGGTTACATGAACACTTGAAATTAGTAATTCTATTATTATCTATATTAATATACGCCAAGCCACTTCAAATTTATACTAGGCTACTAAAAAAAATAGATCGTCCGATGGTGATTAATGGCTAATCTGATGTCCCTAAGGTAAACAATTCCGATATTACCCATTTTAAAATGAATTGTTCCCAAATCAAATTATGGCGCCTAAAACAGTAACATTTTAAGTAAACACGTTTCAAAAAGTAACATTCGTTTCATTAATTTGAAGAATACTTTCTTTTCTTCCTAGCATCAGGCGGGATTTCCATGGACAGAGTTTCTTAGGAACATTTATCACAGGACTTCTTCCCTGACGATTAAAACATAGTCATCTTCAAATCCAATGTCAACAAATACTTGTCAAAAATCTTCCTATTAATAATAGAACTTATCTCATTCCATTGATCAGTTTTAGTCTTACCAAAGTGTTCTTCATCTTTCAGCTGACAATCATTTCATCTCATTAAGCCTTGTTCTCTAGTGGCTCTTGGCTTTGATAAGCGGTGACTCAAAAGGAAAAAAGGACAATTATTTTTTACAGTAAGAAGACAGAGAATATTTATTAAAAAATTCTTAATAGTATTGACGCTGACAGATTTATTATTTCAAAAGGAATATTATTATTAACAGTAAATTATACAGATTGATGTAGAATGCACCGCTAATTATTATTATTATTATTATTATTATTATCATTATTATTATTATTGTTATTATTATTTGACCTGTTTACAGAAAAATTAAGAGTTCGTTTCGGACTGCGGCCGATTATTATTCTATTTTTCTTTTCCCTTTTAATAAATATTTTTCTCCTTTTACGACATATCTAAACTTTCTGAGTAGAAGAAAATTATTATATTCCTTACCCATTTTCCTTTAAATTAATTTAGTCTTTTTATTTATTAAATGATCTTATAGAAAGTTTTGAAAAATTTGATTAAAAATACTTATACAAGGTTCTTAGGTGGGAGCAGGAGTTTATTGAGTTCCTCAACTTTTCTCGGCAATACTGAAGCACGGATTCCGCTGGTCATTATATTTTTACTAGATAAGTACCTTTGCAGTTACTGTCTCCATTCGTTGTAAAACTTTTTCATAGCTTACAAATGACTTTGTTGGCAGACGTCTTCAAGTTAAGATAGAATAAAGCGATCAATGAAAGTCTCGCATCACGTGATTCGTGAATCTTTACTGATGTTGTTGCTGTCCATCAAGCTTTTGCTTGCATCATTTTCCTATTTATTGACTGGACACGCCTATGCCTCATGTGATCAAAATGTATCTTCTGAAATGATACTTACCGAAGAACCCATTTTTCGTTTCGTTACTTCGTCAGTGTTTCATGTTTGTACGAGTTGCATAAATTCAGTCCCTGTCTTTTAAAAATAATTCGTCTCTTTTGTTGTTTCTATAAGAAATAAAGTTCTTTCGCAGAATATGAACGACTCGTTGTCAGAGGTCTTCAAGTTAAGGTCGATTAAAAGAATAGGAGTATCGTTGCAGACCGATTCGTGAATCGCCACTGACGTCGTTCTCTGACATCTTCTTTACTGTAGCCTTTCTTTGCGTGCCTCTGTTCCCTATTTTATGGAAAGGGAACCTCCACGCTTAACTAGATTTGCGATTTATTCATTGACACGGTATCACCACGAAAGAAACGTTTGAATCGTATGTGGCACAAGGAACGCCGAGATCTCCTTTTCTCGCGACCCTTAGCCAAACTTGACTAAAAGATATATCCGAATATTTTTGAATATCAAACTATCGCATCAATATTGTCTCTGAACCAATTAAAGGACTATATTATTATGACTATTAGTTCCTCAAAAGCATCGGCCTTGGTTTGAAATATCTGAGAGTCACGGGCTGCAAGCAGGCCGGCGGGTGAAAGTCTTTCACTGACGTTGGTCACCTAAAGGTTAAATCCACGGCGTGTTCGGGTGCATGGCTGCGGAGTGTGTTGCTTTAATTGAGGAGCGTTGTTTTTCTGTTTTTTCCTGTTTTAAGGAGAAAAATCAGTCTGCAAATCAGTCTCTGCTTGGAAGAGATGCGTATATGATTACTAATGCCCTCAACATGTAACTTATGCAGCAACGTTGGCGGATAAAATCATGAAGCTTAAGGGAATAAACATCTTGTTTTAAGAAGAGTCAAATGTCTTATTTTTATTTAGCATTCTATTTCAGTTGTAGACTCACTGATTCCCGATTCCGACATTTTGTCCAACCCTGCAGAGAATTAATGCTGACATACACGTACCCCCACCCTTATTCGAACTGGCGATTCCAAGATAAGTCCTGTAGATATGATCACAAGGTAAGCTCAATACTATGTTACTTTCGTGGTCCTACACTAGTGCCAAGACCGACCCGTATAGAGTCACAATGGTGCCTCAAACGAGGATTCCACACGGGAGCGCCTCTTCGGCTAGATAGTATGACAATGGCACCATAAAACCTAGCTTACAACCCAGGGAGACAGACGTCTACAAATGGAGGCATCCCCAGATCATCCACAGAACGGCCATGTTATAATTGTCCGCGTGTGGCTAATTCTCGTTGTCATAAAAAGAGTATTGATTTACTCCTCTCCAGGAGTTAGGCACAAGGCCAGTTCTTATCTTACTTCCACAAGTAAGATGTGACCCAAGGTCGGATCAGGAAAGTGGGGTTTAAAAATTGCCAGGGCAGCCCTGTCGGCATTCCTCAGGCAGTAAGCAATAAACTTACTCCTCCCCAAAGAGGGGAGGCGAAGCCTGGGAGGGTGGACCTCCTAGAACTGCACAGGACAGACCCATAGACCGGCGTAAATCAAGCCCCGAAGGCCAAGACGTTACCAGTCTATGGGGTGCAGTATCCATCGGAACAGATACTACACTTTGATCTTAGCCAAAAAAAAAGAGTAAACACTTCGCTCCGGTGAGCGGTGGAGATAGGTTGACGCTGTGACTATGTCGAGTGCTAAGAGAAAGAGAAAAAGGAATTCAATTTTTGACTTGACGTTTGGTTGTGAACGCCGCGTCGTTCACATGCGTGTTTGACTGTTGTTGGTGAAAAGAACAGAAAGAATAATTCGGCGTCCCGTTTGAACTCATTGGTAGAGCATTCTTTCAACTCTGAGTAGTGAACCAAATACATTTGATTTCAGTTTTTTAACTCTTCGTAACAATTCTGGTCTTTTGTTATTCCCTTTCTCGCTACTAGCAGATCTACAAGCTAACAGGTCCGGAGCTGACAAATCTGGTTAATGATTTCTTTCGGATGGTATGGCATCCGAATAGGTCGGATAATATCATCCGAATATCAGTAGTGTAGAGCTGTTCGATCAACGCGTACGGCGAATTCACAAATTCTGCCGATGCTGTCCGGGCTTTAATTTAAATAAAGCAAGATCGAGTGGAGGTGTTCGCCGACCTCACTAACAGAATGAATCGAGTTGCTAGGTTGTTAGGGACTTGGAGTTGAGAGAAGGTTCAGCAGTGCAAGTGCACTTAGCTGAATTCTTTATAGATGTGCTAATTAACCTCTTCATAAAGGAAGCTGTGACTAGATCAAATCCGACAACCTTATTGAAGGCCTTGTAATTGGCAAGACAATGTGAAAGACTCTATAAGCAACTCTGAGGTGGCCGTATGAAAGAACAGGCTATTTAAAAAAAAACAAAAAAAAAACAGGCTATTTTTAAAAAACCAGGCTATTTAAAAAAAAAGGCTATTTTAAAAAAAACAGGCTATTTAAAAAAAACAAAAAACAGGCTATTTAAAAAAAACAAAAAACAGGCTATTAAAAAAAACAAAAAATAGGCTATTTTAAAAAAACAGGCTATTTAAAAAAAAACAGGCTATTTAAAAAGAAAAACGGGCTATTTAAAAAAAAACGGGCTATTTAAAAAAAAAAGGGCTATTAAAAAAAAAACAGGCTATTTTTAAAAAGAATAAGCTACTCCGAGGTGGCCATATGAAAGAACAGGCTATTTTAAATGATAGCTTGTCAACCGAAGCAAGTTAGCAGCAGGGACCCAGAGAAGCCGATACTAAATTAAGGGTACCCAAAACCGAAGCCTATAGCAAAAAGTAGTTTAAGAAGAGCCATAATTGCTACGACTGTACCAAACCGACAAAAGCCATAGAGAATAAGTTTTGTAAGTACATTTCTGTGAAATCGAAGAGACCACAGCGAGAGTATTTTATCCATAATCGGCTAGAACGGAACTACACATAGTAATCTGAAAAAGAAGTAAATGACTTCACACTAGAAAAATGAAAGAACAGGGTACTCTCGAAATCCGCAAAATACCAACAATTTGATCGAAAGTCCGATCGGCACCATGAAAACATGAACCCTCGATTACATGGGTGTCAGGAAGGTGGTGGGAGCGGTCCGAAACCGGCCCACCGAAGGAACAATATACAGATAATTAAACCCTCTGAAAGGAGCTCAGAGATAAAAAAAAAAAAAAAAAAACTCTCTAACGAGGGTTCCGACATGGTTTGTAAAACAAGGATTAGTTATAGGCCGATAGAGGCACTCATCAACACTCGATCGGAGGTCTCACTCCTAAAACCAACAGCTTTTAAAGAACTAAAGACTGCCATATAGGGATTAAGAGATTTCGTTCTAACAGTGATTATAGAAAGCGGACAGAAGATTGCATTCAATAGCATGGTTCATTTACCCATCAAAATGGAACACAGTAAAACGTTCGACAAGGCTGTATATCACTCCAGACTTGGATCGGGAAATGATATTGAGCGTAGATTCGTTGAATAAAAAAAACCCGACTTCAACTAAATTTTCACCATAACCAATTAAAGATAAGGGGTAAGCAACACTCAGTAGATAAATAATAAAATCAACATCTACTCAATAAAAAAAAGTTGAATTACCCCACGCACTAAAAAGGGCCGAAATAAATGCAGAGCTGAAGAAATCAAAATAAGTTACTCAGAAAATCCATAGATGCAGTTAAGGTAACCCTCGCCGACTCTGCAGACTCTGCAGACTTCTATAGGCAGCATTGCCCCCACCCCCACCCGTGACGCTTTTACCCTTCCACCGGACGTTCAGGAGGGATTCAAAACAACCAATAACTTACAAACCCGTAAAACCCAAAATAAAAATGTTCCCAAAACTACATATGTGAATGTCACCGGCCAACCACGACCGGCACAGCGGAAAAGAAACTCCTTGCGAAATGTCTTAGAGTGTACGTATTTTCCTTTTCAGATAAACGAAGAAAAGAATGAGAAAATGTTTAACTCGAAGAATAAAAGATTCTTTATGACTATTGCAAAAAATGATCGGCGCTTTTTACGAATAGGTATCCATAGATTTACAATCGTGACGTAGTCGTGGCGTAAGTAGTTCCAACTAGGAACGGAGACAGTTCAATAAAGTTCTGACTTTTACCAGAATATACAAATAAAAAAGGCGCTGTTACTCGCCAGACGACTATATTTCAATCATTTTTTGGATAACTTTATTACTTTTACAACTCTTCATTTGGATTTTTTTTTGATACACTTTCATTTACCTTTACTAAAAGGGTTAGTTTAGGGTTAGTTTAGGGGAGGGTAAAAAAAACAGTCGGTTCGTATTGTGTAGAAGTACCCAAAAAAAACATTACAGAATACACTTAAATACAAGATAATATAAACAATTTCTTTCGTCAAATAATTTCTTCGCAAAAAAACAAAAGCGAACTAATACTACACTCGGTTTGGTCAGTGAATTTCGTTAACATTCTCTGGTAGAACTCGGAATTGATGACGTAAGTACTGAATTTTTCTTGGAATATCTATTCCTAAAAATTACCGAATGATAAAACACGTCTTCCTTTTCAGAGAAAAAAGGAAAAGAAAAGTTAACAAAGAACAATCCCTTCAGATGTACGTTATCTAGAATACCTTGGCGCTAGCTCTGAGAAAAGTTGCCCTTTGCTTATTGAGACAAATGGCAAGATGGGTGGGTGAGGAATGCGGAACAAGGAGCGCCGAGGTACCCTTTTTGTATGACTGGAAAGTATTAGCTTTTCTCAAATTTTTGAGGAACCCTAATTTCTCGGAAATTTCCTTCTCAAATTACTACATGATGAGATTGAAAAAGTTTCTCTAAATGTCGACCACTTACCTGACTAATTCTATTCCAGTTGCCCCCCCCCCAAAGAATGAATATTCGAATTTGTGTGTATGGGTCTTGTGTAGTTTTTTACTTTTAGCTAGACACACACACAAACACAAAGACAACTCTCCTTTATATAATAGATTACACATTTCAGGCGCAAATAATGTAGCGATGGCGGCACTGCTTTTTTTTTAATGGATAACCTGTTTACGTTGCTAAACGTTTCTTTCCTCGTTCATCAGATGCTTTTGTGTTTCTTTGTTGTCGCGCGTCTGTTATTTCGCATTTCCTTTGTTCCATAATGATGCATTTAGTTCGCATTAAGTTGCTCATGTTTCGACAGTTTTTCTTTCCGAATAAATCTGATCCGACCATTAAATTTCAGTTTCGGCATTTTGGTCTATTTTGCACATCGAGGCATTCTTTCATCAAACATTGTCGCTAATTCGCCACTTTAAATTGGGTAATTAAAAATAATCACCCAATCTACATTGTCCAGCATAACAAAAAGAAACAAGACGCTTCACACGTTGTGTCGCCGTGTGGCGTCTTAAATACAACTTCATTAAGAGAAAACTAAAACTATACGCATATATATATATATACAAAATTATAAATCTGTTTTATCTTTCCGCATAGATCTAAAAACGTTTGATTGATTAAATTAAGTAAACATAAAGCAAAGTTATATTTTTTGATAAAAGCGGGATTTCAAATATGTATGATGATTTTTTAAAATCTTCTTTTTATATATTGATTTATTTTTTCTTACTGTTATAACCAGGTTGTTCGGTCGGCTTGGAAAGGAAACATTAAAATGTTATTTTTGCGTACTTTTAATTTTGAATAATAAGTTTTAAAATTTTTTTTCAAGAACTTCTGACATTGATAAGGACATTGGCTATAAGGTGCTGATTCCAAATCTGCGGTTAGTTTGGCTTTTAGATGCCGCTACATTAATACGTACTCACAGACAACTTTGCTTCATATATATATATATATATATATATGAAAATATTTGTTGTTGTTTATTATCTACGGACGTATACGTTTCATCTTTTTTCAATCAAGACTCTTCAGCGTAGAAGTTTGACTATTCACTACTGGTCACACGATTCGAAACCCTGGATTATAAGTATTTTTCAACTCCAACCCAACGTCTTAAACCTCGCGGCCAATATCTGAACGGCTCCTATTTATCTACGTCCCACACAGTAGAATGTGACACAAGGTCGGAAAGTGGGAATGCACTCCAGAGGAGGAGTGCTAGAGCTTTAAAAAAAATTGCCTGGGCAGAGTGCCTCAGACATTAAGCACTAAACTTAATCCTCCCCAAAGAGGGGAGGCAAAGCCTGGGAGCGCCACTTCCCAGAACTGCACAGGACAGACCCATTGACCGGCGTAAATCCAGACCCGAAGATCCAGACAATACCAGTATGGGGTGCAGTATCCATCGGAACAGATACTACACTTTGATCTTAGCCAAAATATCTGAACGGCTGATAAACTGTGGTAGATTAAATACATTTATAAGCGGCGATGACGACACAGACATTCTACTTATATTAAGGAATGATGCATTATAAAGCAAATGACGTCACGCTGTATTTGCACTACTACTAAAGTGCTCTACTAATAATTAAGAAGCGACAAATATATATATATATATATATATATTGTTACAAATAAAGGATAGTTGAATCGAAATTATCAGAGAAATAAAATGTATTTCGTGAATATTAAAACGAGGCGAACCAAATCTATCTGATCTCATGTCTTTTCTATTTCCCCTTTGAAACCCAGACGAGTCATAAAGGAAGAAATGTTATTCCCGTTTGACCGACGCCGTCAACCCACCATCTAACCTTGCACTCAAGAGAAGCGAATCTTGTGTCCTATTAGCGACACCGGCCCCGTCCTGAACCTAGCCGAGAGGAAGTCAGACGATACATCCGGTCGACTGTCACCTCTTATAACATTTACGAACGTTTTGACCTCACACAAAAGAGAAAAGTATCGTCGCCTTTTAACTCTTATTTCCGGTTAGCGACAACCTCTCCCAAACCCTTAGCCGAAAGGAAGTCAAACGTCGGTCAAACCTCTCGTGTCATCTCTTAACATTAACACATGCCTTGACCCCAAATCAGCGCAAATTATCGTCGCCTAGTAACTCAAAGAAACCTTCAACACACCCACCTCCCTGCATACTATCTCAGCAGAGAATAGATATAAAAAGGGAATTGGTGAATCGACCAGTTAGTTCCTGTCAGTTAAAAAGTAAACTGTCGCAGCTCGAGAGAACCAGTTAGCACTAACATATTCGCTGTGAGAAAGAAGAAAAGACTACAGCCGAAGTGACGAATACATATCTCATGTAAAGATTGCATAGCGCCTATTTGAGACTTCCATGATTACATCCGTATATATATGATTCCTGAACACTTACATCTTAATATCTGCTGATGACTTTTCCATCCAAAGATCAGTGTGAATCTTGGATGAGTGTGACTTGTGACATGCCTGGATAAATGAACTTTTCAACTCCCGTGGGGAGTCTTGCAACAACCTTCTACATTCTGTTTCAACTTTTGTTCAAACTGAAACATACTTATCTAAGTACTCTGGTTAATGTAGTTCAGAATATATCTGGTCATGATTGGTCTATCTCCAAAACACTTATAGGTGTGTGCAATATATAATCAATTCTATGGACTTCCAGGTCGAATGCAGTCCCCACGATATTGTTGTACCACCTTTGTTCAAACTAAAACACTTATCTTATGTATAATTTTGGTCATTCGAACTACATTTCTCATTTTGAGTGTTATCATCACAACGTTTCGGCTGCTGTAATCCCTGGCCTTCTTCAGGTGTATCTCTTCAAACTCGGGAATATTTCTGTCGAACTCGGGAATCTGGACGGAATTTCGAACTGAAACCTTTTATTCAAATGAATATCGCACAAATAATTGTTTTATTTGATCCACGGGGTAGCATACGCTTGTTCCGTCAGCCATACCCGGGGGAGAAGTATTCAGTAATTTGCAATTCTTTGAATCGCCCGCACCGAGGATTGAACTTTCAACCGGACAGTTCGAGTATGAATTTTGTGAGCCTTAAACCTATTTTTGTTTTTTCTATGTGCAATCTTATTACTTATCACTATATATCATTACTTTTATTACTACATAAAACTGTGTGTGTGTATATATATATATATATATATATATATATATATATAACCTTATCTATTATTTATAATTAATAGTTCCCATATTGTATTAAATTCTATATTAGGTCTGCTTAGTAAGTCATCATTGCCTAACATTTGCGCTGCTCCTTTGAGTTATCTTACTCTCCACCGTTCTTTTCTATAATTTTTACTTCGTCCCATAAGGGTAGATAGTTTCCCTGTTCCCTCCATATTTGGTCAGCCATACCAAACTTTTTGATATCTCAACGTTTTACGGCTTTCCGGTGTTCTTCTAGCCTAACTTTTTGTGAGCGACATGTTTCACCTTTGTATATTTTCCCACACTTACATGGGATCGCATACACGCAGTTCTTAGTCATACATTTTTCCGTGGGAGGTTTGACTCTCACAGGATCCTTTCGGAGAGTTGAGTCGCTCCTGAATACTGTCTTGATGTCATATGGATTACATATTCTTTTGATTTTTTCCGACAAGTCCTTCATATATGATATACAAACTGTGGTGAGTTTTCGGGTGGTTTCCCTTGGTGTTTGGTCTAGACATCTTGGAGCTGATGTCATGCTATCAAGATAGTTCGACAGAAATATTCCTGAATTCGAAGAGATACACCTGAAGAAGGCTGGAGGTTACAGCGGCCGAAACGTTGTGATGATAACACTTAATATGAGAAATGTAGTCCAAATGACCAAAATTATAGAAATTATCAATCCTCATCTAAAAAGTTCAGAAATATACTACTTAATACTCTGGTTGATGTAGTTAAGAATATATCTGATTATGGGGTCTATATCCGAAAACATTATAGGTATTTGTGACATATTCCGATTCTATGGATATCCGGTGCGAACACATCCTCACCGATATTATTGTATCGTCTCTGGATAGAACAGATACTAAACTTTGATTCTAGACCGAAGGACAAGAAAGTTTTTTATAACACAGCATCAAATCAAATTTTTAAATTACTTTTTTTGTATTGCATTTTCGGTGATCGGACGACCTCATCTTTAAAACCAGGGGTGGAGGGTGATAATGTACGCACGAACATGAAATTTCCTTTGCGAATTATTATATAAATATTTGTATTGTAAATCATGTCACTTTCAATCATGGTGTTTTTAAAATTAAATTCTGTAATTTAATTATTTTTATTGCAACATTATATTATCAGTCTGTTGAGGATAGGACATTATCAAAAGAAAGAACGACAAAGTCTATCGATAAAAAATAATTAATTTTTATATGACAAATTGTTAAGACAATAAGAGATAAAGAGTTCGTGAAGAATGAGAGTTCAAAGTCTCCTAGGAATGTTCTCGGGTGAATGAGTTGTTTTTCATGTAAGGAGAAATTGGGTACAAATGTTTGTTTCGGCAAGCGTCGCGTGCGTTCACGTTTGGGAAAATGGAATAGGCATGTTGATAAGAGTGTGTGTCAGTGTGCCTGTTTTAGACAGTGAGATAATTTATGTACGAACTCTATATATGCGTTCGGTGAACGGCGTATATGTACTACACTGTATTTAGTAGTTCGTTAAAGTCTCTTATGTGTGTGCTGCTTGCTGAGGGCCCCATCCCCTCAAAACGTCTAAGAAAGATTATGTCGTGCACAGTCTCTTATCTCTAGAAAAAAAGAAGGAAAAGAGAAAGAATAACGCTGTGATTGGGTTTTTATATTATGTGCAAGATTTCAGCACTAAATATTTCTTACACTGTGATTGGTCAAAAGAAACTGTTGATTTGGACTTTTGTCTAAGAATCGATATGTATAAAAAATATTCACTGCTACTGCTACTTCTCAGGTAAGTTATTTAAAATCACTAAACATAATTTTATTGTATGTTTTATTTACTTCATATTTGACTCAAATTTTAAAATATTGATGCGGCACCTTTACTCGTAGACATATTAGCTAAGATATATTGCTAGGATATACATAAGGAAAGCATGAAGCGTTTCAGACAGGTGTCAAAGGATCGATCCTGCTGAGTCGCGAGGACAGTAAGGCACTGAAGCGTTCAACATGATGTTAGACATGGCTGACAGAAAGTGGATTTGAAAAAACTCTCGGCGTGTTGGAAGGAGTGGTCGAACTGAGAAGACACATTTAAGATGATCACAAGGCGTTAAATAATTAAGAGATGCGCTTAAACTAAAAGTAAACCTCTCTCTCTCTCTCTTCCTATCGTTAACCATTCAGCTATTAGACAATCAGTGGCAGAATAAAATCCATTATTCTTTTAAGAATGTGTTGCTTTAAGTAATTGAATAATTATATTGAAGGGAGGACATGCAGATGACCTTTGCTTCAGCTCTAAAAACAAGCAAAAAATGGAGAGATGAAAGTGTCCTTAGATTAATAACACACGCACTCATCACGGCTCCGGCGAGCAGCAAAGCATGATTTTAAGTTGACTTATATATTAATGTTTACATAAGCAGCAATATTTACATACATGTGTGTAAAACTAAGTTTAAAATCGGAAATTTCCCACATATATTTATAATTTAGTAAGAGAATGAAAAATTCCATTTAAAAGTAAGAATAGAAGTAGAGCTACCGGGGATTTTTTACAACATCCAACAGAACGAAAAACGGATTGGAAAAACAAATAGGCAACAAATAAATGTTACCAAAGGCAAGATCAGTTACTCTTCTACCTACTTAGGTAAGTTTTTTTTGTGTTTTTAATTATTTTAAAGCGTTTTTTAAAAAAATTTTTTTTTTTACTTCAGTACAAAAGTACAGTCAAGTCTGTTAAGTTAGAACGAAAAAAAGCCCCTCGATAATCGCTCAAAAATTAAACAGAAACACAGCTAATAACTGTCACTAATCGGACATAAAATTAATGTTCAATCGAACTGTATATTTTTATTACCGGTATTTTTGTGTAATTTTAGATCTTTGAGCGATTATCGAGGATCCACATCACTCGCATGAGGTCGCCATTATTTTTTTTTGTTCTAACATTACAGACTTGAACGTACTTTTTTTTTATTAAACTAAAAACTACTTTAAAATAATTAAAACACACGCTCTTCTTTTAACTTATCTTGCCTTTGATAACATTCATTGCCTATTTTTAACCCTTTTTTGTTCTGTTATATGTTGTAACATATCGAGGAGCTATCTGTATTGGAAGTTACATTATGGGAGGAAGTTTGAAGTGACAATTAGCAAGGAAGAAAGCAAAGTCTTTCTCTTTTGCAGGTGAGCTGATTTGGTTTGGTCGCAGTTTCTGAAGCTCCATCTTCGTTTACTCCACCGTAATCCTACAGTGCTATGAAAGAATAAGATATCAAGAAACATGAGCCATTGAGCAACAAGTTTTTTTTTAATTTTCTGTTATATATTATTGCAGCTACTGGGCGAGAGAGTAAATCAAAAACCTTTGGCTGCCACATCACCACTGTGACTGCGGAAGTACGGCCAAACCGTGTGGATCAAAGAACACCCCACACTATGTTACAATGACGCCTCTATGTCTAGGTAACTAAATGGCTTCTTATATTCTTATGTTTGGGATTTCATGTTGGTAAACATTATGGTTTTATTATATAACTAAATGAATACCTGTCCCAGGACGGGTAAAATTAATTCCGCAAACAGGAACAGTTTTTGCACCATTTTTATATTCCCTTACGAAGATTAAAATCACAATATAAACTGTGTCTACAGATTATATGCAAATCATAAAACATCAAGCATTTTGAAATTAATTAAACAATTTTTCTAAAATAGTCACGAGACGTTTAATGTAGTGAACAGAGCACAGTCTAAAATCAGCTTTAAATATTAAAAGCCATGATTATATATATATATATATATATATATATATATATATAAAATAAAATATAGTAACACGGAATTACATAATCATCGATGCAATAATTTATTTCAACCTTGTGGTATTGTCAAGCATCCAAGTGAGATGATTACATTTTATTCTTGCTCTGTTTATTACATTGAGCTCTCATACCCGGATTTCCTCCTGGAATTTATTTAATTACAACACAACTAATATTTATATATATATATATATATATATATATATATATATAAAGAAATATTGGCACTTAAAAAAATATCGTTACGTATTTGAATATTAAATTTTGTTTATATCTATTCTATATATATATATATATATATGCAAAGTGTTAGAGTATTGTTACTGTTCTAATTAAAAAAAAAACTTATGTGATTGATAAATTAAACATATTTTACCGTCAATATTTTATTTGCAAGTACATGTTTTGTACAATAAATTTTAAGTATTTGTTGATTTTGAAAGAATATATAAGTATAAAAGAATATAAATAACAAACTTAACAGTGTTATACAACAAAAATATAACAAAATTGAGATTGAAAAAACAAAACAAAATGTAAATTAACAGAAATACAAAGGAAAGTGTTGCATCATTTACTGCACTGATGCTTCTTTCTTTTCAATCACTTTTAACAGTCTGTTATCGACAGCTGATGTTCAATTTGCTATCGTAGCAACTAATAAGTGACTTGCAACAATTTTTACTGCTTGCCAGCGTTCATAATTGCTGTTAAACCATTGGAATAAATATCTCATTTAAGTCCACAGGTTGTCAATTGCATTTTAGTCAGAGCTATTGAGTGGCCAGTCCATGTACGAATCCGTTACAAGTCCTTTTTCTTGTAACCATCTTTTGATAAACTTTGAAGTGCGACTTCGTGCATTGTCTTGTATAGATATCGACGATTTGCATTTGGCTAAAGATTGGTTATCATACTAGTCAAAAATATTTTGCTCTAGGAAATCAGAAACTTTTATAGTTCATTTTCACTCCGTCATCGACTTTAAAAGGACTCACAAGCTCAGTGCCAACAATACCAACTAATGTCATGATCCCATCCGCACCTAGTTGCTGTTTAACAAATTGTCTTGAATCACGTTGCTTACAGGCATATCCTGGCGCCCATCCATCAGGCATATTAAGGGTGAACCTGGACTCGTCTGTGAACAAGACTTTCCTGAAATTAGTTTTCATATATTTCTTAACCCTCTGAATTCGATTTTCCTTTTGTTTCTTTGTTAATGTAGGTTACTTAATTCGATTCTTTACACCAGTAAATCTTCTTAATATGAATGAACTACTGGCATGTGAATTTCTAATGATTTCTCTTCAGATATGTGACAGATCTCTATTTTGTTAACGTTCTAGATTCGGCTTGAGACTTCTTTTTTACTCGCTTTAATTCCATTCTAATATACTTTCTTGATTGTTTGATGATCTCTTTTTAAATCCTTTGAAATTTGAAGCGAAGACTTTCCTTTACTAACTTCATTTATTATGTAGTTCTTTTCATCACTTGTTATTTCTTTTTTTGCCAGCCATTCAGCTTTATTTTAGCACTTGCAAGTAATCTCTCGACACTGAAAAATGCAATAATTACTAAAGTTTATTAAATTTCTTTCTGAAATGAAACATTAAGGGTTATTATTTTACAGTTAAAACAAAATGCACACAAAGAACATATTACATCATTAGATGTGATATATTAAGCAGTATAATATTAAATTCATGCAAAAATAGTATTTTCATATCACGTTTAGACGCACTTTAATTATACTTAACCTTATGTCTAGAATCCTTATTCTAATTTCGATAAAAATCCATTACATGATTTTGATTCTAGAAAATGTCTTAGATTTAAGGGATATAAAGAAATTGAATTCAGGGAATCTTGCTAAATTGGATCAAATTTAATGCAATTTCCAAATGGACGGTTATGCTGATATAATGGCCCCTAAACGTTCTTTAAAGTACTTCAAAGGAACCGAAATTTCAGGAATATTTATTAATTGATATCTAATACCTATTGTAAAAATTTCACAAAAACTTGGAGGTATCTGAATTTTCATAAAGGCCTTTCTCTCTCTTTACTCACTTTACATATAAGTAAATTAAACTAAATATAGTTCACGTTACCAAGCCTTATGCCCAGTAGCTGTTTTCCAAAATTAATAATGATCGGTTAATTAATTTAGGAGTGAATCCTATACATAGAAATATATAGAGATATGCACATATCTAACTTTACATGTTAAACCTAGCGACCAATATGAGAAAGCTAAATTTAGGAATTCGGTTTAAATGGTTAAAACAAGTTTCTGCCTGCAATTATATTTCCATCTTGGAGAATCCCGCGACCAAAACTGTCGTTTAATGGCGTCACATGCCATTCAATACAAGACTTAATATGTAATTGCAAAGATATGGAATATAAAGAGAGAAGAAAAAACTGTTAGCAAATTATTTAATTTTATATTGAAAAAGAAAATTAAAAAAATATTCGCAATAAAAGAAAAAGAAATATGGCTTTTATCCCTACAGAAAAAGAGCGAATAATTATTTTCACGTCTTCTCTCCCCCCCCCCCCGTTTCCGGTTTTATATTTATTTTGCATTTTTTTTGGTCTTTGTCAATTATTGATGCTCATTTCAATTTCTTTACTAAAGCGTTATCGATCAGATTCATAAAAAATCACTGGTATGATAACGGTGCAATACTTTTCCTTTAGGTATACATTAGAAAATAATTGAAATATTTGGAGAAAATAATCTAATCTATAAAGTTATCTTGTCGGGTTTCAGAGTTTAGACTTAAATAGAATCGCATCTGACACATCGATATTTGATTCTGCAGACCCCTTTGTTTTTTTCCCTCATAATTTTTAGAATACCAATGTTTTTCGGTTCAATTTGCTTGAAAAATATTTTTGTTAGGAAGATTGTTACGATAGCGATAATTTTAAATAACGAATAAAAAAAATGTAAGCTTAAAATATGACTTATCTCCCTTACATTATTTAGTTACTAGCTGTACCCGTTACCCAACACTGCCCGGGGGAATATAAAAGAATGAATTAAATAGCCGACCGAACGCAAAAAAAGTCGCATAGGATATTTTAAATGTTTATTTAAAAGGTCGGCTTTAAATAGTTGAAATTGCCCCAGTTTCGTAAATATGTCTACTATATTTGTGTGGCAAGTTTTAACTTCGGCGTTTCACGTGTATGATGACACTTGCTGTAAGTTATGTGTTTTCTACTTCTAACTAATTTGAACCAACTTGTTTTTTTTTATATTACCCCAACCGCTTCTGTAGAAGCGCTTTGCCTTAGACCAAAAGTCACTTTAACACTAACCTAAGTTTTATTTCGTCAAAAGTCGGCTATTAACCAAGGTCAAAAGTCACTGGAAGTCTAACTTAAGTTGTATATCGGCAAAAGTCAGTTACGACACGGTGGACGTGGTAAGGCGCGGTTCAAATTCTATAGAAACACTTTTTTGTTTTGTGGATCTAATTTTGCAATTTAATTATTTTCAATACGATTTTTAAAATTTTGTGTTATTTTACACGCTATTGCATTTTCTATGTCAATAAATATTCGATCACTAATACGAAATAAAAATAATAATAATGTAAATCACTTAAAGATTGTTAAATAATATTAGTGAAAAGGGAATATTCAGTTCTTTGGTACAATAGGAGTGTGTTCGAAAAATAATGTCTTTCTTTGATTTAAGAGCCCAAATAAACCATAATAATAAACGTAGATTTAAGGTAGATGATTTTTGGGGGGCGGGTGGAACCCGGACTTAGGGTTAGAGGTGGTGGTAGGTATGATTGTGTTTTGCAATGCCAAAATCGTTATCAGGGCACTCGAAAAATGGTAAATTTGTAGATTAACACCATCAGTCAATCCTCCCTCGCCAAACAAAATTCTACTTTTTTGGGCGATTATCCATAAAAATTGGTGGAAAAACAAAAACAATAAGTTTTGAAATTAGAGTGTGGTATCAATTTCGTATATAAATTTAACGTAAAATGATCCCCACCTATTTTCGGACCATTCTAACTTTTTAGGACAGTTAACTAAATGAAATTATTTTTCCCTTTCTGCCAATATTATCAGGGTGTTTAAAAAAAGTAGAATCTCAGTTTGGTGGGTGGGTTTGATTTCTGTAGGTGCAACTCGAAAAACGGATAATACAACCCAAAAACCACACGGTTGTAGACGCGATTGATTTCATAAAATTTTCATTTTTACTTAATTATGTATCAGTCTTGTTTAGTATTATTATTTTACATAACAAAAAATAAGTTTGGTTCAATTTTAGTAGAAGGATCGTAGGAATATCTCGCTGATTTCGCTGTTTTTGTTCTGCGTAAAAGGCAAGTTTAGTAATTTTCGTTGTTGCTATGGATCTCCGGCAAAAGAATAAAACGGAACAAAATTTGTTTTTATTTATTGGATTACATATCCAAGGCAATGGCTGAATCCTTAGAAAATGACCTAAGGCTGTAGTGGATTGGGGGTCATAAATGGTTGGTAACTTTTAATGCCGTAAAGGCAAAGCTCCTTTCCTTCAATAACTACAAGAAACCTCTTCAACCACCGATTGCCATGGCTAATAACACCCTACCTAAGAGTTTAACATTCAAACTCCTCGGCCTAACATTCACAGGTAATATGAATTGGAACAAATACATTGAAGACATTACCAAAACTGCTTCAAAGAAGGTGGGCTCCCTCTACCATGCTAGTAAGCTTCTGACACCTGACATTATTCTGGATCTCTACAAAGCCACCATCCGCTCATGCATGGAGTATTGTTGCACCATCTGTGCTGGTGCATCATTCACTAGTTTCTCTCTCTTAGACAAGGTTCAAAAAAGAGTCGCCAACTTAATAGGTCCCTCACTATCACCCAAGCTCCAGCCCCTGTCCCATCGCCGCAATGTTGCATCCTTGTGCTTGTTTTACAAATACTTCAATGGATTGTGCTCTGATGAATTAGCTGCTCTAGTGCCCCCTCGACATAAATACACTATATCAACTCGACAATCAGCTAAATCTCATCCATTCACTGTGGAGGTCCCAGGCTGCCGGAGAGCCTTCTACTTCAATAGCTTCTTTCCTCGTACTGTCGGCCTCTGGAACTCCATCCCTGCATCCTGTTTCCCCGACTGTACCGACATACAGAGGTTTAAAACTTATGTAAACATACATCTCGCTGCACAACTACCAATTAGGATGACACCCAAAACTTTCACCCTAATTTTCAGTAGCCCCTTACTTCTACAGTGGTGGCCTGCCTTGTTTGGGGTGAACTGTTAAAAAAAATATGAATTAGAAGTAACGTAAATAAATTGATGCTTAATTTATTAATGTAAGTATAATGTGAAAAGAAAAAATACTTATCTGGTTTCACCAAGGTTTATATTTGTTTAATATGTGACGTGTTTTGGTGAACGATTTTATGTGTAATGTCTATGTAAGCTTTGCTGCGATTGGATGCTTTACACATTCTAAAACGGAGCAACTTGATCGCATTTCCGTTTGAAAGAATTGCCAAACGGTGTTGGAGGAGGGTAAAAGTTATTAATTCATAGAGAGAAATTAGCGTGCTACCCTCTCTATGGAGTATGCAGTTAGGAGAGTTAGTCGTATGTGATAAATAATAGGAAATAATGTTAGTTGTTAAAATATGTGTAAGTTGCTGGAAACACGGTAAGGATGTATATGTAGTATTGATTTTCGATGTATTTGATGCATTAGTTTTCTTGCCTAATCTAACTGAATTGGAAGGGGAAAAATCAAGTCTACTTTATATAGATTATTGAGCATTTTTTACTATCTTTTTTTTCTTTTCTTTTCTCTTTTCTATATTAATAACATTCTGTGACCATTTCAAGTGTTTCTATGCATGGGTGTGTTTCTCATCTATACGTAACACATTATTATTTTAATTTTACTTTTAATCTTAATCTTTTTTGATAATTATTAAAATAATAAAACAATACAAACTATTTTCCATTTATTTTCCTGTATAACTTCAAAATGTTTTATACTAAACTGACATTGATGAATTCCGGGCAACGCCGGGTACGTATAACTAGTAAAAAAAATAAAATAATGTGATTTTTTTTTTACTAAAGAGTCACTACTTATCAAGGCCCAAGGGCGACTGGAGGATAAATTTAATGAGTTTGTCAGTGAGATAACACCATGATGATTGGTAACGATTGTTGAAATTGGGCAGAACTTGATTATCTAAGCGTACGGCTAAACAAAAATTTGAAAATGGCTATGTTGTAGCCAGCTAGGAAGCAGCCCCGCGGTATTGTGTTCCACAGACGAGTAGTTCTAGGAAAGAAACTCCGCTCATGAAAGCTCCGTTTAGTTTTAGGTACACAGAGGGAGAAAGAGAAATTATTGACAGTGGTTGTAGGTAGACGAGTTTTGGTTGTGAATGTTTCACAGAGGGAACCATAGATTGGAGCTGAGTCGAACCCCTACCGTGAACATAACGATAGAGCAGATAAAGACTAGCAACATCTATTCTGTGGAAAGGTGGCTGTAGGGAAAAGAAGATGACATCCCCCACTAGATTTCGAAGTCGGTTTTGTACTCTGCAAAGTAGGAAAGGGTGCAGTGAGCAGCCCCCCCCCCCCCCCAAGATGTTGTAGCAGTACTCCATCTTAGGACGTATTTGACTCTTATACAGGTAGAGTATCGCGTCAGGAGTGAGATACTTTCTGGAGCGGTAGAACCATAATTTTGCCGGGGATACAGAAGTTCGAGAATGTTTCTCATCGTATGTGTACTATTGCCAAAAGCTTTTCGGCCCCAAAGGAACCGGCTGGGTTGTGATGTATACTCATATGTTGTCTGTGGGAGAAAGATAGGGTAAAGAGAAAGAAATCTGTTTGGGTTTTTATACTATGCGCAAGATTTGGAAGTGAATATTTCTTTCATTTTGATTGATTGAAAGAAACTACTGATTTTGTGCTTTTGTCTAATCAAGAGTCGATACGTAAAAACAACATTCGCTGTCGCTGCTGCTTTGTTGATCTAAGCTCTCATTTGAGAATCTTAAAATGATTTAAAAAAAAAATTCTTCCACACTTCAACTTACAATGCCTTTTCACAACCAAAAGCATAAGAAGAAACTACTCTGGTGGAGAGCAGCCTCTGCGAGGTGATTAAGTCACAGGAGAACCAATCATACTCCTGGGCATATTAATTTCAACCGGCACATTGAAGGACTAATTCCACCCCTTTTGGGAATTGCAGACAGCAGTCAAAGAGCTCATAGGCACCGACAAGGGAAGATATCCCCTCTCTCGCGTCGGTCAACTCGGCCCGAAGCAAGGTTATCCCCCACTGGGAGATATACAGCTTTAAGAACTTCAGCGACTGACTCTTTATTACTTTGTTACTTTATTATTACTTCCTTTGGTAACCTACACCCAACAGTGTAATTCACTCCAATAAATACACATCGTTGTTGTTTATAAAAGAGCTTTGTTTTCCTTTCGTTTGACGACCCAGAATATTATAGGAGTTTGTCGTACAGTCCATGCTAAGATAGCCTCCCAAAAACACTACGGAAAAAAAAAAGATATCGCTCTACCCCAATGACCTTTTTATCTACTTCATAATTCGTTTTCGCTTCCGTCGGTGTCTCATATTGAACCGCATCTTTTTATGGTCTATACTTCTTCCATGGCCTCTTAATGAGGCAAGCGGATTTATCTTTTTTACCCACTTTGCAACGTGTCTAACGTTAGAAAGAACGTCATGGTTATCTTTTTGACTTTGGGAAAAATAATCGGTTTTCGGATATTTCGAAGGCTTGTCGTTATGAAAATCGTTGTCATTCGGGACTGAACATGACATTCGTTTCTGCAATTCATCAAAAGATAAACGGACTCGCGCACAAAGGATTTATAGCGCAAAGCACAAAGCTAATCCCACTCTTTTATATTGCCTATAGTCTTTATATAGTGCTTTAAGAAGTTGTTAGGATTGAAGATCAGAGGAGTCTGGCCCATGCTCTATTACAGGGTTTCCTAAACGTGTTTTAGTTGTCACCACCTCGTATCAACCTCCCCCTCCCGAAGATGTGACACAAGGTCAAAAGGTGGGAATTGAAAGGTCAAGAGAAGATTCATTCTGGCCTACAAAAATGCCCGAGCAGTCTTGTCGGCATTCCTCTGTAGGGGCACTTCAGGCGGTTAGCAATTAACTAACTTCTTCTCAAAGCGAGAGAGTAAAGCATGTGAGTGAACACCTCCTAGGACTGCGCAGCCTGGCCACCACACTCACATTGGCCCACACTCTGTCGAACTGATTGTCAAGAACGTATCTTTAATTGGTAATCTTGGCGTCCCTAACACCCAATTCACACACGAAGACACTTTTTAAGTATTAGGAATACCTCAAATAGATGCACAATGCGTTTTATAATGCTTCATCTCTATATATTAAAAATGGAAGATACCTTATAAAATCAACAAACCCATTACTTTGGTGTCTACAGAATCTGCTGTTCGATCTGGTTGGCGTACGACATCCCTTGTCTTGATAGGGTCCACATAATACAACCAAGAAAACAAATATGATAAAATCATTCCAGTAGGGCATTTTGTAATCATATTCTTTGTAAATCACTTATGTTTGTCAAGTGTAAGTGAATTAAATTCTGTCATAGATTTTGTCTAATATATAAAGTAAAGTCAGACTCTTAATCGTTCCTTTGTGATCGATAATTTTTTGCTACAAAATCACTATTTGATTCTGGTTAGTCATTTTTTTCTTGTGGATCGTTGCAGTATGTTGTTAAGAAGAATAAATTCTAATTCGATTTACTTCTTTCCAAAAAGTACTTTGTCTAAGACGGAAGTATTTTCAAATGGCAGTCATTTTCATAAAGGTAAATTACTCTACATTCGTCCAT
This sequence comes from Sepiola atlantica, assembly GCA_963556195.1. Classification (NCBI taxonomy): domain Eukaryota; kingdom Metazoa; phylum Mollusca; class Cephalopoda; order Sepiida; family Sepiolidae; genus Sepiola; species Sepiola atlantica. The sequence goes on along the minus strand of OY744520.1, from coordinate 175,677,709 downwards.
ACAGAGTTATTTCCCTTTGATTGAAACAAAAAAAATATTGAAAAAAAAAACCGACATGGTTTTAAAAAAAGCAAAATAAATTTGAAGTAAGTACACTACTGGGCAACACCAGATTGGGACAGCTAGTATATTTTTCTCTCACTATCCCTGAATCTTTGGAAATCTCTGTTCTTATCAGTCCATATAGGATTCGTAGGCTGAATACGGACGTCTAATAACCAAGAGAGCCTCATTAGTTATGGTCATATTTAGAGTCTGTTTTTGGCTCTAAACTAAAATCACCCGGTGAAATGAGTAACTGTGCGGACTGGGGACTCGTCCGCACAGTTTGCAACCATCACCTGGTCCCTTCAGTTGGGACCTGATTCATCGGGGAAATCAATGCCAGAATCATCATTACTTACCGATTCATACCCTTTGCGTTTGCGAGCTCAAGTTATAAAACGCATAGGGTCATATTATCTAATATATACATTTGATCTAAAATTTAAGTCAGTCGGATTTTCAAAGTCAGACCCAAATAGTAATCCATCTGATATATTGCTATTTACTTCGGGATAGCTTATTTTTTCGTTATTCTTCTGTTATTATACTTAGGCCGGTTAGGAATAATGTTAAAGTGGATACATTTTTCCCTACTGATTTAAACAGAAGCATGAGCTTAATCCATTCATAAAACATTACAGGGCGGTAGAACTTGACATATCCTAGGCCTTTGACAAGGTCTGGCATGAAGGTCTTCTCAGGAAAATGAATTCACACTAGATTATTGGACAGATATTTAATATAATCAGATCCTTCTTTGCTAAACGAAAGATCCAGGTTGTTCTTGATGACTGTACATCAAAACACCATCACATTAATGCAGGTGTACCCTAGGGGTCGATGGTTGGATCCTTATAATGCCTGATTTTTATGAACAACTTCTCTGGTGCAATCGTGTCCGAGATGGGTATATATACTGATGACACTACACTCTACTCTCGATATGGAGGCAAATCGACCACGCACATATCCATGGCAATAGCTGAATCCTTAGATAATGATCTCCGATCTGTGGTAGAACGGAGCCAAAAATAGATGCTTACATTCAATGCTATCAAAATAAAGCACCTTTCGTTTAACAATTATCAGAAACCTTTCTAACCACCTCTTGCCATGGCTATTAGCACCCTACCGGAGAGTCCGGCGTTTAAACTCCTCGGCCTAAGATTTACAGGCAATATGATTTGTAATAAATACGTAGAAGATACTGCCAAGTGTGCTGCAAAAAGGTAGGCTCCCTCTACCAGGCTAGAAAAATTTTCACGTCTGCCAGTATCCTATATCTCTATAAAGCCACCGTTCGCCCATGCATGGAATACTCTTGCCACATCTAGGCGGCTGTTCCAGCCACTAGTCTTTCCCTCAGGGTACAACAAAGAGTCTCTAATCTAACAGGTCCCGCACTGTCTACCAAGCTCTAGCCCCTGCCCCATCGCCGCAATGTAGCATCCCTGTGCTTTTTTTTACAAGTACTTCCACGGAATGTGTTCCGATGAACTTGCTGCACTTTTACCCCCTCAACGTAAATACCTCCGATCAACTAGACAATAAGCAAAATCCCACCCCTCACTGTAGAGCTCCTCAGATGCTGGAAAACATCCTACTCCAATAGCTTCTTTCCTCAGATCGGCTTGCTTTTGGAATTGCCTCCCTCTTGCATATTTTCCCGACTGCACCAACATGCAGAAATTTAAATGTCATGTGCAATAATATCTTGCTGCACAACTCTCCACTTAAGATGCACCTCTCAACTATAAATCTTGCCCCTAATCAAAGTTGCCCCTTACGTCACAAAAAAATCTGATAACTAATTACATTGCTTAAAAAAACAAAAACATTAACATATTTCTTTCTTACTCTTATGCTATGTAACATATGTTTCTTTCTAATTTCCACTTAACCAGTCGTTTCTATTAGATGCTACAAGGAGTAACCTGTTTCCAGTGGTTTTAGTTTGAATGATATAAGCGGCCTTCCGAGTTCTTAGTTATGAACAAAGATTTCAATTGTTTGTTTTCATTTAAATAATACAAAACTATTTGTTAACTACAAAGCGATTCTTTTCTAGATTTTTTCAGAGGGGGGGGGGGCGTGTATTTCCTAATAATAACTAAAATACAGTCTACTATAATTTACTTTATTCTTCATTTTTTTTCTGCGTATTAAATAAAAAGACTCGAGCAAAGTCGGGTAGTTACAGCTAGTTAAATATATAGATATCTATACTTCTTTTATGTATGTTTATGTATCCGCTATTTCCAGATGCATCTAAGCATCACTCTAATATGCTTTGTCCGTCCGCCTGACCATGCTTAAGTTTGAAATAACTTCTTTTTTTAGATGAGTTGACGCATAACATGCGCTGTCTGTCCGTCTGTCCGTCCGTCCGTCCGCCAATCTATCATATTTAAGTTTGAAATAGAATTTTCAGTACGAAACGCGCAGATTAAATGAACGTATTCTATGAATATATAGCAGGTGTGGATCGTAACAGAGTCGCCTTACCTGTTTTTATCACGTAATGATAAAAGAACTTAGTAACGAGACAGTAGGACCGTCAGGGAATGAGCTCCTAAAAATAACCTCGAAATCAAGGGAGGCGCGAGAGCGCTCTATCCCTTAATAGACTACAAGAATGGCCTATGCTGGAAATCTCATTTCTTTGATCAATCATAACTCAAAAACCAATAAACCAAATTAGTTAAAACTTTGCACAAAATTTTTATTTGATAGGTTCTATAAGTGTGTAGAATTTCAGCATCATTAGTCAAGACAACCCAGAGACCCAGAAAGTTCAATCATGAAATAATGTTATCCGTGTGTACGTACGTACGTATGTGCCACACTGTATCTCATCAACTATTTGATGAATTCAGCTGATTTTTGGCAGAGATATAGGTTTTAGGGTCTAGTTGCTGGCATTTTAATTTCAGTTTACCATATACCTTAGTTTTCCAGAAAATTAAAAAAAACCTTTAAAATGACCATTGTATTGAGGCATAGCCTTTACAAAAGTAGTGACATTCCATGATAAATGCCAGTATACTGAAATCCTATGCCCTTAATAGAGTTAAGATGAAAATTCATATACACTAAGTGTACAAAAGCAAAGAAATTCCCAAATTTTTACACTTTTATTGTCATTAAGGGTATGCGAGCACAACAGGGCTATGTATTTTACTGGTAGGATTTTTTCTTCAGCGCACCTCACACACTTCATCCACTCATGCATAGAGATTTATACTGTAGTGATGTGATAATGAAATGGTTTGGTTGATGTGTAGTCATACCCTTAATGACAATAAAAGTGTACAAATTGCGAATTTCCTTGCTTTTGTACATTTAGTGTATATGAATTTTCATCTTAACCCTATTAAGGACATATGATTTCAGTATACTGGCATTTATCATGGAATATCCTCTGAGTTACACAATAAACTAGTACAAATGATAACCGGGTAAAAAAAATGTAAAAAAATATATCATATAATGTGCTTGTATTATGTGCTCTATCCTATATAAATAGAGATTTTGTCCGTCCAACACATTTTTTTTTAAATGTAATAAATACATTGCGGAATTTGTCTCATTTCGAAATATTAGAGATTTTAAATACTTTTAGAAATTGAAAATATTGCATGAATAGTAACCGGAAATCGAAACCGAAAACATTCTACCAACTAAGCTAATAGATAAACATTATAATTAGCGTTGGAAATTATATTATACTCGAGAACAAATTATTTTACTTTAACTACGTATTTGCGTTAATAAAAACAATTTAATATGTAATATATAATAAAAAAGTAAATAAAAATTCTGTAAGAAAAACTAGCAAGAAAAATATCCATGTTTTCTTTTCGTTACAAAAATGTCGGGAACGAGAGTATTTGCAATCCTAAAGTCGGGAACGAGAATATTTGTAATCTTAAAAGAAAGCGTTTTATTTCAATTAAACTATTTTTAAAACATTGCTTTTTTTTTTAAGTAATTTATTTTGCTTTAACTACGTATTGGCGTTAAATTAAAAAAATTATTTAATATAATATAAAAAATAAATGATTGTGCAAACATTATTAATGGCGTTGGAAATTATTTTAATAGTGCAAAACAATTTATTTTGCTTTAAGTACGTATTGTATGTAGTACTTTCACAATTATCTAATCCCTCTAGCCTAGCCAAAATATGCGACCAGAGGGAAAATATATTTGCTAGTTTTTATTAATAAAAACAAGTAATTACGTCTTTCACTTCTGAGGAGGAAATAGAGAGACGACTAGTGAATCTGTTTGTCTATGGAGCGAGGGTCCCATTATTTTCTTTACAAGAACGGGCAAACCGTATGGCTTTCACTTCACTATACCAAAATATCTCATCTAAGTACAAATACACTATTTCGTGATTTAATGACAAGTATTTGAATTTGTGACCTAAGATTTTTCCGCAGCATGTTACCGTAATTCTGGATTGTAAGTGCCTCTCGGAGAGCAAATATCTTGTCGTAAATGGCAATTTTAACAGTCACTAAATGATGGAGGTTTTTAGTGAAATGATATATATATATATATATATATATATATATATATATATATATATATATATATATATATAAATAAATATTTGTTATTATTTATTATCTATGTACGTATACGTTTCGTCCTTAAATAATCGGGACTCATCAGCATAGAGATATGACTATTCACTATCGGTCATGCGATTCGAAACCCCGGACTACAAGTATTTTACAACTCAAATCCGACGCCTTAACCACAATTTTAAATAGCGAATAAACTGTGATAATTTTAACACTTTATCGGCGTTCTACTTTTTTTTAAAGGAAGGAACGATGCATTTAAAGCTAGTGACGTCATACTGTGTTAATACTACACTTACAGTGCTCTACTTTTTCGAGGAGCGACAAATAATAATAAATATTTTTAATTTTTATATCTTTTTAAATATTTATAAACTGCTGATGTTCCTTTAATAGAGAACAATATATTCTATCTATTTTTATACTAAATGTGATTTAATCAACGTGTTTTCTCTAAGGCTTTTAGTCTATATACTTTAATCAGACAAACTACATGCTAAAATATAGTTTAGTTCTGGGATTGAGTTACGTTTGAAAAAATGCTTGTCACTTGTTCTAATTCGCAGTAATCTATAATTTACTGAACAAGTCATCCATCTCTCCCCTTCTCCCCGCTATCTCTCTTTCCCTCTCTCTCAGCTATATATCTATTTTTCTCGCCCCCTTTCCCTCTATGTTGAATCCACCACTCTCTAATATTTCTTAATGTTTATGTGAGCATTTAGAGAAAGAGTGATTCTCTTCAGCGTTGGCATCTAATTTCCACAGTGTCTGTACACACTAAGAACACGTATGTAAATTAGATGGCAGAATAATAAGTGTCTTTACTTCTATTTTATTTATAAAGATAATATAGAAGAAAAGATACTTATTGTTTTTAGTTATGCAAGAAGAATGTCTTCACAGATACGTCACAGTGTATGAATTTTCGAACACAATTAAAGTAGAATAAATAGTTTTAGTGGTTGTGATCCAACGGGTCACGGGTACGTCTAGTAAAGTTAACGTGCGAAGAGACGCTGCTGATAGAACAAAAGTGTTAAAGTATACCTGCATGTTAACTAACTGTTTTCATAAGGTACTATGAAAGAAAAAAAAATGAGAATCAGAAGAAAGAAAAAATGTAAATAATCAAGGATGGCCGATAGCGCTCTATCCCTTAATAGACTTCAAGAATCGCCTATGCTGGAAATCTCATTTCTTTGATCAATCATAACTCAAAAATCAATAAACCAAATTAGTTAAAGCTTTGCACAACATTTTTATTTGATAGGTTCTATAAGTGTGTAGAATTTCAGCATCATTAGTCAAGGCAACCCAGAGATCCAGAAAGTTCAATCATGAAATCATGTTATCTGTACGTACATACGTACGTACGTATGTGCCACCCTGTATCTCATCAACTATTTGATGGATTCAGCTGATTTTTGGCAGAGATAGAGGTTCTAAGGTCTAGTTGATGGCATTTTAATATCAGTTTACCACATACCTTAGTTTTCCAGAAAATTTCAAAAAAACTTAAAAATGACCATTGTATTGAGGAATAGCCTTTACAAAAGTAGTGACATTCCATGAAAAATGCCAGTATACTGAAATCATATGCGCTTAATTGGGTTAAGATGAAAATTCATATACACTAAATGTACAAAAGCATGGAAATTCCCAAATTTTTACACTTTTATTGTCATTAAGGGTATGCGAGCACAACAGGGCTATGTATTTTACTGGTAGGAATTTTTCTTCAGCGCACCTCACACACTTCATCTACTCATGCATAGAGATTTATACTGTAGTGATGTGATAATGAAATGGTTTGGTTGATATGTAGTCATACCCTTAATGACAATAACACTGTAAAAATTTGGGAATTGCCTTGCTTTTGTACATTTAGTGTATATGAAGTTTCATCTTAACCCTATTATGGGCATATGATTTCAGTATACTGGCATTTATCATGGAATTGTATTTTGACTTTGTCTATTCGTTCCGATTAACTCTCTATCTTTTTTTTACTAACGAGTTCCAACTCATCAAAGCCAAAAGGCCACTCGAGGACAAGGGTTAATGGTTTGTGTCAGGTGAATGGTGAGACAAACACCTTGAGGATTGCAGACGATGGTTGGATCTGGGCTGAAATTGATTACTTAATAGGACAGCTACCCAAGAATCTTTTAACATTGGACTAAAAAACGAGCTTGTTATAGTCAACTAGGAAGCAGCTCCATGGTATTGTGATTCCACAGACTGACAGTTGTTGGAAAGAAAGAAACTCTGCTCATGGATGTCCCGCTTAGTTGTAGACACACTGAGGAAGAAAGGAAAATTATTTACAGTTATTATAGCTAGACGTGTTTTGGCTGTGAATGTTTTAATAGGAGGACCCAGAGATCGGAGCTCAGTCGAACACCTACCTACTATATAATGCACTCTCGGCCTTGGCCAAGATCAAAGTGTAGTATCTGTTCCGATGGATACTGCACTCCATAGACTGGTATCGTCTTGGCCTCCGGGGCTTGATTTACGCCGGTCTATGGGACGGTCCTGTGCAGTTCTAGGAGGTCCACCCTCCCAGGCTTTACCTCCCCTCTTTGGGGAGGAGTAAGTTTATTGCTTACTGCCTTAGGCGCCCCTACCGGGGAATGCCGACGGGGTTGCCCAGGCAATTTTTAATGGCCAGAGTGCTCACCTTCTCGGACGCTGGCTTTTCAAGTCCCACTTTCCCAACCCGACCTTGGGTCACATCTTACCTTGTGCGAGTAAGATAAAACTGGCCTTGTGCCTAACCTCATGGCGAGGAGGTAAATAAAAAGTTATTGTATGCATGTGGCAATTCACGTTGAAACGTAAACTTTTAAATTAACTTAAAAATATGTTATAATTTGAAGCCATCAATTAATGTAATTACAAACTGATACTGTAATTAATTCAATTAAACTTCATAAAAATCCCATTAAAAAACGGACAAAAAAGACTGGCATGCAGCAGCTGTTTTTAAAAATATATTATTTCATAAAAATCGCATTAAAAAAACGGACAAAAAAGACCGGCATGCAACAGCTGTTTTTTTTAAATATATTATTTCATAAAAATCGCATTAAAAAACGGACAAAAAAGACCGCATGCAGCAGCTGCTTTTTTAATATATTATTTCGTATCAAATAGATTTCAATATTTCGTAAGACGTCGTATCGTTTTTATTGCTTAGCGATTTTTTTCATATATTCTTTCATTGAATTTCCTTATCAAAACTGTAAATAATTCTTACAAGAAATTAAAAGAAAGAACAAGGGATGGTGCCAATAAGCGAAACATGAATTTAAGGTAAAAGATTCCCGGGCAATTCCGGGTTGTTACAACTAGTGTATAATAAAGGTTTTTCTTTTAAAGGACATATAAACTAAGATCAAAGTGTAACATCTGTTCTGTCCTCAGTCAGTGGATCAGAGATTATTCCAAACTCGGGCAATTAAAAAAATGTTTGTCTCAATCCAGAGTGACCCTTTTGTGGAAGTTGGATTTCCCAACATTAAAAATCAACCTTGTGTCTAACTATATATATATATATATATATATATATATATATAATTATACGTACATAAAGGTAATCCATGGACACGTGTTTCTGGCTCACAACCGTCATCAGCATGGCTAACTTAGACAAGGATAGAACCTTCGATATTGATGTCTATAGTCCAGCGTTTTACCATCGGACCAAGACGCCCTGTCAAGAAATATGTACGATTTTTATTACCTAAAAATTTAATGTATTTTTATGTAATTATTTTTATTTGTGATAGCAGCGTTCGTTGTTTTTTGCTCACTACTACTTCGATTGTCTCACTTACTAAGTAATTAAGATGCAGATGCTGATGACGGCTGTGAGCCTAAAAAACACGTGTCCATGGATTACTTTTATGTACGTATAAAATAATAATAATAATATATATATATATATATATATATATATATATATATAAACTAGAAATACGTCCTATAAAGTTAAGGGCGACTAATAATGCAATTTTCTGCATCTTAATCACTTAGGAAGTGAGACAATTGAAGTAGTAGTGAGCAAAAGAATAATGAACGCTGTGATCACCAATAAAAATAATTACATATATATATATATATATAATAATTACACCTGAAATAAGCGATTACCTAAAAAGAAAATTGTGATCGCCATTTTGATTGACGATATCGGTTAAGTGAAAGTAAGGGAACAAAGTTGAAATAACAAAGCTTACAAATAGTTTCCAAAGGTTAAAAACTATGCAGGTCGATATAATAGAATATTACAGTTCTATTGTTTCCTAACAGTTATTCGTTCTATATTTGTACCGCGTTCTTTTCGTTTTTTAACCATACTGCATTTTTGCCTAAAAATATTACCGTTGTTTGATATCATTTTAACATGATGTACATGTATAGACTTGTTTTTTTTTTTTAAAAGTATATTAGTTTTTTTTTCTTTGTGGATAACTGTATCCTTAAACGACTCTCATTCAAACTCTGAACAACAAAAAATGAACGGAACGAAATCAATTCAACCATATTTCATAACTGGTAAGAAGAAGACTGGACTCATTAACCCGAAACAGATCAAACCGAGATATCTCGTTACGCGGTCAGACAGGAAGCTATATGCACCTGACAAAACCTGTAAAGCAGCATGTCAATTGAACCGTGTTCAAGTGTATGTGTACTTGAGTCGGGGTTGGTGTAGGTAGAGAGGGCGTCAGGAAGATTGATGGAAATAAAAGAGAACGGCGAAGATCAGGAGTGAAAGATATGCAAGCGTCGTGTCAGATTCGGGTTACGCACATGTTCTTGCAGAATACGATCGGTCGTGGTTGCAAAGAGGACGTGAATAATGCAAAAATGTGTATGTGTGTGTTTTGTGTGTGCAACGAACGCATTTGCTGTCGACACGGCACGCAAACACGCCAGCTTGCTCATACACGAAGAAGATTCTGCAACGTATAGCGAAATGAAATAACTATCTTTGACCTTTTAGTTAATATCAAAGTGTAGGATATGGCCCTTGGAGTAAATGTGGTATTTTAGTGCCTGCAATGAGTCTAGCTAACAGTAGGATCCACAATTTTGATGGCCTTGTGCCTAATTTTATTTATCTTCCTCCCACAAGGTAAGATGTGACACAAGGTCGGAAAAGTGGGACTTGAAAAGCCAGCGCCCGAGAAGGTGAGCACTCCGGCCATTTAAAAATTGCCTGGGCAGCCCCGTCGGCATTCCCCGGTAGAGGCGCCTCAGACAGTAAGCAATAAACTTACTCCTCCCTAAAGAGGGGAGGCAAAGCCTGGGAGGGTGGACCTCCTAGAACTGCACAGGACAGTCCCATAGACCGGCGTAAATCAAGTCCCGAAGGCCAAGAATTCAAAGTGTAGTATCTGTTCTGACGTTACACTTCATCTGTTCTGTTATCGGTCAGTGAATGAGAAATCCTTCTAGACTGAGGCAATTTCTATTTTTCTCCCAATCCAGAGTGCCCCTATTTAGGGAGCTGGATTTCCCCACATTAAAACTCTGTCCTCGTCGGAGGGGGGGGGGGAGTAAACAGAAACTTAGCTATCTGAAACAATAAACCTCATTATCAACTTCCTAGTTAAAAAAAAAAACATCGTCAGATTCGCATTGATTCGTCTGACGACTTTTGGGGACGCAATTTTTGTTGTCGCACAAAACTTCTTTATTTAAAGGACAGAAGTCGATAGTTATAGAATTTTCGAAATCTGAGAATACAGTGGAACTTCGCCTTTCGAACATAATTCGTTCTGAAAAGCTGTTCAAAAACCGAATCATATTTTCCCATTAAAATTTATGTAAAAGAGATTAATTTGTTAATTCTTATATAGAGACTAATTCTTATGTATTTAATGAGTGAATATACAAAGTTATTAAGCATCATTATTATTGATTTCAATACTTACTATAACGTATTATATAAAATCTTATTTCGTAAAACATATCTTCTCTGTGAACTTTTTATGAATTATGACGATTTTAGTGTATATTTTGACCATTTTACTACACATTTTAAGATATTAAAAAAAAAACAAGTATTTAAAATATAGTTCCTGAGAAAAAAAAAACAGATCTGGATTTAAAAAAAAACAAGTATTTAAAATATAGTTCCTAAGAAAAAAAAACAGATCTGGATTTAAAAAACAAACAAACAAGTATTTAAAATATAGTTCCTAAGAAGAAAAAAAACAGATCTGGATTTTAAAAAAACAAACAAGTATTTAAAATATAGTTCCTAAGAAAAAAAACAGATCTGGATTTAAAAACAAACAAACAAGTATTTAAAATATAGTTCCTAAGAAGAAAAAAAACAGATCTGGATTTTAAAAAAACAAACAAGTATTTAAAATATAGTTCCTAAGAAAAAAAAACAGATCTGGATTTTAAAAAAACAAACAAGTATTTTAAATATAGTTCCTAAGAAAAAAAACAGATCTGGATTTAAAAAAAAAACAAGTATTTAAAATATAGTTCCTAAGAAAAAAAAAACATTAATCAATCTGAGTTTTTACTCAGATTGATTAAAAAAAGAAAAAAAAGAAAGCAGATCTGGATTTAAAAACACAGGAGTGGCAACCCTACACAGAACTGTTAACGTCTCATGAGTGGATATGTTTCCACTGCCGTCGGTGTGGTTCGGGAATCAAAATTGTATTAAAAACCGAGGCATTTCCGGCTTGAATTTTTTGTTTGGAATCCGAATTGTTCCAGTTCCGAGACTTTCATGAACCAAGATTTAGCTGTATATTGTGACGGGATTCCATGTCGACGCTAGGCACAGCTCCGGGTATCCCGTATATATATATATATATATATATATATATATATATATATATGAGATTAAAATTGGAAAAAGCGGAAGATCTGTTAGCTCAACGTTTCGCCCAACTGTTGCGTGGGCTTTATCAAGAGCGAATGAAAAATGCTAAAAGAGCTAAAAGATCTTCCGCTTTTTCCTATTTTAAATCTCATACCGTCGGATGTCTTATCCTTTCATCTCTCTCTCTCTCTCTCTCTCTCTCTCTCTCTCTCTCTCTCTCTCTCTCTATATATATATATATATATATATATATATATATGGAAAATTACATTTTATGCACGATTTGTTATCGCCTATGATATTACGCAGCTTTTTGTTTATGTTTTATCCCTATCTTTATTCATATATATATATATATATATATATATATCATCCAGGTAAGTTTATGCCCACAGAGTATAATCCAGTGGATATTTACTGTGTTTATATAAAAGTGCTCAATAGTGAATATAGCCGTATATTTATTTGGTATAAAACTTTTTATTAAAAAAAACATTTTGGCTACACATTTGCAGACATATTTCAATTCTAGCTGGAAACAAGCCGAACTACCTCAGGCCACCATTTAATATGAATCCAATATTTTGCATCCATATTAAGCTGTATAGCAACTATGTCAGAAGCACTATGATATATTGCAGTGAATCAGGGGCCTCGCCCAGCCAGGCAGAGAGTGAGAGATAGGGCGAAGTATTATTTACCTCCTCTTCACAAGGCCAGTTTTATCTTACTCCCACAAGGTAAGATGTGACCCAATTTGCCTATTCTGATTTAGCTATTTCCCTATTATTTAGCTATTTGCCTATTCTGGTTTAGCAATTGGCCTATTCTGATTTGGCTATTTGCCTATTCTGATTTGGCTATTTTCCTATTTAGCTAGTTGCCTATTCTGATTTTGCGAGATGTATATGGTTATCTGGCTATTCTGATTAAGCTATTTTCTTATAGTTATGGTTATTTTCCTATTCTAATTAAGTTATTGACTATTCTTATTTGGCTATTTGCTTATTCTTTTACTTGACTAGTTTACCATGGTCATCCGGCTATTTGATTTAGCTATTTGCCTATTCTGATTTGCCTATTGTGCTATTCTTTTTTGGCTTATGGTCATCTCGCTTTTTGCCTATATATATACATGTTTACACGTATATGTATTATATGTATACACATATATATGTATCTGGCTATTTGCCTATTCTGATCTGGCTATTTGCCTATTCTGATTTAGCTATTTCTCTATTATTTAGCTATTTGCCTATACTGGTTTAGCAATTGGCCTATTGTGATTTAGCTATTTGCCTATTCTGATTTTGCGAGATGTATATGGTTAGCTGGCGATTTGTCTATTCTTATTTAGCTATTTGCCTATTCTGATTTGGCAATTTGCCTATTCTGACGTGGCAATTTGCCTATTGTGATTTAGCTATTTGCCTATTCAGCTATTTACCTATTCTGATCTGGCAATTTGCCTATTGTGATTTAGCTATTTGCCTATTCAGCTAGTTGCCTATTCTTATCTTGCGATTTGCCTTTTCTGATTTGGCAATTTGCCTATTGTGATTTAGCTAATTGCCTATTCAGCTAGTTGCCTATTCTGATCTGGCAATTTGCCTGGCTATTTCCATATTATTTAGCTATTTGCCTTTTCTGGTTTAGCAATTGACCTATTCTGATTTGGCTATTTGCCTATTCTGATTTGGCTATTTGCCTATTCTGATTTGGCTATTTTCCTATTTAGCTAGTTGCCTATTCTGATTTTGCGAGATGTATATGGTTATCTGGCTATTTGCCTATTCTGATTAAGCTATTTTCTTATAGTTATATGGTTATTTTCCTATTCTAATTAAGTTATTGACTATTCTTATTTGACTATTCTTATTTGCCTATTCTGATTTAATTATTTGCCTATTCTGATTTGGCTATTTGCCTATTTAGCTAGTTGCCTATTCTGATTTAGCTAGTTGCCCTATTCTGATTTAGCTTATAGTCTATTCTAATTTGCCAATTTGCCAGTACGTGGCAAGTTTCCTATTCTGACGTGGCAATTTGCCTATTATTTAGCCTATTCTGATTTGGCAATTTGCCTATTCTGCTATTTGCCTATTGTTTGCCTATTCTGATTAGCTGCAACTATTATTTAGCTAGTTGCCCATTATTTAGCTAGCATATTCTGATTGAGCTATTTGCCTATTGTGATTTGGCAATTTGCCTGTTCTTATTTGGCAATTTGCATATTTTGACGTGGCAATTTAGCATTTGCCTATTCTTATTTGCCAATTTGCCTATTCTGATTTTGCTAGTTACTGATTATTTAGCAATTTGCCTATTCTGACATGACAATTTGCTTATTCTGACTTGGCAATTTGCCTATTCTAATTGGCTCATTGCCTATTCTGATTGGCTATGATTTGCCTATGATAATCAGACTATTTGCCTATTCTGATTTGGCTATTGCCTATTCGTATGGTCATCTGCCTATTGTCTTATTCTGGTTTAGATATTTGCATATTCTCATTTGGCTAGTTGGCTATTCTTATGTGGCCTATTCTGATATACATATCTATGTATATATGTGTTTGGCTATTTGCCTATTCTGATTTGGCTATTTGCCTTTTCTGATGTAGGTAATTGCCTATTCTTATTTGGCTAGTTCCCTATTCTTATTTGGCCTATTCTAATATGTATACATTTGGCTATTTGCCTATTTTAATTTGGCAAGTCCACTATTCTGATTAAGCAAATTTGCCTATGGTCATCTGGCTATTGTCTTATGCTGATTTTGGCTATTTGCCTATTCTTATTTAGCTATTTCCTAATTCTGAT
>OY744520.1:175548381-175658381 GCA_963556195.1 Sepiola atlantica | reverse complement strand
TTAAAGTGATTATTTAATCTGCCAACCAATTGAGTATACAAGCACTGCTTTCTGATTCTTTGACCTGGACATCGCTGGATATCTCTGCTAGTATAAAATTAAAACAGTTCACTCAGTGTTCGATTGCTGCGGTAATGAAAGCTACATACATAAATTCTTTCAGTATTTCAGTGTTCGAATACAAAATTTTAGTTGGGTTCCCTTTCTTCAATTTTAATATTTAGTCCTGCTCGATACTTAAAAAAAAATTAACATTACATACAGAAGTCGGGGGAGTTTTCACTCTCACACTTATATCTACTACCACTTCCACCACGTACACCGGGAAGACTTTCTTGTAAGACGTATTGCTTTGTAGCACTGTCATTATTATTTAATATTTCAATCATGCAATTGTATGTTTGATAATTTACATTTTCAAACTGAACAAAAGATGCTACTTAGACTTCGTTTTCTCAGACACGATTTAATTGTATAGTCCAAAAATTTTCTTTCACATTTTCACAATGCTTGATGCTGGTATTTTCGCTTATCAGAATAACAGATTATCAGAATTCATGTATCGAGCATTACTTGCCTCGGTTTATTAAAAATCCCTTTGAAATGACAATGGGTCACAAATTACTTCCATTTCTTAATTAAAAATGTTAGATATTGAGCGGGTAGATCTCTTAGTATATAATTTAGTTAGTTGAGAATAACAGGAAATAGAACCACTAAAAGGTTACAAGAGGTGAACTTGATGTCCTGAGTTAAAAATGCATTAGGCTCTGGGAATGTACTCAAAACCAATATGACGTCACATGGCTCAAACAAAGAGAGTGATAAAAATGGGAATCCGTTTGCAAGTACGCGTTGCGTTCGGATGTGTAATGACATGGGCTGACAAGATATAACTAATTAATGATTTAGATCTATTTGTCTCCCCCCCCCACTTGTCAGTGATTTGAAACGAAGATCACGTTAAATAAATGACCGCTGGTAGGTATGAATAAACAGCTTTCATTACAAGACATGCATTTATTTCAGTCTTGGAGGAGTACCGCATAAGTACGCACAGAAAGAACAAGCAACAACAACCAAAATATGAATAACTATTGTAAATTTTAATGTTTCTGTAGTGTTTATTGAAACTTGGTCGCTGCACGTGTGACACAAGGTTGAGAACTCAACAAAAATAGGCTTATCTCTTCGAAAAGTAATTACTACATTAAAGCTACGGATTTCTGAAAGTGAAAAACATTTTAAGTTATGTGATAATCTTGCATAGAAAATCAGTTGATGGAAATGATTGGCCGTCACTGGCTGATGGACAATAAAGCGTAAAAAAAATTTCTTTGAAGAAAAATAGTAGTAACAGTAATACTATCATCTATTCGCTGAGGGAGACGGGAGAGGAGGAAGCAAAGCTAGGCGAAATCAATTAACAGTCGTTCACCGGTTGAAAATAAAAATGAATTAATACAATACCCCGATAATGCTCTTTCCGCCTTCGCCGGTGCATTCACCTGAATAAATATGCTCTTGAGAAGAAATCGACTCTGAAATTTCTTGGTCTTTCTCTCTCATCAAATCTTTCTTGGAGTTCATACATTAGATCCACTGCTCTTTCTTCTTCTCGTAAAGTCGGTTCTCTCTATCGCTTCAAACATTTTCTCACACCTGAGGCTATTCTCTATCTCTACAAATCTACAATCAGACTATGTATGGAGTACTGTTGTCATATTTGGGCGGGTGAATCTCTGTCCCATTTGAGAGTTCTTGATAGATGCAGAAACATAACTGTAATTAGATTGGCCCTACCCTTTCTTCTTCTCCACACCCCCTCTCTCACAGACATGATGTTGCTAGTCTCAGTCTTTTCTATAAATACTATTATGGCATGTGTTCTTCAGAATTATGTGATATATTCCCCGCTTCTTTTGTTTCAGCTCGTTTGACTCGTTGGTCTAGTGGTCTCCACCAATTCGCTGTTTTGATACTTCAATGTAATACGGCTTCCTATTTCAGTAGCTATTTTCCAAGAACTGCAGGTTTGTGGAACTCTCTTCCTGCTGACTGTTTTCCTCTTACCTATAATCTTGGTCTTTTCAAGACTAAACTCAATAGGCATCTCCTGTCATTGCGATAATCATATTTGTTCTTGTTAGCTCCTTACATCAAGTGGCTTCATGCCTTGTCCAGAGCGGTTTCCATAAAACAAACAAACAAAAAACTATATAAACATTAATTTTCAACGTTTTCTTACGTCGTCCTCATAGGTCGGTTGGTTGATCGTTAGACTGAAGAACTACAGGTCTCGGGTTCTATCTTGTGCTTCGGCATTTGATGCTTTTTTTTCATATATTTATTGAATTAAACTATGCAATAGCATAAATTATGATTTCTTTATATACTGAACGCAATAACATTTACTAAATTTAGTTGGTTCTTTATCTTATTTAAAACAAATAATTACTTATGAAATCCGCCAATTATTCGGAAACAGGAGCCATTTTTCTAAATATTCATCGAGTTTGCTTCACGTGATTTTGACTGTTAATCAAATTATTTCTTTTGACATCTTACACCACCAGAATGCATTGCGGTTTATTCTTAAACAATTCATCAATTCCAATCTTTGCTGAATACTTGACTAAAAGACAGATTTTTTTCCTTGGAAATTTGAACTGAATTTGGAAGCATTTTCATTCAACTTTAAAAATCCGAATAATAAAAAAAAAAATTAAATTTAAAAGTCCCGGGAATCGCCGGGTATGAACAGCTAGGTAATTTAATAAACATTTTGGCAGATGAAAAAATATAAAAAGTCCTTCACTTCTTTATAATCATACCACCATGAAAAAAAGCGCTTTATTATTGTTTTTTTCAAAAAATTATATCAATTGAGGGGATTGGTATTCAACACGTCACGCATTCTTAGCGTACGAGTGTACACCCACCGTAAAAAAAAAAAAATGACGGACAAAATTATGCTTCGCCAGTGATCGCACTAATATTAGTATAAAATAACGTCCACGCCGGAGAAGTGAAAAAATAAAATAAGAAAGAAAAAAAAACCTACTCAAACTGGAAAGTTAAATAAAAACGTATCAATCGGTATCTAAAGAAGAAGAGAAAAAAGACAGAAAACGTCTCATTATGGAAATAAATTGAAGGATTTCATTTTAGACGGCGGGATTTTCCAACTGGCGAAGCTTTATTTTTTCGTCATTTTTGACAGAGTGCAGGTGACTTTAGTCTGGCGTTCGAGCGCAGAAACCTGTGGTATAGCCTTATTTAGCCACACTGATTAGTCTTATTAAGACGAAACATTTATGTATGTGGATGAATAAATGAAATACTCCTCATAAAAATATTTAATTACTTCCTTCAAAAGGAAAGCACTCTGTAAGGCAATAGGAAAAGCTTCTGAATTAAATCAATATTGCGTCGTTCGCTCCTCTTACCAGGAAGTATGAAACTGTATATAATCTTATATAGGTATATTTCTCTCCCATTTCGTAAGGTTATATCAGGGGCTGAGGGGGGAAAAGACGTTGGATGGCGTTCGAACCCAAAGACCTGTGATATAGCCTTATCTAGACACACATGAGTATTTATTTACTTCCTCTCCAGGAGGTTAGGCACAAGGCCAATTTTATCTTACTCCCACAAGGTAAGATGTGACCCAAGGTTGGGTTGGGAAAGTGGGACTTGAAAAGCCAGCGCCCGAGAAGGTGAGCACTCTGGCCATTAAAAATTGCCTGGGCAGCTCCGTCGGCATTCCCCGGTAGGGGCGCCTCAGACAGTAAGCAATAAACTTACTTCTCCCCAAAGAGGGGAGGCAAAGCCTGGGAGGGTGGACCTCCTAGAACTGCACAGGACAAACCCACAGACAGGTGTAAATCAAGCCCCGAAGGCCAAGACGATACCAGTCTATGGGGTGCAGTATCCATCGGAACAGATACTACACTTTGATCTTGGCCAAAAGGCCATGGTAAAACAAAATAATGAGTATTATTAAGACGAAACATATATCTGAATAAATAAATTATATATATATATATATATATATATATATATTCTTTTATTATTCTTCATCAAAAGTCAGTAAAGGGTGAATGCATATCACAGGACCGGCGGGACAGTTATAAAAGTGTGTGTGTGTGGGGGGGCTCTCCTAAAAAGTGTGGGGGGGGGGGCGTTTAAACACATGCATATATAACTTCATTATTGATGACCGTAAGTCAAAAAGTCAAAAAGTGGGTGGGCTTCAGCCCCCTTGCCCCCCTCCCCGGTGCCGCCGTCCATGTATAAGATGACTGATGTCGGTTAAAATGTTTTTTTTTTACTAACTTGCATTTATTGATATTTAGTCGATAGAAACAATCAAATCTTCTATCGATTCTTGTTCCTTTAAGGACCTGTGCTATGGCTTGTCTTGTACAAAAGGTCAGCCAATCATTGCATGCTCTCGATAACAGTTGACTCGACCACATGTGTCTATCCTGAGGCGCGTATTTCTGGTTTGTACGCATTGATACTGGAAATGTAACTATAATCACTATCTACGAGTAAACACATTCTAGTCTGGCAAAAGGCTTATACTCCTGGGATACTTTTTGAATGTCTGGGCTACAATCTTCTCGAGAATATTCATTAGAGCGTATCACCCGATACCCCTCGCTGAAGAAGACGTACTCAGAACGGCAATATGTACCCGCTTATTTTTTTTTTTACATTACACGTCTACCCGTTGGTCTGAGAAATACAGCACAAGTTTTCCAGAGATTTATTGACGTTTTCCCAAATAACTCTCAAAGCGAACATTTAGATCACGTTGGGGTCACCAATTTTGTAGAGAGAAATGCAATATATATAAAAAAAAGAATGACACAGTCAATCCATACAAAAATAAATTAAATTTTTTGACAACAGACAACAGATTCGGAGAAATAGCCAAGTATACAGTCACTGGTAATAAACAGTCCCGAGATGACCCTGAAAAGAAGAAGCGTCTTTAGATGAAGTGTGGTTCGTTAAGCAGATGGGAAGGGCGGGATTAGCAGTAACTGGACAGTCTGAGTTTGTAGTCAGCAGTCAGGCGAAAGAGATTCGTGCAATGGGAAGATCTCGGGCTGACTGGGTATTTACTTCTTTCCTACCGCATGAAGATGTGGCACATGGTCGGAAGGTTGGGAGAATCAAGCCCGCGCCCCTAAAGAAAGGGAACTCTGGCCTCCTAAAATAGCCTGGCAGATCCGTCGGCATTTCCCGATCGGGGCGCCTCAGGCATATAGCAATAAACTAACTCCATCTAAAAGAAGGGAGGCAAGGCCTGGGAAGGGGACCTTTTAGGACTACCAAGGACGAATACATCAGCCCTAAAGATAAAAGGCACCGAAATGGCCTAGTTTCTGCCGGACTGAGTGTCGTGAACGGATCTTCGACTGGTATTTTCGAGCCAAGAGTCTCTGAGCAGCTGAAGTTACGGAGAGTCTCACTGTCAAGAATATTTCTTAGGCTTGACTTAAATATCAATTAGCTAGTCAATATTTCACCGTCTATTTTAAAAAGGCGTGAAAGTGTATATTTCTTGCGCTTTCGATTGGCTGAAATAAAAATGTTGTATTAAGATTCCAGTCCAATCAACAGTGTATATTTTTACGAAAATCATTCGTTTGCCACTGCTGATTGGGCAAGGCGCACAAATGTATGTGAATATCGATGATTAAAATGAACCCACCTTACATTTAACACCATGGAACTTGAAAAAAGATTAATAATTTTTGGAACATTCAAAGAAAGAAACATTCATTTTTTAGGATTTACAAGAGTCCATTTTGTAGGAAGAAAGATGGATTACTATTAGCTTGATCATAATGACAAACTCTCTTCTTCTCCATTTTAAATCAGTTTTATTTATACATCTGTTAGAATCGGGTCGTGTTCCCGACTATAAGCGAGTTCATAAAATCAAGCAATTGTTGCATGCAAAAACAGAGTAATAATTAACAAACAAAAGGAGATAGTTCAAATAAGGTTTATTGAACGTGTGTGTATGTGGGATGATGACGTGTGTGGTGTATGTATGTGTGTCGATAGAAAATAGTTCTTGAAGAAATGAGTCCTGCGTGGGAAAGTCCTTGAAAACCGTATACAAAGAAAATGAGTTGAGAACTCTTACCGTTGTTGAACACGTGTTGACGGAGCGCTGGTGTCTTAGCGTCGTTCAGCGAGGCCAATTGAATAGAGAAGAGAGTGATTTTTCGTTTACACCGGTTTTTATAATCAGAAGGGCAGATAACTCTGGTGTCGCTTTTCAGCGCCACCTGTCGGTGAAAAAGCGACAGCTAACGGCCAACCGGTGCAGTTATGTTTGAAAGGAGGAGATAACTGCTCGCTTCAAACACAAGCAGCAAGAGACCGTGAACAGGTTTAAATAACAAGTTAAGAAGAAACACGAAAGCACTCGGAGTCGGGTGGACGCGTGTACATCTGCCCTGGTCGGGTCTTACATCCAACTCTTCGGCGCATGCCAAATGTGTGCTAGGCTTTACGTCTTTAGTTCGACTGTGACGCGAACATCGCAAGTCCGTTCAGCTTAACGTTCACAATGCGACTGATGAAAAGCGGTATAACAGTGTACAAACAGTTTAACGGAAGTACCTCCCACGCAAAGTGTTTTGATTGGGTAATGTACTAATCAATTCTGATGATTTTTTAACAAAAATTTCAGCCTACGAAAAAAATAGTTAAAAACGAAAATAGTGTTTACATTTTGGAACGAACTCTTAACGTGGCTATTTTTACCCGTTTTGAAACTTTTATGAAAAAATCAATTAATAGCCAGATTTTCAGTTCTGGGTACTGATTAACTTTTAAATAAATTTATTTTTAAAATGTTTTTTTTTTTTCGTGAAATATCGGAGGGAAATACTTTGTTCTCTTTGTACTATTTTTTACATAATTCACAGACAATTTACAAAATAAAAAAAAATAAAAAATGCTTCCTAAAAAAATACTGATAGAAATTTTCAGCCTCTATACCTTTTTCATATGATACTAGAAGAATACCCGTCCCAGGATGGGTAAAATTAATTCCTCGAACAGAACCAGTTGTGCACCACTTTTATGTCTCCTTACGAAGATTAAAATAAAGATATAATGTTACTAAAACTTGTGTCTCGAATCCTTATTCTAATTTTGATCAGTATCCATTAACTGATTTTGATTTTAGTAAAGCACGAGTTATCTCCCTTGTTTCCCTTATTTTGACGAATGAAGCGATCTTTTGGCATTTCATTTTCATTATAGTTGAGCTTATAGTATAAGTATTCAAGTTATATTTGCTAACTACCAAATTATAATATAGAATCAACAAGTCTCACTGTGAAAAGATACTCAGTCATCATCTTTTCTTTTTTCACAATTCACTATTGTATGAGTGTCATCCTCGCTGTGCTTTTCCACAATCTTCTGTCTTCTGTGATCCTTACTATGGTGTGAATTGTTTCCCCCCCTGATGTCTGGTGTTAATAGCAAAGCCACCAGAGTTCAATTGATTGACAACACATCTTCATCCACGTTGCTTTCGGTTGACCTCTTTTCATATCAGTTGAGGTTCGAGTTTCTTTTAGGGCAATTCGTACTGGGGTATTTTCATTCAATCACGTGACACGCCGAACGAAGTTTCAACGGCTTCTCTTGATGGCTTTACTCCTCTTCACTCTCACTGTATGTCGTTTTACCACCCCCTCTTATTTTATACTCTCTCTCTCTCTCTTATATATATATATATATATATATATATATATGTGTATCGAGGCAGCATTTTTTCTTTAAGACACGTATTATTAAAAATAACCGACAATTTTTGTCTGGCTATTTTAGTGTTGATCCCTTCAATTTTCCGGATTAAAATCTTAATCTACACTACACTATGGCAGTTTCATCAGCCAATTTCCTTCCGAGATTAAGATTTTAATCCGGAAAATTGAAGGGATCAACACTAAAATAGCCAGACAAAAATTGTCGGTTATTTTTAATAATATATATATATATATATATATATATATATATATATAGTAACAGAAACGTAATTCAATCTCGCTAGTATCGTCCGGGCCTTTGGGTCTGAATTTACGCCGGTCTATTGGGGTCTGCTGGTCCTGTGCAGTTCTAGGAGGTGCATCCTCCCAGGCTTTGCATCCCCTCTTTGGGGAGGAGAAAGTTTATTGCTTACTGTCTGAGGCGCCCCTACCGGGGAATGCCGACGGGGCTGCTCAGGCAATTTTTAAATAGCCAGAGTGCTCACCTCTCGAGCGCTGGCTTATCTAATCCCATTTTCCCGACCTTGTCACATCTTACCTTGTGGGAGGTAGATAAATGAATTCAGTTAAATCTCCTCCTTCTACCCCCTCCATATAAATGAAAAGAGACAGCGAGAAAATAGTAGTAAGAAAATTTACCTCGTCGCTAAAAAGAGGAGACGGGGGGAGAGGGAGATATTGCGAGCAGAAAGAGACTAATTTTGAATTTTTATTTTTATTTTTATTAATATAACTGGCTTTAAAAATTTACGTTGACGCCACTTAATAGGAGAATTATTAAAAAAAACAAAAAAACGGTCCCACGAGGTTCACTCCTTCGAAAGGTGGTGGTGATACATTGCTGGTCGCCTGAGGCGCTCCTACCGGGGAATGGCGACAGGTCTTTTCTCAGCTATCTTTGTATTCAAACAATTCACATTTTTACAGCCACCATGAAAACTAAATAAATAAATATAAAAAATAATTAAAACTAAAGTATTATTGGATTTATTAAGAAGGAAAAAACGGCGACCAAAATTATATTTTTTATTATCGTTCGTTCGTTCCTTTTTTTAAAATTATTTTTATTGATAATTACGTATTGAGAATTATTAATACTACTACTAAATCTTACAACAACTGAATTTCGTTTGTTTTATTTACATATACCATGCATATTTATTAATAAATTTAGTTTTATAGAGTTTTTTTTATTATCAAGTAAGAAAAAGGTACTATGAAGATAAAATTTCACAAAATCCAATGTATTTTTTCGGAAAATAGCAGAATCTATTACAATTAATGATCTTTTTTCTATGACTAGAAATATAATTAACCATATCTCATCAACATTTGTATTTTTCAGAGATATCTATAGTTTGATTGGAGTGTCTTTTAAAATATTACACCAACTGCCCAAACGTTAAAATGTTTTGAAGTTAACCCATCATGGTCCCTTTTTATGATCAGAAGGATAATTAACCATATTTCAGCAACATCTGTATTTTTCAGAGATAGCAATAGTTTGATTAGAGTGTCTTTTAAAATATTACACCAACTGCCCAAACATTAAAATGTTTTGAAGTTAACCCATCATGGTCCCTTTTTTAGGATCAGAAGGATAATTAACCATATTTCAGCAACATCTGTATTTTTCAGAGATATCTATAGTTTGATTGGAGTGTCTTTTAAAATATTACACCAACTGCCCAAACGTTAAAATGTTTTGAAGTTAACCCATCATGGTCCCTTTTTTAGGATCAGAAGGATAATTAACCATATTTCAGCAACATCTGTATTTTTCAGAGATATCTATAGTTTGATTGGAGTGTCTTTTAAAATATTACACCAACAGCCCAAACGTTAAAATGTTGTGAAGTTAACCCATCATGGTCCCTTTTTATGATCAGAAGGATAATTAACCATATTTCAGCAACATCTGTATTTTTCAGAGATAGCAATAGTTTGATTAGAGTGTCTTTTAAAATATTACACCAACTGCCCAAACGTTAAAATGTTGTGAAGTTAACCCATCATGGTCCTTTTTTTAGGATCAGAAGGATAATTAACCATATTTCAGCAACATCTGTATTTTTCAGAGATATCTATAGTTTGATTGGAGTGTCTTTTAAAATATTACACCAACTGCCCAAACGTTAAAATGTTGTGAAGTTAACCCATCATGGTCCCTTTTTATGATCAGAAGGATAATTAACCATATTTCAGCAACATCTGTATTTTTCAGAGATAGCAATAGTTTGATTAGAGTGTCTTTTAAAATATTACACCAACACCCTAAACGTTAAAATGTTGTGAAGTTAACCCATCATGGTCCCTTTTTATGATCAGAAGGATAATTAACCATATTTCAGCAACATCTGTATTTTTCAGAGATATCTATAGTTTGATTGGAGTGTCTTTTAAAATATTACACCAACTGCCCAAACGTTAAAATGTTGTGAAGTTAACCCATCATGGTCCCTTTTTTAGGATCAGAAGGATAATTAACCATATTTCAGCAACATCTGTATTTTTCAGAGATATCTATAGTTTGATTGGAGTGTCTTTTAAAATATTACACCAACTGCCCAAACGTTAAAATGTTGTGAAGTTAACCCATCATGGTCCCTTTTTTAGGATCAGAAGGATAATTAACCATATTTCAGCAACATCTGTATTTTTCAGAGATAGCAATAGTTTGATTGGAGTGTCTTTTAAAATATTACACCAACTGCCCAAACGTTAAAATGTTGTGAAGTTAACCCATCATGGTCCCTTTTTATGATCAGAAGGATAATTAACCATATTTCAGCAACATCTGTATTTTTCAGAGATAGCAATAGTTTGATTGGAGTGTCTTTTAAAATATTACACCAACTGCCCAAACGTTAAAATGTTGTGAAGTTAACCCATCATGGTCCTTTTTTTAGGATCAGAAGGATAATTAACCATATTTCAGCAACATCTGTATTTTTCAGAGATATCTATAGTTTGATTGGAGTGTCTTTTAAAATATTACACCAACTGCCCAAACGTTAAAATGTTGTGAAGTTAACCCATCATGGTCCCTTTTTATGATCAGAAGGATAATTAACCATATTTCAGCAACATCTGTATTTTTCAGAGATAGCAATAGTTTGATTAGTGTGTCTTTTAAAATATTACACCAACTGCCCAAACGTTAAAATGTGGTGAAGTTAACCCATCATGGTCCTTTTTTTAAGATCAGAAGGATAATTAACCATATTTCAGCAACATCTGTATTTTTCAGAGATATCTATAGTTTGATTGGAGTGTCTTTTAAAATATTACACCAACTGCCCAAACGTTAAAATGTTGTGAAGTTAACCCATCATGGTCCCTTTTTTAGGATCAGAAGGATAATTAACCATATTTCAGCAACATCTGTATTTTTCAGAGATAGCAATAGTTTGATTAGAGTGTCTTTTAAAATATTACACCAACTGCCCAAACGTTAAAATGTTGTGAAGTTAACGCATCATGGTCCCTTTTTATGATCAGAAGGATAATTAACCATATTTCAGCAACATCTGTATTTTTCAGAGATAGCAATAGTTTGATTAGAGTGTCTTTTAAAATATTACACCAACTGCCCAAACGTTAAAATGTTGTGAAGTTAACCCATCATGATCCCTTTTTATGATCAGAAGGATAATTAACCATATTTCAGCAACATCTGTATTTTTCAGAGATAGCAATAGTTTGATTAGAGTGTCTTTTAAAATATTACACCAACTGCCCAAACGTTAAAATGTTGTGAAGTTAACCCATCATGGTCCTTTTTTTAGGATCAGAAGGATAATTAACCATATTTCAGCAACATCTGTATTTTTCAGAGATATCTATAGTTTGATTAGAGTGTCTTTTAAAATATTACACCAACTGCCCAAACGTTAAAATGTTGTGAAGTTAACCCATCATGGTCCTTTTTTATGATCAGAAGGATAATTAACCATATTTCAGCAACATCTGTATTTTTCAGAGATAGCAATAGTTTGATTGGAGTGTCTTTTAAAATATTACACCAACTGCCCAAACGTTAAAATGTTGTGAAGTTAACCCATCATGGTCCTTTTTTTAGGATCAGAAGGATAATTAACCATATTTCAGCAACATCTGTATTTTTCAGAGATAGCAATAGTTTGATTGGAGTGTCTTTTAAAATATTACACCAACTGCCCAAACGTTAAAATGTTGTGAAGTTAACCCATCATGGTCCTTTTTTTAGGATCAGAAGGATAATTAACCATATTTCAGCAACATCTGTATTTTTCAGAGATAGCAATAGTTTGATTAGAGTGTCTTTTAAAATATTACACCAACTGCTCAAACGTTAAAATGTTGTGAAGTTAACCCATCATGGTCCTTTTTTTAGGATCAGAAGGATAATTAACCATATTTCAGCAACATCTGTATTTTTCAGAGATATCTATAGTTTGATTGGAGTGTCTTTTAAAATATTACACCAACTGCCCAAACGTTAAAATGTTGTGAAGTTAACCCATCATGGTCCCTTTTTTAGGATCAGAAGGATAATTAACCATATTTCAGCAACATCTGTATTTTTCAGAGATATCTATAGTTTGATTGGAGTGTCTTTTAAAATATTACACCAACTGCCCAAACGTTAAAATGTTGTGAAGTTAACCCATCATGGTCCTTTTTTTAGGATCAGAAGGATAATTAACCATATTTCAGCAACATCTGTATTTTTCAGAGATAGCAATAGTTTGATTAGAGTGTCTTTTAAAATATTACACCAACTGCCCAAACGTTAAAATGTTGTGAAGTTAACCCATCATGGTCCCTTTTTTAGGATCAGAAGGATAATTAACCATATTTCAGCAACATCTGTATTTTTCAGAGATATCTATAGTTTGATTGGAGTGTCTTTTAAAATATTACACCAACTGCCCAAACGTTAAAATGTTGTGAAGTTAACCCATCATGGTCCCTTTTTTAGGATCAGAAGGATAATTAACCATATTTCAGCAACATCTGTATTTTTCAGAGATAGCAATAGTTTGATTAGAGTGTCTTTTAAAATATTACACCAACTGCCCAAACGTTAAAATGTTGTGAAGTTAACCCATCATGGTCCCTTTTTATGATCAGAAGGATAATTAACCATATTTCAGCAACATCTGTATTTTTCAGAGATAGCAATAGTTTGATTAGAGTGTCTTTTAAAATATTACACCAACTGCCCAAACGTTAAAATGTTGTGAAGTTAACCCATCATGATCCCTTTTTATGATCAGAAGGATAATTAACCATATTTCAGCAACATCTGTATTTTTCAGAAATAGCAATAGCTTGATTAGAGTGTTTTTTAAAATATTACACCAACTGCCCAAACGTTAAAATGTTGTGAAGTTAACCCATCATGGTCCCTTTTTTAGGATCAGAAGGATAATTAACCATATTTCAGCAACATCTGTATTTTTCAGAGATATCTATAGTTTGATTAGAGTGTCTTTTAAAATATTACACCAACTGCCCAAACGTTAAAATGTTGTGAAGTTAACCCATCATGGTCCTTTTTTATGATCAGAAGGATAATTAACCATATTTCAGCAACATCTGTATTTTTCAGAGATAGCAATAGTTTGATTAGAGTGTCTTTTAAAATATTACACCAACTGCCCAAACGTTAAAATGTTGTGAAGTTAACCCATCATGGTCCTTTTTTTAGGATCAGAAGGATAATTAACCATATTTCAGCAACATCTGTATTTTTCAGAGATAGCAATAGTTTGATTGGAGTGTCTTTTAAAATATTACACCAACTGCCCAAACGTTAAAATGTTGTGAAGTTAACCCATCATGGTCCTTTTTTTAGGATCAGAAGGATAATTAACCATATTTCAGCTACATCTGTATTTTTCAGAGATATCTATAGTTTGATTGTAGTGTCTTTTAAAATATTACACCAACTGCCCAAACATTAAAATGTTGTGAAGTTAACCCATCATGGTCCCTTTTTTAGGATCAGAAGGATAATTAACCATATTTCAGCAACATCTGTATTTTTCAGAGATATCTATAGTTTGATTGGAGTGTCTTTTAAAATATTACACCAACTGCCCAAACGTTAAAATGTTGTGAAGTTAACCCATCATGGTCCCTTTTTTTAGGATCAGAAGGATAATTAACCATATTTCAGAAACATCTGTATTTTTCAGAGATATCTATAGTTTGATTGGAGTGTCTTTTAAAATATTACACCAACTGCCCAAACGTTAAAATGTTGTGAAGTTAACCCATCATGGTCCCTTTTTTAGGATCAGAAGGATAATTAACCATATTTCAGCAACATCTGTATTTTTCAGAGATATCTATAGTTTGATTGGAGTGTCTTTTAAAATATTACACCAACTGCCCAAACGTTAAAATGTTGTGAAGTTAACCCATCATGGTCCCTTTTTTAGGATCAGAAGGATAATTAACCATATTTCAGCAACATCTGTATTTTTCAGAGATATCTATAGTTTGATTGGAGTGTCTTTTAAAATATTACACCAATTGCCCAAACGTTAAAATGTTGTGAAGTTAACCCATCATGGTCCCTTTTTTAGGATCAGAAGGATAATTAACCATATTTCAGCAACATCTGTATTTTTCAGAGATATCTATAGTTTGATTGGAGTGTCTTTTAAAATATTACACCAACTGCCCAAACGTTAAAATGTTGTGAAGTTAACCCATCATGGTCCCTTTTTTAGGATCAGAAGGATAATTAACCATATTTCAGCAACATCTGTATTTTTCAGAGATATCTATAGTTTGATTGGAGTGTCTTTTAAAATATTACACCAACTGCCCAAACGTTAAAATGTTGTGAAGTTAACCCATCATGGTCCCTTTTTTAGGATCAGAAGGATAATTAACCATATTTCAGCAACATCTGTATTTTTCAGAGATATCTATAGTTTGATTGGAGTGTCTTTTAAAATATTACACCAACTGCCCAAACGTTAAAATGTTGTGAAGTTAACCCATCATGGTCCTTTTTTTAGGATCAGAAGGATAATTAACCATATTTCAGCAACATCTGTATTTTTCAGAGATAGCAATAGTTTGATTAGAGTGTCTTTTAAAATATTACACCAACTGCCCAAACGTTAAAATGTTGTGAAGTTAACCCATCATGGTCCCTTTTTTAGGATCAGAAGGATAATTAACCATATTTCAGCAACATCTGTATTTTTCAGAGATATCTATAGTTTGATTGGAGTGTCTTTTAAAATATTACACCAACTGCCCAAACGTTAAAATGTTGTGAAGTTAACCCATCATGGTCCCTTTTTTATGATCAGAAGGATAATTAACCATATTTCAGCAACGTCTGTATTTTTCAGAGATAGCAATAGTTTGATTAGAGTGTCTTTTAAAATATTACACCAACTGCCCAAACGTTAAAATGTTGTGAAGTTAACCCATCATGGTCCTTTTTTTAGGATCAGAAGGATAATTAACCATATTTCAGCAACATCTGTATTTTTCAGAGATAGCAATAGTTTGATTAGAGTGTCTTTTAAAATATTACACCAACTGCTCAAACGTTAAAATGTTGTGAAGTTAACCCATCATGGTCCTTTTTTTAGGATCAGAAGGATAATTAACCATATTTCAGCAACATCTGTATTTTTCAGAGATATCTATAGTTTGATTGGAGTGTCTTTTAAAATATTACACCAACTGCCCAAACGTTAAAATGTTGTGAAGTTAACCCATCATGGTCCCTTTTTTAGGATCAGAAGGATAATTAACCATATTTCAGCAACATCTGTATTTTTCAGAGATATCTATAGTTTGATTGGAGTGTCTTTTAAAATATTACACCAACTGCCCAAACGTTAAAATGTTGTGAAGTTAACCCATCATGGTCCCTTTTTTAGGATCAGAAGGATAATTAACCATATTTCAGCAACATCTGTATTTTTCAGAGATATCTATAGTTTGATTGGAGTGTCTTTTAAAATATTACACCAACTGCCCTAACGTTAAAATGTTGTGAAGTTAACCCATCATGGTCCCTTTTTTAGGATCAGAAGGATAATTAACCATATTTCAGCAACATCTGTATTTTTCAGAGATAGCAATAGTTTGATTGGAGTGTCTTTTAAAATATTACACCAACTGCCCAAACGTTAAAATGTTGTGAAGTTAACCCATCATGGTCCTTTTTTTAGGATCAGAAGGATAATTAACCATATTTCAGCTACATCTGTATTTTTCAGAGATATCTATAGTTTGATTGTAGTGTCTTTTAAAATATTACACCAACTGCCCAAACATTAAAATGTTGTGAAGTTAACCCATCATGGTCCCTTTTTTAGGATCAGAAGGATAATTAACCATATTTCAGCAACATCTGTATTTTTCAGAGATATCTATAGTTTGATTGGAGTGTCTTTTAAAATATTACACCAACTGCCCAAACGTTAAAATGTTGTGAAGTTAACCCATCATGGTCCCTTTTTTTAGGATCAGAAGGATAATTTACCATATTTCAGAAACATCTGTATTTTTCAGAGATATCTATAGTTTGATTGGAGTGTCTTTTAAAATATTACACCAACTGCCCAAACGTTAAAATGTTGTGAAGTTAACCCATCATGGTCCCTTTTTTAGGATCAGAAGGATAATTAACCATATTTCAGCAACATCTGTATTTTTCAGAGATATCTATAGTTTGATTGGAGTGTCTTTTAAAATATTACACCAACTGCCCAAACGTTAAAATGTTGTGAAGTTAACCCATCATGGTCCCTTTTTTAGGATCAGAAGGATAATTAACCATATTTCAGCAACATCTGTATTTTTCAGAGATATCTATAGTTTGATTGGAGTGTCTTTTAAAATATTACACCAATTGCCCAAACGTTAAAATGTTGTGAAGTTAACCCATCATGGTCCCTTTTTTAGGATCAGAAGGATAATTAACCATATTTCAGCAACATCTGTATTTTTCAGAGATATCTATAGTTTGATTGGAGTGTCTTTTAAAATATTACACCAACTGCCCAAACGTTAAAATGTTGTGAAGTTAACCCATCATGGTCCCTTTTTTAGGATCAGAAGGATAATTAACCATATTTCAGCAACATCTGTATTTTTCAGAGATATCTATAGTTTGATTGGAGTGTCTTTTAAAATATTACACCAACTGCCCAAACGTTAAAATGTTGTGAAGTTAACCCATCATGGTCCCTTTTTTAGGATCAGAAGGATAATTAATCATATTTCAGCAATATCTGTATTTTTCAGAGATATCTATAGTTTGATTGGAGTGTCTTTTAAAATATTACACCAACTGCCCAAACGTTAAAATGTTGTGAAGTTAACCCATCATGGTCCTTTTTTTAGGATCAGAAGGATAATTAACCATATTTCAGCAACATCTGTATTTTTCAGAGATAGCAATAGTTTGATTAGAGTGTCTTTTAAAATATTACACCAACTGCCCAAACGTTAAAATGTTGTGAAGTTAACCCATCATGGTCCCTTTTTTAGGATCAGAAGGATAATTAACCATATTTCAGCAACATCTGTATTTTTCAGAGATATCTATAGTTTGATTGGAGTGTCTTTTAAAATATTACACCAACTGCCCAAACGTTAAAATGTTGTGAAGTTAACCCATCATGGTCCCTTTTTTATGATCAGAAGGATAATTAACCATATTTCAGCAACATCTGTATTTTTCAGAGATAGCAATAGTTTGATTAGAGTGTCTTTTAAAATATTACACCAACTGCCCAAACGTTAAAATGTTGTGAAGTTAACCCATCATGGTCCCTTTTTATGATCAGAAGGATAATTAACCATATTTCAGCAACATCTGTATTTTTCAGAGATAGCAATAGTTTGATTAGAGTGTCTTTTAAAATATTACACCAACTGCCCAAACGTTAAAATGTTGTGAAGTTAACCCATCATGATCCCTTTTTATGATCAGAAGGATAATTAACCATATTTCAGCAACATCTGTATTTTTCAGAAATAGCAATAGCTTGATTAGAGTGTTTTTTAAAATATTACACCAACTGCCCAAACGTTAAAATGTTGTGAAGTTAACCCATCATGGTCCCTTTTTTAGGATCAGAAGGATAATTAACCATATTTCAGCAACATCTGTATTTTTCAGAGATATCTATAGTTTGATTAGAGTGTCTTTTAAAATATTACACCAACTGCCCAAACGTTAAAATGTTGTGAAGTTAACCCATCATGGTCCCTTTTTTAGGATCAGAAGGATAATTAACCATATTTCAGCAACATCTGTATTTTTCAGAGATAGCAATAGTTTGATTGGAGTGTCTTTTAAAATATTACACCAACTGCCCAAACGTTAAAATGTTGTGAAGTTAACCCATCATGGTCCTTTTTTTAGGATCAGAAGGATAATTAACCATATTTCAGCTACATCTGTATTTTTCAGAGATATCTATAGTTTGATTGTAGTGTCTTTTAAAATATTACACCAACTGCCCAAACATTAAAATGTTGTGAAGTTAACCCATCATGGTCCCTTTTTTAGGATCAGAAGGATAATTAACCATATTTCAGCAACATCTGTATTTTTCAGAGATATCTATAGTTTGATTGGAGTGTCTTTTAAAATATTACACCAACTGCCCAAACGTTAAAATGTTGTGAAGTTAACCCATCATGGTCCCTTTTTTTAGGATCAGAAGGATAATTTACCATATTTCAGAAACATCTGTATTTTTCAGAGATATCTATAGTTTGATTGGAGTGTCTTTTAAAATATTACACCAACTGCCCAAACGTTAAAATGTTGTGAAGTTAACCCATCATGGTCCCTTTTTTAGGATCAGAAGGATAATTAACCATATTTCAGCAACATCTGTATTTTTCAGAGATATCTATAGTTTGATTGGAGTGTCTTTTAAAATATTACACCAACTGCCCAAACGTTAAAATGTTGTGAAGTTAACCCATCATGGTCCCTTTTTTAGGATCAGAAGGATAATTAACCATATTTCAGCAACATCTGTATTTTTCAGAGATATCTATAGTTTGATTGGAGTGTCTTTTAAAATATTACACCAATTGCCCAAACGTTAAAATGTTGTGAAGTTAACCCATCATGGTCCCTTTTTTAGGATCAGAAGGATAATTAACCATATTTCAGCAACATCTGTATTTTTCAGAGATATCTATAGTTTGATTGGAGTGTCTTTTAAAATATTACACCAACTGCCCAAACGTTAAAATGTTGTGAAGTTAACCCATCATGGTCCCTTTTTTAGGATCAGAAGGATAATTAACCATATTTCAGCAACATCTGTATTTTTCAGAGATATCTATAGTTTGATTGGAGTGTCTTTTAAAATATTACACCAACTGCCCAAACGTTAAAATGTTGTGAAGTTAACCCATCATGGTCCCTTTTTTAGGATCAGAAGGATAATTAATCATATTTCAGCAACATCTGTATTTTTCAGAGATATCTATAGTTTGATTGGAGTGTCTTTTAAAATATTACACCAACTGCCCAAACGTTAAAATGTTGTGAAGTTAACCCATCATGGTCCTTTTTTTAGGATCAGAAGGATAATTAACCATATTTCAGCAACATCTGTATTTTTCAGAGATAGCAATAGTTTGATTAGAGTGTCTTTTAAAATATTACACCAACTGCCCAAACGTTAAAATGTTGTGAAGTTAACCCATCATGGTCCCTTTTTTAGGATCAGAAGGATAATTAACCATATTTCAGCAACATCTGTATTTTTCAGAGATATCTATAGTTTGATTGGAGTGTCTTTTAAAATATTACACCAACTGCCCAAACGTTAAAATGTTGTGAAGTTAACCCATCATGGTCCCTTTTTTATGATCAGAAGGATAATTAACCATATTTCAGCAACATCTGTATTTTTCAGAGATAGCAATAGTTTGATTAGAGTGTCTTTTAAAATATTACACCAACTGCCCAAACGTTAAAATGTTGTGAAGTTAACCCATCATGGTCCCTTTTTATGATCAGAAGGATAATTAACCATATTTCAGCAACATCTGTATTTTTCAGAGATAGCAATAGTTTGATTAGAGTGTCTTTTAAAATATTACACCAACTGCCCAAACGTTAAAATGTTGTGAAGTTAACCCATCATGATCCCTTTTTATGATCAGAAGGATAATTAACCATATTTCAGCAACATCTGTATTTTTCAGAAATAGCAATAGCTTGATTAGAGTGTTTTTTAAAATATTACACCAACTGCCCAAACGTTAAAATGTTGTGAAGTTAACCCATCATGGTCCCTTTTTTAGGATCAGAAGGATAATTAACCATATTTCAGCAACATCTGTATTTTTCAGAGATATCTATAGTTTGATTAGAGTGTCTTTTAAAATATTACACCAACTGCCCAAACGTTAAAATGTTGTGAAGTTAACCCATCATGGTCCTTTTTTACGATCAGAAGGATAATTAACCATATTTCAGCAACATCTGTATTTTTCAGAGATAGCAATAGTTTGATAAGAGTGTCTTTTAAAATATTACACCAACTGCCCAAACGTTAAAATGTTGTGAAGTTAACCCATCATGGTCCTTTTTTTAGGATCAGAAGGATAATTAACCATATTTCAGCAACATCTGTATTTTTCAGAGATAGCAATAGTTTGATTGGAGTGTCTTTTAAAATATTACACCAACTGCCCAAACGTTAAAATGTTGTGAAGTTAACCCATCATGGTCCTTTTTTTAGGATCAGAAGGATAATTAACCATATTTCAGCTACATCTGTATTTTTCAGAGATATCTATAGTTTGATTGTAGTGTCTTTTAAAATATTACACCAACTGCCCAAACATTAAAATGTTGTGAAGTTAACCCATCATGGTCCCTTTTTTAGGATCAGAAGGATAATTAACCATATTTCAGCAACATCTGTATTTTTCAGAGATATCTATAGTTTGATTGGAGTGTCTTTTAAAATATTACACCAACTGCCCAAACGTTAAAATGTTGTGAAGTTAACCCATCATGGTCCCTTTTTTTAGGATCAGAAGGATAATTAACCATATTTCAGAAACATCTGTATTTTTCAGAGATATCTATAGTTTGATTGGAGTGTCTTTTAAAATATTACACCAACTGCCCAAACGTTAAAATGTTGTGAAGTTAACCCATCATGGTCCCTTTTTTAGGATCAGAAGGATAATTAACCATATTTCAGCAACATCTGTATTTTTCAGAGATATCTATAGTTTGATTGGAGTGTCTTTTAAAATATTACACCAACTGCCCAAACGTTAAAATGTTGTGAAGTTAACCCATCATGGTCCCTTTTTTAGGATCAGAAGGATAATTAACCATATTTCAGCAACATCTGTATTTTTCAGAGATATCTATAGTTTGATTGGAGTGTCTTTTAAAATATTACACCAATTGCCCAAACGTTAAAATGTTGTGAAGTTAACCCATCATGGTCCCTTTTTTAGGATCAGAAGGATAATTAACCATATTTCAGCAACATCTGTATTTTTCAGAGATATCTATAGTTTGATTGGAGTGTCTTTTAAAATATTACACCAACTGCCCAAACGTTAAAATGTTGTGAAGTTAACCCATCATGGTCCCTTTTTTAGGATCAGAAGGATAATTAACAGTATTTCAGCAACATCTGTATTTTTCAGAGATATCTATAGTTTGATTTGAGTGTCTTTTAAAATATTACACCAACTGCCCAAACGTTAAAATGTTGTGAAGTTAACCCATCATGGTCCCTTTTTTAGGATCAGAAGGATAATTAACCATATTTCAGCAACATCTGTATTTTTCAGAGATATCTATAGTTTGATTGGAGTGTCTTTTAAAATATTACACCAACTGCCCAAACGTTAAAATGTTGTGAAGTTAACCCATCATGGTCCCTTTTTTAGGATCAGAAGGATAATTAACCATATTTCAGCAACATCTGTATTTTTCAGAGATAGCAATAGTTTGATTGGAGTGTCTTTTAAAATATTACACCAACTGCCCAAACGTTAAAATGTTGTGAAGTTAACCCATCATGGTCCTTTTTTTAGGATCAGAAGGATAATTAACCATATTTCAGCTACATCTGTATTTTTCAGAGATATCTATAGTTTGATTGTAGTGTCTTTTAAAATATTACACCAACTGCCCAAACATTAAAATGTTGTGAAGTTAACCCATCATGGTCCCTTTTTTAGGATCAGAAGGATAATTAACCATATTTCAGCAACATCTGTATTTTTCAGAGATATCTATAGTTTGATTGGAGTGTCTTTTAAAATATTACACCAACTGCCCAAACGTTAAAATGTTGTGAAGTTAACCCATCATGGTCCCTTTTTTTAGGATCAGAAGGATAATTAACCATATTTCAGAAACATCTGTATTTTTCAGAGATATCTATAGTTTGATTGGAGTGTCTTTTAAAATATTACACCAACTGCCCAAACGTTAAAATGTTGTGAAGTTAACCCATCATGGTCCCTTTTTTAGGATCAGAAGGATAATTAACCATATTTCAGCAACATCTGTATTTTTCAGAGATATCTATAGTTTGATTGGAGTGTCTTTTAAAATATTACACCAACTGCCCAAACGTTAAAATGTTGTGAAGTTAACCCATCATGGTCCCTTTTTTAGGATCAGAAGGATAATTAACCATATTTCAGCAACATCTGTATTTTTCAGAGATATCTATAGTTTGATTGGAGTGTCTTTTAAAATATTACACCAATTGCCCAAACGTTAAAATGTTGTGAAGTTAACCCATCATGGTCCCTTTTTTAGGATCAGAAGGATAATTAACCATATTTCAGCAACATCTGTATTTTTCAGAGATATCTATAGTTTGATTGGAGTGTCTTTTAAAATATTACACCAACTGCCCAAACGTTAAAATGTTGTGAAGTTAACCCATCATGGTCCCTTTTTTAGGATCAGAAGGATAATTAACAGTATTTCAGCAACATCTGTATTTTTCAGAGATATCTATAGTTTGATTTGAGTGTCTTTTAAAATATTACACCAACTGCCCAAACGTTAAAATGTTGTGAAGTTAACCCATCATGGTCCCTTTTTTAGGATCAGAAGGATAATTAACCATATTTCAGCAACATCTGTATTTTTCAGAGATATCTATAGTTTGATTGGAGTGTCTTTTAAAATATTACACCAACTGCCCAAACGTTAAAATGTTGTGAAGTTAACCCATCATGGTCCCTTTTTTAGGATCAGAAGGATAATTAACCATATTTCAGCAACATCTGTATTTTTCAGAGATATCTATAGTTTGATTGGAGTGTCTTTTAAAATATTACACCAACTGCCCAAACGTTAAAATGTTGTGAAGTTAACCCATCATGGTCCCTTTTTTAGGATCAGAAGGATAATTAATCATATTTCAGCAACATCTGTATTTTTCAGAGATATCTATAGTTTGATTGGAGTGTCTTTTAAAATATTACACCAACTGCCCAAACGTTAAAATGTTGTGAAGTTAACCCATCATGGTCCCTTTTTTAGGATCAGAAGGATAATTAACCATATTTCAGCAACATCTGTATTTTTCAGAGATAGCAATAGTTTGATTAGAGTGTCTTTTAAAATATTACACCAACTGCCCAAACGTTAAAATGTTGTGAAGTTAACCCATCATGGTCCCTTTTTTAGGATCAGAAGGATAATTAACCATATTTCAGCAACATCTGTATTTTTCAGAGATATCTATAGTTTGATTGGAGTGTCTTTTAAAATATTACACCAACTGCCCAAACGTTAAAATGTTGTGAAGTTAACCCATCATGGTCCCTTTTTTATGATCAGAAGGATAATTAACCATATTTCAGCAACATCTGTATTTTTCAGAGATAGCAATAGTTTGATTAGAGTGTCTTTTAAAATATTACACCAACTGCCCAAACGTTAAAATGTTGTGAAGTTAACCCATCATGGTCCTTTTTTTAGGATCAGAAGGATAATTAACCATATTTCAGCAACATCTGTATTTTTCAGAGATAGCAATAGTTTGATTGGAGTGTCTTTTAAAATATTACACCAACTGCCCAAACGTTAAAATGTTGTGAAGTTAACCCATCATGGTCCTTTTTTTGTGATCAGAAGGATAATTAACCATATTTCAGCAACATCTGTATTTTTCAGAGATAGCAATAGTTTGATTGGAGTGTCTTTTAAAATATTACACCAACTGCCCAAACGTTAAAATGTTGTGAAGTTAACCCATCATGGTCCCTTTTTTAGGATCAGAAGGATAATTAACCATATTTCAGCAACATCTGTATTTTTCAGAGATATCTATAGTTTGATTGGAGTGTCTTTTAAAATATTACACCAACTGCCCAAACGTTAAAATGTTGTGAAGTTAACCCATCATGGTCCCTTTTTTTAGGATCAGAAGGATAATTAACCATATTTCAGCAACATCTGTATTTTTCAGAGATATCTATAGTTTGATTAGAGTGTCTTTTAAAATATTACACCAACTGCCCAAACGTTAAAATGTTGTGAAGTTAACCCATAATGGTCCCTTTTTTTAGGATCAGAAGGATAATTAACCATATTTCAGCAACATCTGTATTTTTCAGAGATATCTATAGTTTGATTGGAGTGTCTTTTAAAATATTACACCAACTGCCCAAACGTTAAAATGTTGTGAAGTTAACCCATCATGGTCCTTTTTTATGATCAGAAGGATAATTAACCATATTTCAGCAACATCTGTATTTTTCAGAGATATCTATAGTTTGATTGGAGTGTCTTTTAAAATATTACACCAACTGCCCAAACGTTAAAATGTTGTGAAGTTAACCCATCATAGTCCCTTTTTATGATCAGAAGGATAAATAACCATATTTCAGCAACATCTGTATTTTTCAGAGATAGCAATAGTTTGATTAGAGTGTCTTTTAAAATATTACACCAACTGCCCAAACGTTAAAATGTTTTGAAGTTAACCCATCATGGTCCCTTTTTATGATCAGAATGATAATTAACCATATTTCAGCAACATCTGTATTTTTCAGAGATAGCAATAGTTTGATTGGAGTGTCTTTTAAAATATTACACCAACTGCCCAAACGTTAAAATGTTGTGAAGTTAACCCATCATGGTCCCTTTTTATGATCAGAAAGATAATTAACCATATTTCAGCAACATCTGTATTTTTCAGAGATAGCAATAGTTTGATTAGAGTGTCTTTTAAAATATTACACCAACTGCCCAAACGTTAAAATGTTTTGAAGTTAACCCATCATGGTCCCTTTTTATGATCAGAAGGATAATTAACCATATTTCAGCAACATCTGTATTTTTCAGAGATAGCAATAGTTTGATTGGAGTGTCTTTTAAAATATTACACCAACTGCCCAAACGTTAAAATGTTGTGAAGTTAACCCATCATGGTCCCTTTTTTAGGATCAGAAGGATAATTAACCATATTTCAGCAACATCTGTATTTTTCAGAGATATCTATAGTTTGATTGGAGTGTCTTTTTAAATATTACACCAACTGCCCAAACGTTAAAATGTTGTGAAGTTAACCCATCATGGTCCCTTTTTATGATCAGAAGGATAATTAACCATATTTCAGCAACATCTGTATTTTTCAGAGATAGCAATAGTTTGATTGGAGCGTCTTTTAAAATATTACACCAACTGCCCAAACGTTAAAATGTTGTGAAGTTAACCCATCATGGTCCCTTTTTATGATCAGAAGGATAATTAACCATATTTCAGCAACATCTGTATTTTTCAGAGATATCTATAGTTTGATTGGAGTGTCTTTTAAAATATTACACCAACAGCCCAAACGTTAAAATGTTGTGAAGTTAACCCATCATGGTCCCTTTTTATGATCAGAAGGATAATTAACCATATTTCAGCAACATCTGTATTTTTCAGAGATAGCAATAGTTTGATTGGAGTGTCTTTTAAAATATTACACCAACAGCCCAAACGTTAAAATGTTGTGAAGTTAACCCATCATGGTCCTTTTTTATGATCAGAAGGATAATTAACCATATTTCAGCAACATCTGTATTTTTCAGAGATATCTATAGTTTGATTGGAGTGTCTTTTAAAATATTACACCAACAGCCCAAACGTTAAAATGTTGTGAAGTTAACCCATCATGGTCCCTTTTTATGATCAGAAGGATAATTAACCATATTTCAGCAACATCTGTATTTTTCAGAGATAGCAATAGTTTGATTGGAGTGTCTTTTAAAATATTACACCAACTGCCCAAACGTTAAAATGTTGTGAAGTTAACCCATCATGGTCCCTTTTTATGATCAGAAAGATAATTAACCATATTTCAGCAACATCTGTATTTTTCAGAGATAGCAATAGTTTGATTAGAGTGTCTTTTAAAATATTACACCAACTGCCCAAACGTTAAAATGTTTTGAAGTTAACCCATCATGGTCCCTTTTTATGATCAGAAGGATAATTAACCATATTTCAGCAACATCTGTATTTTTCAGAGATAGCAATAGTTTGATTGGAGTGTCTTTTAAAATATTACACCAACTGCCCAAACGTTAAAATGTTGTGAAGTTAACCCATCATGGTCCCTTTTTTAGGATCAGAAGGATAATTAACCATATTTCAGCAACATCTGTATTTTTCAGAGATATCTATAGTTTGATTGGAGTGTCTTTTTAAATATTACACCAACTGCCCAAACGTTAAAATGTTGTGAAGTTAACCCATCATGGTCCCTTTTTATGATCAGAAGGATAATTAACCATATTTCAGCAACATCTGTATTTTTCAGAGATAGCAATAGTTTGATTGGAGCGTCTTTTAAAATATTACACCAACTGCCCAAACGTTAAAATGTTGTGAAGTTAACCCATCATGGTCCCTTTTTATGATCAGAAGGATAATTAACCATATTTCAGCAACATCTGTATTTTTCAGAGACATCTATAGTTTGATTAGAGTGTCTTTTAAAATATTACACCAACTGCCCAAACGTTAAAATGTTGTGAAGTTAACGCATCATGGTCCCTTTTTATGATCAGAAGGATAATTAACCATATTTCAGCAACATCTGTATTTTTCAGAGACATCTATAGTTTGATTAGAGTGTCTTTTAAAATATTACACCAACTGCCCAAACGTTAAAATGTTGTGAAGTTAACCCATCATGGTCCCTTTTTATGATCAGAAGGATAATTAACCATATTTCAGCAACATCTGTATTTTTCAGAGATATCTATAGTTTGATTAGAGTGTCTTTTAAAATATTACACCAACTGCCCAAACGTTAAAATGTTGTGAAGTTAACCCATCATGGTCCTTTTTTTAGGATCAGAAGGATAATTAACCATATTTCAGCAACATCTGTATTTTTCAGAGATATCTATAGTTTGATTAGAGTGTCTTTTAAAATATTACACCAACTGCCCAAACGTTAAAATGTTGTGAAGTTAACCCATCATGGTCCTTTTTTATGATCAGAAGGATAATTAACCATATTTCAGCAACATCTGTATTTTTCAGAGATAGCAATAGTTAATCATA
Organism: Sepiola atlantica; assembly: GCA_963556195.1. Classification (NCBI taxonomy): domain Eukaryota; kingdom Metazoa; phylum Mollusca; class Cephalopoda; order Sepiida; family Sepiolidae; genus Sepiola; species Sepiola atlantica. Next base: position 175,631,000 of record OY744520.1, on the reverse strand, counting down.
AAAATTGGAGTGTCTTTCAAATATTACGCATACTGTTTGATGTATATTGGCAACACTGATGTGTCAGTTTTCAGTATAATATAAACACCGAGAGTGGAAAGATACAATTAGTTTAATCTATTATTCAATCAACTATTTAGCTAAATAATCTTTATAACCAACCCACATTTTTTATAGTATAAATGAATGCTCCAACTAACTTATTAAGTCAAGTAAATGTTTGAAAGTAATTTTGCTCAAATATAATATTGTATTTATAAAAAATCTTTTGTAATAAAATAAAGCATTTTAAAGGGGTTTATTGGGGCACAATATGAGCACAACCTCCCATTTGAAGATTCGAATATTTCAGATTTGCATTGAATTTGATCCATAGTCATTAGACACCAATTAAGTAAAATTCCTTGAATTTCAATTTCTTAAGATCCCTTAAGCTTAAGCCTTACATTTATGTCGTAGTTTGGCCTAATCCAGCAACTTAGGATGTTTGTAATGCTTACACAACATGTATGATCAAACATTGTTGTGGTTCCACGGTTGTATTTAAGCCATTACTGCCCATTGTTTTTTTTTAGGACTAAAAAGATAATTAACCATATTTCATCAACATTTGCATTTTTCAGAGATATTTATAGTTAGTCATAAAAATTGGAATGTCTTTTAAAATATTACACCAATTGCCAAAGCTGCCCACTGGAGCCCCTCAACAACACATTAAAGATTCCAGACACAGACATTACGATATACATCCACACATATATTTACGAGAAATGGCAGTTTCGTCGGAGCAATAACATCTCCAATACATTACTGACAATACAATTCGATCTGCGAGAATGGATGCAGATCTGTAGGAAGTCACAAAGGGAGGAGGTCGTAATCTCTGTATCGGTCACACAAAAGCCACTAATTCATTCCTGCTTGAGTAGAAGGAGCCACTATAGTTCCATATACGGTGAGACATTTTATTATAGAATTTGCTGATTTTACTCGCATGCAACAAAGATACTACAATGTTGGCACCATGAAGGAATTGTTTGATGAAGTCAGGGTGAAACTTATAGTAGGGGTGGGACGTAATGGGTGAAAATTTCAGATTCATGCAAGTAGTATTTTTTTGTGTTCATTTATAGATAAATAACACTAAACAATCAAACATTTTGAAAATTTTGCAAAATTCAGAAGGTGCAGGCCAAAAATAGCCGTTAGGGCTCCACGGGACTCAAAATCCATCATTTTTCGGTGAAAAAGTGGTTTCATGCGATATTGCAGGTCCTAAAACATCCTCAAAAGCTATGAATGGATATAGATGGTTAAATCTGATATAGTACTTTAATTTAGGACCATTTTCAGGCTGTGAAAGGGTTTTCATGAATGTAAAATAGCCAAAAACTATTGGCCTGCACCTTCTGAATTTTGCAAAATTTTCAAAATGTTTGATTGTTTGGTGTTATTTATGTATAAATGAACACAAAAAAATACTACTCGCATGAATCTGAAATTTTCACCCATTACGTCCCACCCCCTACTTATAGTCTCCTTTTTGAAAACAGTGGGCTTATACCCACAAATCTCATATATACAAAACCAAATTAAATTCCTTATTTTATCGACTGCGGACTGTTTATTTACAGAATATACACCGCGAACGAAATTAATTAATGTACAAATGATTTATATACAAAATAGGATCTAGTAAATATTTGAAGATATTAAGAACCTCAAATACAAAAAACTTTTACCAAAATAAATGGAGGCAACATTAAATAACTGAAAAGGGTTGATATGCCGTTAACCAAATCAAATCAAACCTACTGTCTGATGTATATTAGCAACACTGATGACCTCGTTTTCAGTATACTGTGAAAATCTAGAGTGGAAGGATACAATCAGTTTCATCTATTATCCAATTAAAAATGTTTTGCTTAGTAGTCCTTATAACCAAACAACATTTTTTAATAGTATAACTGAATCCTCTGACTATCCTATGAAGTCAAGTAAATATTTGAAAGTAATATTTATTATCAAATAATATTATATTTACATAAGATTTTTGGTAATAAATTAAACAAAAAAAATGGACACTAATGGGTTAAAAGTACATAGTTGACAACCGTCTGTCTCGGCTGACAATGGAGTTCTGTGCCTCAGATTAGTTCGTTGCCAAATTGCAACGTCTGCTGTAACTGTGCAAGCCTATCCTGAGTCAGCAGGCTCTGTTGCAGTTTCCACAGATGTAGATGGTGTCTGGTTGTGAGAGCTCTGTTGCAGTCCTCTGCCGTCCGTTCTCTCTCCTCCCTCCACCACTGGTCTCTCCTCTCCTCACTCCTTTTGGAACATGACTTCACAGAACTTCTCCAGCGGCTTCGGTCTTCAAAGTACTAAAACTAATTCAATCATAAAATACAGAATATTAATAAAACTTAAACCTTTTTCAATATTTAAGTTTTTCTTTACATTTATAAATAGTTAGATAATAATTATCTTTCTAATTCAATAAATTTAAATGCTGTTGTTTTAAGTCCCAGCAACTTTTATCATTGCTTCTATTACTTGATATTTTTCTATTTAATCTTAGTAATAAAAAAATACATCTGCATGCTACTATATATCACCGACTAAATGTAGGAGTCGCCTAATGCTACTATCTCTCTGGCAGCTTTTCCCTCACTTTCCCTCTGCAGTCGTTTCCTTTTTACCTTCCTCCACCTTTTCTTTCTTTCTATATTGACAAAGCGAAAAGACAAAAGAGCAGCAACGGCGAAGGTGTCAACTATTGCAACTATTAAAATAGTCCATAATAAACAGAAAGAAATATCACCACAGGTAGTATTACTATGCTACCTGTATCTTGAGAGAGAAATAGTGATAGTGGGGAGAGAGAGAGAGAGACACACAGCAAGCAGAAAGAGAATAATTTGGGATTTTACTTTTTACAAATTTAACCGGCTTTGCAAACTCACTTTTTCCTGATTCAAACAATCTAAACCGAGATTAATGGCTGACTCAACTGGTCACTTTTTTTTTTCAATATACAAAGCTGGTAAACCCATCCCTGGACGGATTTATAATGAGACACTTTTGGAAACTCTTAAGACGAAATTAATACCACCCTTGGGTTCTTTGTAAAATTTTGCAAGAGAAAAGATTTTTGATCTTGGTTTAGGACTTTGTTTCCAATTACACCCCCGGACAGAGAAACATACACAGCACCAATATAGTATTGATAAAATATATTGAGGCTGTAGGGCATCCAAGAGATTTAGACAATCGACCCCTGACCCCATCTTAGACAAATCGGCATAGGTAGCTGATAATTCCTGTAAAATCTGTTGGGACACCTAATGAAAATGGAATTACCTCCCTTGAACCATTTCGGGAGTTAAGAGTTATCGCCCTTGGAAAGGGTCGTCTGCCGAGAGAGAAAGAAAACAAAGACCACAGCGCCAGACTGTGAATATATCAATCGCGTCCAGCGGCTAATTAACACATTAATTCATTCTGTGTTCAGTTTTAATAAATCTGTTAAACGTTTCTCTTGATAGTTCATCCATTGATTTACAAGTTATTATTTATAATTAACCTAAATTACGAGGTTATAAAAGTTCTCATGTTCCTAATTCTAATAGTCTAACATAATTAATCGATACAGACAGATATACCTCTTCTCATATTAGTATAGATTTTATTTCCCGGATGCTAAATGGTTTGTTTGTGTTGCTTTTGATTGGCTATTAACGTTTTTGAACAATGCTGTTATCCTCTTCAGAACTGGGAGCTATTGATTCGAGTTAGTTTTCTTTCGCAGTCGATTTCTTAACGAGGTAACTGCAGACAGGATGGCACCCCGCTAAAGAGTAACCCGTAAAGTTGTAAAACCTGTATTCCTTAATTATCTTAGAACATATTTGTTTATTGGTTAAACTAACTGTGGTACCCATCTCAGGTTGGGTTCAAGGCAATAAAAGAGCAACAATAAGAATCCTTTCCAACCATCGATTGTCATGATAATAGCATCCTTTCCAACCATCGATTGTCATGATGATAGCATCCTTCCCAAGAGTCAAATGTTCAAACTTCTCAACCTGACATTCTCAGCCAACATGAAATGGAATAAGTATATAGAAGATGTTGTCAAGGCTGCTGCAAAGATTGTAGGCTCCCTCTACCAGGCTAGAAAACTTCTCACATCTGCTAGTATCCCATATATCTACAAAGCCACAATTCGCCCATGCATGGAGTATTGTTGCTATATCTTGGTTGGAGCACCAACAACTATTCTCTCCTTCTTGGACAACGTGCAAAAAATATCTTCTAGCCTAATAAGTCTCGCACTGTCTGCCAAGTACCAGAATAACAAACAATATTTCAGATCTGAATCTTTTTCCCGACTAGGGAAAAAGATTCAGAATCTCTCCTTGATTTTACCGTTATTAGTGCCTTGTTTGCCTCAAAGAGTAACTTAGCTTTTGGAGAGTTTCCAATATTACTCATACATCAAATGATATATCAAATCGAGTCTGAGTGGATACTCACATCATTTGACCTGTCAGTCTCTTTAGCTCTGTTTTCTCCTCTTGACTCAATTCATCATTTTTCCTTAATGATCTTCCTTTCTTTATGTCTATTGGGGATATAGCTGAAGCGTATAGATTTTGATCTATAATGATCCCATTTTTTGCTTGCTTAACATTCAATCCCTAAAACTCGAATGTTCCAGTTTCATGCTTTCCAATTTTAATTATATTTTTGAATTTTGCGGTCACATTTTTCTGAAATAGATCATTTCCATTAAATATGAAATCATCTATCTGCCAGAATGCCTATCAAGTCACCAGTGGCACCATGCAAAAGAAACAGTGCATCGTTGTATGCACTCACCATTCCTTTCAAGCTAGTTAACTCATGATTAACTTACTTATACCATGAACGTGGTGCATCATTCAATTTTAAATGCATCTTTCCAGCTTCCACCCATATGGTTCTTGACACACATCAGATGGTGGTCTTCTTCTTCTTTCGTGTGAATCAGATGATTCTGGTGTTGGCATTAGTTTCCTCGATGTTTTTCTGGTTAGAAATCTTTCTGGAAAGACATTGAGTACTTACAGGAAGGACCACAAGAAGGTTGCCAACATCCCTAAGTGACAGTGGTACTGTGGAACTGACTGGATTCGAACTTGGAACACCCAGGTCTTCAGTCCGTGTCGATATCCACTTAATAAATACCTCTCTCTCCAGCATATTACCTGGCAGAAATGCTGAGGTAAAATCAAGAGTTTCCACTTGCCACATCATAACAGAGGACGTTAACATTATGAGACATATAACCGCACGGCTGCATGTTGGAGAATCTGTTTTTAGGTCATTGGAATGTTCTTCATAACCACATGCAAGAAGACGAGCTTTCATTATCTTTTTATCATTAACAAAGTTTTTGGTTATCACGCATTTTGTTGATATACATTTTTCCTCATGCCAGGCACATGTTCATATACTTCATGAATTTGCATATTTTCCAATTCCCTTTTATTTGCATCAATCACATTTTTTCCTTATTCTTGTTCAGAAGTAAGCAAAACTTCATGTTCCTTATAACTTACTCTCTCTCGGTTACTTGGGGAAGTTATCTCCATTGATCAACATGATCCCAATTGATATAAAGAGGATTTTCATTTTCTGCATCTGGTTTTATATTTAGCTAATGGCTATACTTTTTCGTTGACTAAGTTGTGTGCTTATAATCATTCCTTTTTTTTACTCATCACTCCTTTTCGATTTATATTCCACAATTTCGTTTCTACTTCGTTTTATTCTGTTATCTTTCACTTCTCATCTATTGCTAATATAATTTTTATCATATTGTCCGTCATCCTCCTCCCAAGATTTCATTTGAAGAATTGCATTTTCTTCATGCCCTGGACTTTGCAATTCATTGTCTACCATCATTAAGTGACATGGATTTATCCTGAAAAATGCTCCTCCATGTTTGATCAATACACATTTATCTCCTATAGCCAAAACGTTAGCAGGACCACGCAATCCTTTGTAGTTTTGTCTTCTGTAGTAGTGTCTCCTATAAACATTCACATAAGTCCTTACATTAGATCTCAAAGCCTTCCGAATTCTTTCACTTTATTCCGCTTCCATGAAGCTTTTTCTTACTGCATGTAGTGCATTTAAATTTATTCTCACCATACCACTGGTTATTGCAGTTTCAAATGCAGGTAACCGATCATTCAAAACTGAGGCGGTGTTAATGTTTGACCCAAATACAAGCTCATTTGAACTATAGCCAGAATGATTCTGAAGTGCATGTAAGCCACTAACGGCCCAAGCTCAAACTATTTCAAGCTCACATTTCTCATCATTTGTTTTTCCATTGCTTCAGCAATTATTTATTGTAACGACTTTATGCAGGTGTCGTGCAAGTTTCAATATTCAGCTTTTCATTCATTTGTCAGTAGCTCTCATTATTAAACTCGCCTCCATTGTCACATAAAAACTGCTGGAGAGCTAAAAAAATAAGATATTCACATTAAAAATATGTTGAGAATATTTTTTCGTTCTTTTTGGTCTTAATCAGCCGGGCAACAGAGTACCTGGTGGCTGTGTCAATTAGGTGCAGAATCCAGCATTAGTTATGCCGGTGTTCCTTTAAATTCAGATATACAGTGTAATTAAACCTGTTATCAAGAGCCAATCCTACAACTGGTCTGAACCTCTGGCAAACTGAACAAGAATCGCAAACATCTTTTGATCTGATTCACAAAATCCTTATCATGAAATGCCTTACTGCCTCGAACCAAAGCTATTCATTTCTTTTTAGATGCATGAACAAACTTCCTATGTAATTTCTTATCCTTTTCCCTTTTATCCACTCTAGAACATTCTTTCAAAGTCTCACAATGTAGCACTGCACTTGATGCATTTTTAACCTCTAAATGCATATTACTTAGTGGCAGACTCTAATGTCTAGAAGTCGTGATTTTAAATTTAATATATCTGCCCAAAATTCGACAGCTGTCGTTTTTAAAATTTAGTAGTGTTGCTGCAGTTTTTTATTGATTTATGACTTAATAACAGGGGTAAATAATTTTTGACAATGTCAGCCTCAATACAACCTCTGACACCTTTTATACCCCCTATTGTTACAGGAAATTTAACTGTTTTAATAGCTTTTACCTCCACCCCATCTACAAGACAAAATGTTCTGTTAGACCTAACAGTTTCCACTCACTGCTTATCTCACTGCTTATCTCGGTCATTTAATGTATCAAAGAATATGTTAAACCAGCAACATTAGAATAAGAATCATTTATCAATGTTTGATAACATAAATCAACATTAAACAAAGTTCACCTGGTCTGAATCCACGATAGTGTTGATATTGTTTCTAGAATTGAAACTCGTACAATCTCGGGTAAAATTCTTAGTTAAATTACATTTAAAACAATGCATCATCTTATCTTGTCTGTCCGTAGGATTGGTTTTATATCCCCTTTAAAGTCTTTGATCATTAACACTTCTGTATCCATTGTAATTTTCTGTTTTAACTTCTTTGATAGCAGGGACGGTTTTATATTCCGGTGATGAAATATCAGAAAATACTTTCTACAATGTATTCTTCATTGTTGCATATGTCAAGTTTAAACACGTGTTTCTTGCTAATTTTTCGTTTTCCTCCGATACATTTTTACTGAATTCAAAACAAAAAAGGCCTAGACTCCTTCTGGAAGAGTAATTCCAAATTTTTGTAATTTTTGATACAGAAATTCATATCGTACCAAAAATTAATTTATATTAACTCTGACTGCCTTTTTGTAAGAATAACACTCCTTAAATTTTTTTAATGCGTTTTCATCCTGTAAGTAAATTTCGTCTAATTTGTCTATAATTATATTCAATCTATTTGTTCCGCCGATATCCGTTATCGCCAAATGTCAAACACATTCTCTTATATTTTGTGGTAGTGACAAAAATACTGCTAGGCCCTGTTTCTCTTTAGATAATTCTGTAAATATAGACCATATGCCGATATCTTGCTTCCATTCAGCATATGAATCTTCATTTAGCATAATAGATGGGTGTTTTGTAAAAGAAGCCATCTTTCTTTTAAATATGTTTCAAAGTTTGCTAAACAAGATAATTTCTCATCACACAGACGAAGACAGCTTTTGCTACCAATGTTAGTTTACTCATTACATAAATCCAGTCATTGACCCACATCCGTTTGTCCAAACCACCATCTTTGTTTTCTCAGCCAATGACCACAACAACAATAAGCAAAGGAGATCACTTACACACAAGGAATAGAGCTCATACATCTCAATACAAGGGAGATAACTTAACAGCTAAGGCCAAAAGGATGATCAGTGGTTGTAGTGTTGGAAAGTTCCCAGAAAGAGGAACGTTCCTCTGCTCATTTTGTAGAAAGAGAGGTGGATGTAACTCAATCTTTTGTGGCACTTGCAAATATTGGGTACACAAGAAGTGCAGTTGAACTACTGGTTGTTTGAGAGAAGATAACTAGTTTATACGTAAGAATTGTAAGTCAATGGATGTGGAGAAAGTATATTTGGATGGCAAGGCTATTGAGATTGCAAGAGTTAGGAGTGGGTGGAGTAAGTTTAGAGAACTAATGTCATTACTAACCAGGAGAGCATTACCACTGTCGACCAAGGGAAGGGTCTATCAGGCAAGTGTACGAAGTATAATGGTGCAGGGAAGTGAAACCTGGCCAGTTAGGGTTGAGGAAATGCGTTGCATCAAGAGAAATGATATGAGAATGATACAATGGTGAGTGTTAAAGATAGGTTTCGATCTGATGAGCTCAGAGGAAGATTAAATCTTGACAGTATAGGGAGATGTATGCAGAAGAGTAGACTTCGATGGTATGACCACGTTGAAAGACTAGATGAGAGTTCTTGGGTTAGTAGATGTAGAACAGTTGAGGTAGCACGGTCAGTTCACAAGGGAAGGCCAAGGAAAACATGAGAGGAAGTGATAAAAATGGAGTTGAGAGAAAGAGGGATAATTAAAGACCTGGCCAGTGATAGGTTAGTGTAGAAGTCAATTTCCAAAAGCCGTCCAACACATGTCAGCTTATAAAGCGGACGTTAAACCAAATATGATGATGATCATCGTCATCATGAGGATTTGTCCTGTTAGAAAAAAAAAATGCAATCTATTTTCTTTTGCACTTGCATGTTTTCACTCGCAGAGTGATAGTACATGGTTCAATAAGAACACACTGGCATGTTCTGACTTGCGTAGTGATACATTGGACGATAAGAACATTCTCTGCATAGGTAACTATTTCCAATTCCGCACAAGCTGGTTGTCAGCGAAATATAAACGGTTCCTTTTGAGACGTCACCGAGACAAGTCGTATATATATATATATATATATATATATATATATAATCTGTTTTCCCCTCTAGCAATGGCTTTGTAAGACGAGAGGGAACTCATGGACTCAATTTCATTTTTATAGTACGTACATTTCGACTGAATCAACCTGTCTTATATTCCTGTTTTTATAACTCTTTCCAGACCATATTTCGTGTTGATAAAACTGTTGAATAAAATTGATTTAAATTGTAGAAGTTTGTCCTTTTAACCGAAAACTTGGTGACCCTTTTCTTCATACAAAGTCAGTAAAAGGAATACAGAAACCGCAACTCGACTACAAAATGGCGACCTCAAACAAGCTTCTCCCTCAACTGTGCAGTCTTTTGTCTATATCTCATAAAAGTTTGGTTGTTTTGTTTTACATATATCAACTCTTTTTGTGTCATTTAATGCCAAATTTTGTCATTTTGGTAAAAGAGTTTATGCTTCAAGTTCGGTGACTATTCTTCACAACAAATGACGAACAAGCTTCATGGGAACGAAGTACCATCCATATTGATAAAGAATAGGAAGTTGACGGTTGGTTTATTTTTGACAACCATGTAAGTATTATTTTCCCTATCAGTCCTTGCATTCCATGCTGAATGTTTCTGGGTTGGCTGTTGTTTAGACTGGGAATTATCTTTACGTAGTTCTTTGTATTATCATTAAACTCTGCCAAATCTTTCAAGCTGCACTAGTTGCATAATAGAGGGCAGATAAGGCAGTGCAGATGGTTGGGTTGGTTTTGTAGTTCGATCTGGCCATAACAGCTTTTGATCGCCCTATTCTCATCTGGTTGAGTGTTCTCCACTGGACCCAAGATTCTTGCTCCCTATTTTTATTTTTTCCCTTGATCTCCCGAAATTGTTATTTTTTTATCTTGGAAGATACCATCGACTCCCTAACTAAATCATTACTTTTGCTCCTTTTTAAGTTCCACTCCCACTTAGAGATTTACTTGCTTGTCTTCGGAAAACAGTGAGAGGTTTACTCTTTAGAAAGAGTTAGCAGTCTCTTACTAACCTGCCTCGATTTTATTTGATTTCTTTCTTTAGGGGTGTTTTTTGTTGTCCAATTTCCCACCATTTTTGCAAATTTTAAATATATTTGTAAATAAACTTGATTTTAAACCATTGGGAATATTTCAAGTGAGGGTAACTTATAGAGTAAATGTGGTATTGTGGTGACTGCTAAAGTGTAAATGAGTGACAAATGATAAAAGAATGAAAGGAACAAGGCTTGGATGAATGGGTCAAAAGGCGCCTAGAATAGGATCGACAGAGGATGATCAACGACCCACACTTTTGATGGCCTTGTGCCGCATTTGTAAATGAAATTGACTCTTTATTTTCGAATAAATCATTCAAAGTGTAGTATCTGTTCTCCCACCCAAAAAGACACTTTGCGGGGAGCTAGCTTTTCCCCCATATTAAAAACCGACCTTGAGTCTAACTTTTCTTTTGTGGTGAGGCAACTAAATAGGTATAACGCCTGGCTCTTATTTCGGACAAAACCATGAAAAAAAACCGTGTCGTAAACAAGCAACTGTTAATATCAATACTTAAATATAAATCTTAAAATATTGATTTAAAACTAGTTTTTTTTTTTCATAAGTTTGATATATGACCGTCTTGTCGTTTATTTGTTTTAAATTTGCATTAGATTGAAATAAATGAAAACTAATTCTTGTGTTTCATACGTTAAAATGTTGTCATCTATTGGAATTAGTTTGTTTTTTTAATTTCATACTTGTATCATTTAAACCTAATCCAAACAGAGATGAGAAAGAAAACTGATCAATTCCTAACATGTGCCTATTCAATCTGTGCATTTAGTGATGAGAATACAAAGCATGACAGACCAATATAAAATGCTATTTAAAACTAAATCTTGACAGACCAACAAAAATCCTATTTCTTGTTGTGAAGTGAAAAGTTAGCAGACCTTAATGACTAGACAATATGTTCCTATATTCAAGAGCTGAGTGTGTGGCTTGGCGGCATAAGCTTCTGCAGGCATTATCTCCTCGAAGACTCACAGCTTTGGCTTGATCGGAGAGACAAATAGTTCTACTGGAGATCCAGTATTTCTGCTTGCGCTTTCTGTGTCCTAGCTGATGTTCTCCTGCAATTATTGCTTCATGTGGTACCATTCTGACGTGGCATCTTCACTGGGAATGCCAGCAAGCAGCTCAAAACGGTTGTGTAGTTCGATGCTAACGCTGTTGCGGATAGCTGTATCCTTAAGTCGGCTAACATCACACTTCTTCGGTGGGGGGGGGGGTGTTTGAATAACGAGCTTTGAAGCGCAGACGCAATTTAACTCAAAGAAGTGCGTGGTCAGTGTTGGACTCGTTGCCAGTCTCTGCTCCCCAATACACTCTACAGTCGGTGACAGACGATGCCCTTCTGGTATCCACGACTATGAAATATATTTGATTTCATGTTCTTCCATCGTTTGACCTCCACGTCTGCAAATAATTAGAGCGGTGTTGGAAATGAGTGTTGGTGATTACTTGATGGTTGAGGTGAGCTAGTTGTAACAGCCGTTTACCATTATCATAGCGGGTGCCGACTTAATAATTTCCAATGAGGTGTATTATTTACTCCTCTCCAGGAGTTAGGCACAAGGCCAGTTTTATCCTACTCCCACAAGTAAGATGTGACCCAAGGTCGGGTCGGAAAGTGGGGGTTGAAAAGCCAGCGCCCGAGAGGTGAGCACTCTGACCATCAAAAATTCCCTGGGCAGCCCCGTCGGCATTCCCCGGTAGGGGCGCCTCAAGCAGTAAGCAATTAACTTACTCCTCCCCAAAGAGGGGAGGCAAAGCCTGGGAGGGTGGACCTCCTAGAACTGCACAGGACAATCCCATAGACCGGCGTAAATCAAGCCTCGAAGGCCAAGACAATACCAGTCTATGGGGTGCAGTATCCATCGGAACAGATACTACACTTTGATCTTGACCAAAAGAATGAGGTGACTTGTCGCTGCATCATTCTGACCGATGAGAAAATCATGGTGGAGGACTCAGTCGAGTATTGCTTGGAGCTTACAATAGAATTCATCTTTGTCCCTGTCTGATGAGAGCATTAACAGCTACAACTGTCACGTTGATCTGGTGACTGCTGAGTCTTAGTTAGCCAAGCCATGCACTGACGGGTTCTCACTGGAGGATCGATGTGCGTAACGTATCTCGAATTGCGACAGCCATTCCATGCTGGCCAGAGTTGTCGGTAACTGAAATTAAAGAAAATGATATATTTAAACAAAAAAAGGCAACAAATAAATGTTACCAAAGGCAAGATAAATTACTCTTCTACCTACCTGTATAGGTTTATTTGTTTATTTTATTTTTTTATAAATTATCTTTTTATCGGCGAATGGGCACCGGAAGCCAGCTTATACACCTGTTATGCCCATTTGCCTTTTTATTTATTACACTAAAAAGGAAGAATTTGTCATTTCTTTTTTTCGTTTTTGTAATTTTATTCATAATGGGTTTCTAAATGTTAATTTCAGTAAACTGCAAAAGTGCCGAGAAAATATTAAGTATAGCATAAAAGATAATACACTTAATAAAAGATAATACACTTAATAAAAAAACGAAATGTCAAAAATATTTAATGTGAGGAAAATCCATCAACGGTAATTCTATTTTGAAAAGTAACAAAATAAAAATAAACCGAAAAAAAAAAAATATTGTATTCATGGGGCGGCAATGAAATGACAATTTGGGTCCACTGTAAACAGCTGATATGAACTATCGAGTTCTGAAACCTTGATCGCGAACAGGTAGGCGATATCACATCCGTACTGATGGAGAGTATGCATGGTTAGGACCTGGTCACCTGGTTGAGAAATGTTTGTACATTCCAGCATGCCACTGTGGTAGTTTGGCGAGTGTGTAATAGGCCAGCTTGTAGATTCGTGACCTGTGCCGCTGGCCGTAGTACATGACCGTCGGTTCTCACCGGACTATTCGTGAGATTCAGAAGGGTTCCGTGCGAATTGGTATCCATAAGCAGTCCCCGGGTTAGGGTTACATGCTTTGCTGTCATTTTATTTTGAATTGCGATATTTCACAAGTGTCTTTTCATACACAAGCGCATTTACTTTCTTAAATGAAAATAAAAATAATTGCTCGTTTTCCGTAATTTTCGGTGCACCTTAATATTTTTCAATACTAAGTATTTCATAAAGTTTTCATAAAATATTTGGAAAACATTTCGAAATAACCCGGAATTCTCTGAAAAAAAATTAAAAATTTCTGATGGTCAAAATGTGGGGGATCAGTTTACGTTAAATTTATATAGGAAACTGATCCCCCTTTTAAAATCAAAATATGAGAAAGATTTCCAAAAAAACACGGAATTCTCTAGCGACATGATAGGTAATTGTATACAGAAAAATAAGATTTGGTTAGTAAAAAAGTTGAGAAAAACGGATGGTGGAACATTACGAAAAAGCGCCAAAAATTCAAAATAACATTCTGAGGCAATTTTAATTTTTGTTCCAATCCAGCAAGCCCCTTTCTGGTGAGCTGGATTTTCCCCAAATTAAAAAAACCGACCTTGTGTCTAACTTTGCTCTCGTGGGGAGGCAAGTAAATAGGAACATTGTGTCAACTTACGACCAACTACTGTAAATCGACTTTGGTTTAAAAAGAGAAAGATATCTTTAGTTGCATCACTATTATTTTCAATCAATTACGGGGAAAACATTTTAGAAAAATATAGTTTAAAGGATCTACTCGTATAATGTACGCCCCCTCCCCAAAAGTATACTTTTACTTTTGCGAAAATATATACACACAGTACGTGAGGTTTTATGGTAATCCGAAAATTAAAAAAAAAACTCCCAAAAACCCTCTATAACTAAATATTTAGAAATTTAAAAAGAATCAGAATCGGTAATTGTATCGGAATCGGGAATTTCGAACAGAATCGGTAATTGTATCGGAATCGGGAAAAATATTGGAATCGTCCTATCAATACACAGGACCCAGCAAAAGATACCATTGGTGCTTTCGTCTCAATAGGAGAAAGTCAGCATTCTCTCTTCATGTTTCGGCTCTGTGGCACAACTTACTAGAGGAGATAGTGACGACGTCTACAATACCCAGGTTTAAAGTCATCTTGTACGAACATTCGGAGGTATCTGGATTTTTACAAAGAGCTCCCCCCCCATTCTGCCCCCTTTACAAAAACTAAATTAAACTAAATATATCCCACATTACCCATCCTTACACCTAGCAGCTATATTCCTAAACTTCGTTATAACCATTTAATTAGTTTAGGAGTGAATCCTATACATAAGAATATATTAACATATACACATACCTCAAGCAGGCGGGACTAGAAACACTACGTACAGCGAAACAACTCCATTGCCTACGACAACTTGCGCATGACAAGGCCAGATGGCCTGGGACTAGCATGGAGGACTGATTGCAGCTATGGGATGTCATTTGACTACCGTAGCCGCAGAACACAGTTTTACAAAGAAGATACACATACCTAACTTCATATTAATAAAGATAATGAATATATCGACTGTAGTCGAGGGTGACCTAAAGCTAATTTTTCATTGGCTACTTCACCGAGATGTAGAGGAGAGCGCCATTCCTTTTGCTGAATTGCTCCATTTATCTTCACCATTATAATGGTGAGTGTTTAATTGTCTTTGGTATGACTTGACTGAGGATTGAACCCTGACGTCGCGACCTATTAGTGAACACTTACTATTATGACAAATGGACTTTGAAGCAAGGGTCTTATACATAAATGGGAGAAAATGCATGAAAAGGTTTTAATATAGATACCAGGTTTCAATGTGTGTAAGTAATATCTGCCACATATTGAATAAAACCAGCAGAAGACTATTAAAAATGTTAAAATGTTACAGAATGGACCCCAAATAATGCTACCTCTGCCAAGGAGGTTATGTTTTGGTTTGTCACTATGTTTGTTTGTGTACAACCTAGCATCTACGTCGCATTACCAAACTTGGACAAAATATTGATCATGGTCTAACTTTGACCTTGACCGTTGACCGTGAAAAGTTCGGTCATGATCGAAATTTTGAGGGAATTTCAACTTCCGATTCTTCTAAATGTGATGTATTGATTTGATGCTTTTTGATAACAGTAACCACTATGCAAAATTTCAGCCTGGTCATATAAATAGTTTTTGAGTTACCAACGTTTCCAGAGCATAACTTCAGGAATATTTCATACAAGTACCAGATAAAACTTTGGCCCATCCTTACGTTGTCAAGCAGAGGTATAAAGTCTCAAGACTGACTGATGTTCTTGTTTAAAGATTTATTCACTTCTTTCCGAAAATAAGCCCTGCAACATTAGGATTTACCAGTTGACTCGGTAAACCTGTATAATGTCCTAAATGACAAATTTTATTAGGCACACTTTAGAGATATTAAAAATTTTGTTCAAATCCATTTTTATGAAATCACTTGAACTCTGCCAACTTCCTGAATATCGCTGATACGTTCAATTGTTTTTTTTTTGGTTTACAGATTTCCAGCTTGTTTCAATAGAAATAAAAAATTAAAAAATTTGCAAAATATTTCGCATCTGTTGATCCACATCTTTTAGACGGGCTCATAGATGTTGAATTAATTCACACGGAATATTTCACACCGTTCAAATATGGTCGCATCGTTTTTCTGACAAGAACAGCAGCTGGTGCCGGAGAAAATCGATATTGGAAAACACTTCAATCACCGCTCTGCTCAATAGTCAAATAAATGTCGAAAAAGCAACAAAAAAAGTGAATTTAATTAATGCATTTTCACTCAGAAGAACTTACAGGTGTATTAATACATGCAGAATACATGAAGAATAAAAATGGTGGTGTCCATGACAAAAGCGTCTATTTTTCTTCAAAATGAAAAGTGTGTTCAAAAATTACTCGGACTAAGGCTCTATTTGACAAAGAATTAAACGTTTTCATTAAAATACAAGATGTGTTCAAGAAGTATTGAGACTTATTGACTTATTGAGATTTCGCTACAACCCTCACAGAAAACAAAATAATTTCCTAGTATCTATATAATAATACGCTAAGCAACTTCATGTTCGCACTTACGTTATCACCTTTCACAGACACATGAACAAAACTGAGATCGTCCGATCAGCAAAGATGGTGATTAGTGATCGCTAAGGTACACAATTCTGATGTTACCCATTTTTAAATGAATTCTTTCAAAATCAAATTACGTCATCCCGCCGACTAAACCAATGCAATTTTGGTGCTTCTGTATTATTGGGGACAGGTGAAATTTTTATCTTTAATTTAGAAGAGTCAGTTGAAAGGGGAGATAATTCAAAGTTTTTTTTTGCTGTAACCATAACCCACAAAGAAAAATCCAGAGAATTAGTAAGAAAATAAATTTTAAAAGGGTACTTATGCAGTTTACAGACCGGGCTGAAATAATAATGTTATAATTTAAAAAGCCATTCTTAACATGGGGAGGTCGGGGTTAATTAACTATTGTTTTTATTAAATTGTTAGGTTAAAGTACAGAATAGTCAACCCCCTCCCCATGTTAAAGAATGGCTTTCTAAATTATAACGTTATTATTTCAGCTCTCTGCGCCTCCCACCATCTAACAATACATTAGTACAATTAATAGAAGTTATAGTATAGTTTCTGTTTAAGACAGACAGATACTAAATCTCCATTAGCAATAGATTAGTGGTCGTAGAAATATTAGCAGTAGTATCGGATTATTGACACTCTATGAGATATTTCACATGCCAAGGGTGTTTTATGCCAAATGTTGTACAATTCAGGTTAATACTTTGGGATCCTATAAGTGTTTATTGTTTTTATTATAAGCAGTTGTGGCAATTTTAAAAAAAAAATCGGAATCAGAAAAATATTGGAATCGTCCCATCACTAATTAATACAATTAGTGATGGGACGATTCCAATATTTTTCTGATTCCGATTTTTTTTTAATTTCTAAATATTTTATTATATGAATAGTTTTTTTGTTTAATTTCGGATTACCGTAAAAACCCTTTAATGTGTGCATATATTATCACAAAAGTAAAAATACACACATAACTATATTTTTCTTAAATGTTTTCCCCATAATTGATTAAAAATAGTGACGCAACTAAAAAAAGTTATTGCTCTTTTAAAACAAAGCCGATTTGCAGTAGTTGACAAAAATGTTATTTGATCTTTTTTCATAAATAACTGACCAGGACTTTTTTTTATAAAAAAAACAAAAAAACAACATAGACTAATAAGTAACTTATTTTAAAAATGAAAATATTGGCCTTAAAGTAATTGATAGGGTTAAAGGAAGCTTCTTTCTTTTTAGGGGGTGGGGTGTTGCCACCCGAACCTAGTAAGATGTAGAGTAAAGGGAGGATTGTTGGTTTTGTTTGTGAGGCTGTTGCCACCAAGATTTAGGGTTAGTCGTAGGGTTAAGGGAAGGTTGGATTTTTATCCTTTTCCAGCCTAAAGCACATAATATTTATCCCCCTTTAACCAAACAAAATTATGGCTAGATGCCGTTAAAACACTATTTGGTTTGATACTATAGTGTTCTCGCTTGTCAATTGTTATTTGAATCTATTAGTATTCGGCTCGCGACGTAATAGATACATATACATACAATGCGAAGCAGAGAACGTGGAATGAATAAGAGAGAGACATGATTGATGTTTACGCTTCCGAGACCTCCTCCCAAAGAGAGTGATCTACGTCAGCTTTCGTTTATATATGCATGAGAAATATACAAGGGAGATAATTACACAATGTAAGGGAGGTAACTATGATACATTGTTGTTTCTAAAATGTAAGATACTACAGACACTGGCTTGGAAATGTATGATCATGTTACTTTGAATTAATATGCAAAACTAATCCTCTATTATAAATTATAAATTGTTTCTTTTCCCCAGGTTTTTCAGAGTGTTCAGACGTAATCGCCTAAAAAGAGTAGAATCTTATTTATGGGAGAAGGGGAGTATAGGGGTAGCTGAGGGTGTTCGTCTACTTTTAATTGTAGATATAATTTTCTTTTTAATTTGACAAACTTTTTAATGTTTTCCCTTTATGTATTGTATCTAAGATTTTGATAAACTCTTTGTGAGATTTTCGTCTATACTTTTTCTTTGTGCCATTTTTTCCTATTTATCCACTTGCGCCAATTTTACCGGTGCAATTTTTACCGGTGCAATTTTTACCTAAGTTTTCTCGTTGCAGAATGTTTAAAGTGAGAAAACTGAATTAGCATGTTTATAAGTGTAAAAATATATGTTTGCTTTTTGTCAGTCTGTGTACGCGTGCGACAGTGTGTTCTTTGTTTTAGTTAGTATGGGAGTATTGCGTGGACCTGTGTATGACTTCAATAAGCAATGTAGGCGTTGTGTGTATGCTCATTTTGTCAGTCTGTGAATATGGGTGGGGGTAAGTTGAGAGTATTCAATTTGCTTTTCCCTTGCCATAAAAGCAAAGGAAAGCAAAGCGTAATGGCGGACGTAGTTGTAAACACATCACGTGATTGCTATTTTGCAATTTTGTAAAATTCTCGTTTGGAGTCGTTTTTTTTGGGGGGGGGGGCACGAAAAACACAAAAGACGTACTTGCTTTTTGAGAGATTGTTTTTGGTGCGTAGCTGATGTGTTTTCGCTCACACAGTTGCTCAATAAATATATAGGCTTGGAAGATATATTTTTGGATGACTCTGTTTAGGGTTCCAGTTTTTGGGGAAAGATTTTGAGTAGAGCCGATTTTAGGGAGACATTTTTAAGAAAACAGTTTTAGGCAGTACTCAAATATGAGAGAGCGAGAGAAATTTTATATGATAAACACAAACAAGTAAATGAGTACAAAAAGCATAAATTCACAAAAGAGATAATATTTTTGATATATTTTTAAAATGGAAGTTTATTTAGATATGAAAACATAGAATTGTTTGCAGAACAAGGGAGATACATTAGCTGAAATATCGAGGAAGTCTGAATCGATAATTTAAGGGCTGTGAGATGTCTACAGATCTGAAAAATCGTAATCAAAACATCCTCACTCAATTACAAAGATTACATTTGATTGAAAATTATTAAGAGTCAATGTTCATTTGTTTTCATTGTAGACACTTCAGTGATAAAATGAAGATTCAAAAAGTTTATACATTTGTTTTCGATGAGCAGACGACAGGGTGAAATAGTTAATGCGTTGTGTATGTGTGTGCGTGAGTGCCAGAGTGCGTATGCTTATGACTGTGTGTGTGTTGAGAAATGCTTTCCCAACAACCGACAAAGGGGCAAGGAAATCTAAAGAAATGACAATATTAGATATGTTGTGGATTTTGGCTCAAACTGTTTATTTATGGAAAAATTTGGGTTTTTATGCACTCAGGGTAGATCAAAACAGCAAATTTGATGAATTCAGAAAAATGCATATGATTGACTTAAAATATTTTTATTTGTTTTTATAATTCAGGCGAGTGTATGCGTCGAGATATATGCGCAGAAACGATTTTAAGCATTTTAATTGTGGGCACTGATGGGTAAACTTCGCCGCTACACATTAATCCTATTACGGCAATGATAAGGAGATGGCTTCATTTACATATACACGCATTTACATATATATATAGTGAATGCTTTTATTCAAACATGTACAAGGTCTGCTACACTGGCATGTCGATGTTATCAATCTACAGCTCTCAAGAGCTGAGGTCTCATCAGGCAAAGCATTTTTTATTATGATCCAACCTGGTCGCTGAATTCCAGGATTATATATATATATATATATAAATATATTTATTTATATATTTATTTTCTCACATAGAAGGTTTGTAAAAGACAAACGTAAGAGAGAGATTATATATGATACACAAAAAGGGGTTGCCCATTAAAAGATGTACTTCCTATGTAAAAGTCTACGTTATAAGTCCCTAGACACAATCGAAATAGACATGTGTTGCTAGGGTCGACGCGGAGAATGCGTTGAGCATGTAAAATAAAATCCAATTTGCTTTGTATTGTCTGGGGAACTATTTTGTACACAAATGTTACAACTAATAGAAAAAGTTATATGCTGAATTGGCCAGCTGTTTGGGGGTCCCGTGTTAATTGTCAGAAACTAAATCCTTAGCGGTATAAAAATGTATAAAAACGAACAGTCATGTTTACATGCTCGCTGACCTCAGAACCATACCAAAAAAAAGACCAAGTCTTTATTTCGTATAATTCAGGGGAGATAACACGAATATAATTCATAAGACGTTACTGTGAATATACCGCCGCAACACTGGAATTTTTATTTGTTCGTTGTTCTATTTTATAAATCTTCGATTGCCCTGGGTATAAATACTTTCAGCATTACCGATACTTCTGTAATGCCAGCTTGTCTCCATTGCTTAAGAATCACAGAGGCAATCAGTTTTCATGGGCGAAACTCATTTTGATACGCTGTGCACGCCGGTGAAGAATGACTCGCGGTCGTCACGCAAGCAATCATCACTGAGATTAGAAAATGGAGATTTAATTAAATCTACCTTGGAATCATTGTCTCCCCTATCTTCAATTTTGTTCTTTTTCTAATCTACTAACTTGCGTCAAAGCTTCGTATCTTTTCATAAGCCGAGTTGTAATTGTGTATCGATACATATTAATCGATATTCACACGTGCACATAACTATATGATTTGCATATACGTCGGATTCGCTTCCCCTTCTTCTCCCTCACGTTCGGCGGAATTTAATAACTTCTTTCTTCCTTGATTTATTTTATATCTACCAAAAATGTAGATTATACCTTTAGGATCTCCTTGTTGCCTGGAGCGACGAACGAGATCAACACAATGTTGATATTTTATTTAAAACCAGAAGAATACCAATCCCAGGGCAGGTAACAATTAATTCCCAAAACAGAACAGTTTTGCACCACTTTTATGTCTCCTTACGTAATTCTATAATTTATAAGAATATTTTAATAAAATTTAACAAAAGTTCTGATGGTCAAAAAATGGAGGATCCGTTTACGTTAAATTTATATAAATTTATAAAATAAAAAAATATTTGAAAATTTTTTCCAAAACACACTAAATTCTCTAGCAACATGATAGGTAATTGTACATAGACAAAAGAAAAATAATTGGTGAGTAAAAAAAGTTGAGAAAAACATGTGGTGGAACATTACGAAAAAGCGATAAAACCTTCATAAAATATGTATTTTTCGCGCTTCCTCTTTCTGTATAGTCTTATATTGTCTTACTTCCATTTCCCCGGAAATGTTCATTTTGCCATGTTTCAAGCGATTTACGATGGACCTAAGGTTAGTAGTAGGGTAAGTACTTTTTTTTATACTAAGGTAAAAAGGTAAAGGTCGCATAGCCTGGACGCGCACGAGTGTCGTTGCCGACATCGCACACTGCCCATCCCTCTCCTTCCGCTGCCTTGAACCTTCCCTGAGTTTTACTGCTGGGTGGACAGAGGGAGTTTTCAGACCCGAAAATTCGCATGCCGTGAGTGGGATCGAACCCGGGTCGTCCAGCCCAAAGACAAGTGCTATAACCACTCGTCCACAGGCCCTCCCTAACCTTTCAGCATAAATACACATAAAACGTACATAAACGAAAAGAAAAAAACAACAAATGACCCAGCAATAAAACCAACTGAATTGTGATAATGTCTACTGTCTAATGACTCTTTAAATAGATTGAACACCTTAACAATATTGTCAAAGGTAGATGGGTAAAAATGAACTCACAAATATGGATCAAATGAATTTGTGACACCCTTGAATGGGCAACGATCAAAAGGACACATTTTGCCTTAGCACCGCTTTTTATTTTACTTCCTGTGGAATTTTGATCAAAACAATACGACGCATAAAAAGAGTTTTATTTAGAACATTTTGAAAGTATTCAAACTCAAGCAGGTGCTTTTAAAAATATGGTTGTTGAAGATAAGTCTTTATTAAAAGCTTTCTATCTGATAACACTTCAAATAGAAAAAAACAAAAACAAAAACATATACGATTGGAGCCTTGCATATTTTTGGTAAACAAACTGTACAGAAAGTGAAAGCAATTCCCGTGTCTTCTAATATTGTTAAGCGCAGAATGGAAGAAATGGCTAAAGATATTGAAAATTGTTTTACAAGTATTTCCACGGAATGTGCCCCGATGAACTTACTGAACTTGTATACTCTCAATGTAAATACCCTCGACCAACCTGACTAGCAGCAAAATCCTACCCCTTCATTGGAAAGGTCCCCAGATGCCGGAAAATTTTCTACTCTAATAGCTTCCTTCCTTGGACCGCTTGCCTTTGGAATTACCTCCCTTATTCTCGTTTCCCCGACTGTACCAACATGCATACATTTCAATGTAATGTGAACAAAAAATATTGCTGCACAACTCCCCACTTACGATGCCCCTATAAATCTGGCCCCTAATCACACTGGCCCCTTACGTCTCAGTAGAAAATATGTTTTGTTTGGGGTGAATAAAAGTATTCAAAAAAGTAACAAGACACTTTTTCTTTTGTTTTGTGAGACGTTGAGTTTGAAGGAAGATTACAAAAACTACTGTGTTCGCTCAACTTGCCGTGTAGAAAAAACTAGCTCTTAGATTTTTAAAGCACTTAATAGTTTTTTTCTGGAACAAAGAATTGAATGGAAAAATGTATTGGGATATGTACAGGTGGCGTCGCAAGCATGACTGGGCATTGCTTAGGATGTTACAAAGAGGAAAAATATTGGTCATCCGGATATTCTCAGAGATGTGAGTAACCAATGACAATACAATCTGAAATCGAGATAAATTTCCAACCCGGGGGTCATGTACTCCCCTCCAACCTTCCCACTCCTCCTGAGCACGCGTTAACTTTAACGTAGAATGGCCCCTCATTCCCGGGATATTCTAACCTAAAATATTTGTTGCTATGGGAGATAAATTCTGTGCATGTTTTTTTGGGAGAGGGGTATACTGAAAACTTAATAAAAAAAATACTTACCCTACCACTAACCCTAGGCCCATCATGAATCGTTTGAAGTATGACAAAATTAACATATTCAGAAAGAGAGGGGGAAGGGAAGTAAGATAAAACGAGACGGAAAGAGGAAGAGAGAAAGAAACAGGGAAAGAGAAAGAAAGACGAAGCGAGTGAGAAAGAGAGAAGAGAAATAAAATCGAGCAAGGACAGAAATAAGACTTTTCTTCTTATTAAAAAAAGCATATTTTAACGGAATTCCTCTTTTTCTGGATTAGTAAAAAGCGGAATTCCGAAAAAAAGCGGAGATCTCACATCCTTAATTTCTGTCTACACACTGCATTATACATCATGCACATCTTGTAGCAAAATGTGTCCCTAAAACTACACGAATTCTTATCAGATGTTATTTAGATTATACATGAAATGCGACACAACGCCCCCAATTCTTGAATATTTAAAATGGTTTCTCAGTATATTCACCCGAAGTGAAATGGCTTTTGCAGGCCCCCCAAAATCTATCTATCTATCTATCTATTATTATTAATAATATTATTATTATTATTATTATTATTCACTAGGAGTTATCACACAGGTCATCGTCAGTGATTGCTCATCGACAACAACCGGTGGTGTTCCCTGGAGTCTGAGTGACAACAAGCTTCCCCAGATTTCCAGTACTCTCCACCTCTTTTCGATAACCACCGCTTACCATTGATTTCTCGCTGGTAATGACCATTAGTCTTCTCTGGGATTTGGGTGGTAATAAGCCTCCCCAAGGTTCCAGCAGTCTCCGCATTCTTCCCGTGGAGGTCTGGTTTGTGCTGCCCTTCCTCAGTCTTCTCATCTTCCTGCTCGTCCTGCGTGAAAAAATTAAATTATTTTTTTCAGCCGCAAAATGCTCCACAATTTCTAAAAAAACTCTTATTTGACTATAAGTTGGTAGCCAAGCTTTCATATCACTGACAGAATATTTAATTTTTATTACCAAAATGAATGATTCTCGGCATGCAAATACGTGGATAATTAATCCATTTGCAGCAAACACTGAAGATAGTAATGTAAGCATGAATGAAAAAAAAGACCTTATTTTGGCCTCTATAAAAATAAGGCAATGCTGCATTATAGTTAGCAAGAAAAAAGGGGGGTAAAACAAATAAATATTTAACAAATAACTGTTACCAAAGGCAATAAAGTTAATTTTTTACCTAGTTAAACATTTTATTTTGTTTTTTAAAGTTTTTGAAAGCGTTTTTATTGAAATTTAAAATCTCGTTCAAATACGATATCGTTAAAATCCCAATTCAAAAATCGCTGACTAGTTTCCGGAAATCACCGAAGAGCGATTACTTTTTCTTTTTCGTCATTTTCTCCTTTCAATTAAGAAGAAAAGTAAATTTTATTGCGTTTAGAACAGTTGTTGCATATTAGTTTTTTGTTTTTCACCACAAAAGACGAAAACCCCATCAATCAAACTTCGGTGATATTCGCCATGTGCCGGTATCGCCATGATGAAAATTTAGCTCTAACGGTATCGTATTTGAACGAGATCTTAAATTGAAATAAAAACGCTTTCAAAGACTTTAAAACACAAAAAGAATTATGACGGTAGGTACAAAAGTAACTTTTATTGCCTTCGGTAACAGTTATTTGTTGACTATTTCTTTTATTTTCACTCATTTTTTCTTGTTAACTATAATGCACTATTGCCAAAAAATGAATACTCATCACTATGAAAAAGCAACGAAAAATTTGATTCAATTTCCAACAACATATTGCGCGAAAAAACATGTTCATGTGTTACAGTAATTAAAATTGTATCGGTCTCGACTTGAAATAAACACGATTCTCATCTTGTAGTGACGTCATCGGAGACAAAAACTCTAAAAATTGCTTTCAGACAAACACGAACAAAGATCACACTAAAATGTGTAATACTTGAATAAACTTCTATTTTTACATTTGTCTTATTTAAATAATTACATTTTGTTAGTAGGTATAATGGGTGCATTTCATATCAATAAAATAAAAGTTTTCCGATTATCTTATATATAAAACTAGCGGAACCTGTCGCCCGGCGTCGCATGGGAGAAAGTACTACCTATTGCATGACGTCGAATAATAATTAAAAAGAAACAGCCTATAGTTACCGTGTTGGCGAATGTTTTGAATTAAAAAAAAAAAAAAAAAAAAAAAGTGGCCGCGTAGAATGGGATCGAACGCTGAAACAGTCGATCATGAAACCTCTCTTTTGCTACCACCTATATGGAGTTGGTTTTTTGGAGAGTCGTGGATGGCGGGCTAAATGTAATGTTTAGTGTTAGCTGGGAAAAAATAATAACAAATGTACTAAAACACGCTCGAGTGAATAAGTGTAATGTAATGGTGAGTTTAGTAGCCTGTGATGTATGTGGTTATTTTCCTATTCTCCGAGAAGGTACAGGGAAAATCGTCTCTACTTTATATATTAGAAGAAGATAAGCCGGCTAGATTTGTGACTTTACACCTAAATAATTTAGATGAAGGATTTCAGAGGGCGGAAGGGGGTTCCCATTTCAGTATGATGGAGGTCATTGTCTCGGCCTCTGGTCCACAACTGCAGTCTGGTTTCGTCTTAAGATGGTAAGGGCTGGATATGGCTGGGGAAGCTTCTCTTTGATCTCCATCATTAGGCCGAAGGCGATAGCGTTCATCACTGGTAACCTTTGTGATCTCTACTCAGCTGGCAACCTCCAGTCTTACATCTGCAGGTGCAATGCTAGCGAGGAGATGCAGGTTGTTCAGATTGGTAGTTCATATTAGTGGTCTGTCAAATTTTAAATTATAGTTGTCCATTAAGTTCAAAAGGTTGGCGACCACTGATTTAAACCTCAAAACTATTCTTCACTTGCTGTTAAAACAGATAAACCAAATTTATAATTAAGATAAAGGACTATTTCCTTTTAATATCTCACTGGAACTTTAGGTCGGTCTTTAGCTGCATCAAATCTTAGCGTTAACCTCTTTCACCCATTTTTGGAATCGCCTTGATATTTGATACCCTATAACACTCCTGAAAATGGACTGTTCCAAGATGAATATAAGTTTGCCTATTTGTCGTCCGTCATTTTTGTTTTTCTTTCAGTGGAAAAAAAGAAAGTCATACCTTTTATATATTTTTTCTCTCCAGATTATTAATCTTACGAAGTCAGGATTACAACATGACGAACTCCAAATTTTCTCTTTGCCAGGAAATATCTGGTATGTTGAAAATTTCATCATTTCTAGAAATATTGCAAAAATTTTACTGGAAACTATTTTTGTTTTTGTTGTTGTTGTTTTTTTTTTACACTTTTGTTGTAGCTATATTTGATATATCAGCGAAATTATAGATGCTTATCCAAAAGAAGGGAGACATAAAAAAAACCCACAAAAAAACGAAGGGATATCTGTTTGCTGCACGTACCTGTCACAGGCTGAATATATTCTATACATAAAATCACGTAAATTAATCAATTAGTTTTTATTTTATAAAAGAAAATTACATTTTAACGAATAACGTGGAAATACGCCCGCCATTACGGCTTATTTTGAATTTCCACGTTAATTGGTAAAATTACATTCTTTCATAAAATAAAAACTACTTGGTTAAGTTACGTGATTTTTGGTATAGGATATATTCAGCCCCTGACAGGTAGGCACATCAAACAGATATTCCTGTTTTTTTTTTTCTGTTTTTTTTTTTTTCGAATGTCTCCCTTCATCTGGATAAGCACCAACTTCTATTTAAAAATAGAAACAAGGCGGTTATTAAATATTAAATTCTCTTTTTAAAAATACGTTTTCTGCGAGAATTAACCATTTTTTTTCCAGCTTTATTTTTAAAAAATGTGCGTTTTGAAACTCGTTAATTAAAAGAAAAAAAAACAAACAATTACATTTAAGATTTTCTGGGAGTTTCTTAATTCGAAATTCCGAGACTAGATAACAGTTTAAGGGACTCCAAAAAGAAATGGTTAACATTATTTGGGAATCTTTAATAATAGCCCTACAACTCGCGAGTCGGGTTGAAAAAAAGTTGTAGAACGTAGTCAAAAAAATGAATATGCAACAAATAAATGCAACGTACGTAGAGACCGGAGATTTTCCTAGTTTTCTATTCCATTTGTTTGTATGTTTACGTATGGTAAATGGGTTTTTATTTGAAATGAAAAAGAAAAAAAAAATTTTCATGTCATTTATTTAAAAAACAAAATGGCGTCATTAGTTTTTGCTATCGGTGTCACGTGTGTGTGTTTTTTTTTACCGGGACTCATAATCAAAGCGGCGTTTTTTTGTTTTTTTTTTGGGGGGGGGGGTTGCATTTTTGAAATTTAATATTATGAAACGAACATTTTAACGATCATTTTGATCACCGAATGAGCGCGCATGTCGTTACGTCATTGGGGGTTAGGGCTGGGTTTAGGTTAGGGTTGGGTTTGGGTTAGGGTTTAGGTTAGGGTTAGGAATTTTTTAAAGAAAAAGGAAAAAAAACATTACGGTTTGACGAATGAAAATAATATGTAAATAAAAGCACACTGACATGTAAATAAAAGAAAATTATTTTATTCCTTTTGCTTAAAATGTAGTTTTGTTTTGTTCTGCTTGGCTAAAAAATGCAAAAATTGCGCTTTGACTATGAGTCCCAGTAAAAAACCAACCGAATTCAGAACGAGGCGGACGTCTCGTTCTGGATTCGGTGTTTTCTATCGAAGCAGCCATTACTGTTTTTTTTTCCACTTCACTTACGCTAAAACTATTAACTTATAGAAAATAGCACTTTTAACGGATTATAATCATTAATAACTGTCACAGTTAACTTGGAAATTCAGTTTTATCGGCTACGGTAACTTTTATTTGTTGTATATTTGTTTTTTCAGCGTTTTCGTTGTTGGGCTATTCTTAAAAATACCCAATTATTTATTATTTACACCTGCATATTTATACTAACAAACTTATAGAAATACACACTTTTAACGCTCATGTCTTTTAACACGCTGGAACATTCTCTACCAAATACGAGAACGTTTCTAAAATGAACAATTACTCAGTTAAAATAACTTTGAAATTGTTGTAAAATTATAGTTATGTAAATGTTTTTCTTTTCTTTAATTCTGTGTGTCTCAATCTTTTATTTACATTACCCTGTTGCTGTATTTAGCACTTGCTAAATGGTGACCCTTTTATTCTAAACTCGATCATAATTCCATTCAATATTCATGCATGCTTATCCATTTTCGGTGCTTCTACAGAATTTTAACCGAATCAAACCGACTTCTGCTGAACTAAACCTAAAACTTTGTTTAGGGTTAGTTTATGGTGGTTAGGGTAAAAAAAACAAAACAGTTCGGTTAAAAATTCTGTAGAAATTCCATAATTTTCTTCTTTTGCCATTTTATAACATAATCAGCGTGGTTCTTGGCAATTTCCAAAGACACGACTATCGTCTAACGCCCTAGCAAAGCCAGGAGACACGGTACAGTCTCATTAATGTTAACAAAGCTATAAAAACGTTTCTTCGTAAGGTTGAAACGACTTTCGTCGTTGCTTACAAGTAATAGGATTCGGTACTGTTTCGGAAAATGCAACCAAAAATTTGCAGGCATGACGTAGGCACTACGAATGTGAACGGAGAAAGACGAAGTAAGTTACGCCGTTCTCTGTTACCGACCCCCCTTCATGTTGATAATTGTTTCTAAACCTCCGCATGCAAATCTATATTTACGTTATTCAAAACAGTACCTTGTTCTTAAAAAAAAAAAGGTACTATTTCGGATAACGTAAACAGAGATTTACAGGCGGAGTTTTAGAAGCCATTCTTAACAAGGCGAGGGGCTTCGGTAACATTGGGAACGGCGTAACTTGCTTCGTCTTTCTCTGTTCACATTTGTAGTGCATATGTCACGCTTGCTTCGTATTTTTCCGTTTGATTTCGTAGCATTCGCTGTACGTACGTCACACCAGTAAATGTTTGGCTGCCTTTTCCGAAACAGTACTTGAGATTATTTTCTTTACCGGTCCATTTAGCATAATGGTAAGAGTGTTCGCTAATGAGCCGGGAGACCAGGGTTCAATCTTCGATCGAGTCATACCTAAGACTAAAAAAATTGGGGTATATGTTACGACGCTCAGCAGAGTAAAAACGCTAAAAAACAAATATACAACAAATAAAAGTAACTGTAGGCTGTAAAAGTTATTTTGAAACTTGCCTGTGGCATTTGTTTGTATTTTTAGACCGTTACAACCGCTATTTATTAGAAATCAATAGTTTTGTCACCGTAACTTGGGAAAAACATGGCCGCTTTTTTTTTGGGGGGGGGGGGCATTTGGTAAGAAAGCACGTGAATCGCCATCTTGAATTTTGTGCAAGCCTTTGGGAAAAAAACAATACATTTTTTTTTTTTTACATCTAATGAAAACCCATTTATAATACGTAAAAATAAAAACAAATTACATAGGTAAATAGAAAAATATCTATTCTCGTCGTAGGTCAACTTCACTTGTTGCAAATTTATGTTTTTAAACCCTTTCTCGTTCTTTTTTTGGACCCCGTTCGCGACTGTGCTGAGCGTCGTAAAATATTCCCAAAAATTGTACTTGATACCCCCTTGCTAAACACTAAGCATTATAAGGTGAGGATCAAGGGTAAGTGGAGTAATCCTGGGGAAGCAGTGGCGCCCTCCCCTACATCTAGCTAATGAAAAGGGAGCCTTTGGGTCGCCATCGATTATGGTCGTCGCTTTACTTTGTTTGTCCTTGTAATAGTAAAAGGGGGCGTACTGGAGACGTCATTTAGGTAACACGAATAACCTAACATCCGGTTTCAATAAAGCTGTCAATTTTCCTTCTTATATCCTCTTCAATTATGTGGCAGTATGACAGCTAATTATTTTGACACTAAGACATAGGGTTTCGAATCCAACTATCGACAGTTAAATTCCGCTACCTTCCTCCTTCCGCGTCAATTACAGACAAGTGTATCATTTTTGGTTAAATAGTAAAAAGAGTTAAATGAGAAAAATGACAGGCTATGTTTCTAAAAAAAACAAACAAGTTACGCATTATATTTTAGGTAGGATGTCTTTTTTGGGTGGGGGTGGATGATTAATTTGTTTTCACCATTTTTTTTAATTAACACATTAGAAAATCAAACTGGTTTTTATAATTGGAAATTATTTATTTTTATTACAAATGAGAAAAACAAACTGTTTTTTTATAATTGGAATGTTTTTTTTTGTGCTTGTGAACTGTAGGTCCGAAAAAAAAAAATTTATCTTTAAGTTGAGAAGAGTCAAATAATGTGGAGAGAACTCTAATTTCAAGTTTCAATCACGATTTATCTGAA
The DNA here is from genome assembly GCA_963556195.1 of Sepiola atlantica. Lineage (NCBI taxonomy): Eukaryota > Metazoa > Mollusca > Cephalopoda > Sepiida > Sepiolidae > Sepiola > Sepiola atlantica. The sequence goes on along the minus strand of OY744520.1, from coordinate 175,600,266 downwards.
AATGGATTTTACTATTGTAATTATTAAAAAATGATATATAAAATGAAAAATAAAATGATTTAAAAAAAAAAAATGCTGATTTTGAAAAATAAAATGATTTATTAAAATAAATTATAAAAGACGATTGTGTCTGATTGTTGGTGAGCGTATGATCGCCTAGGTACCGAAGGATTCTATCATTTGCGTGTGAATCACAAATACAATTTTGTTGATCCACTAACAGGTGCCACAACCAACCACGTAGAACGAATGTGGAATGAAGCGAAGAAAAGAAACAAAGTTGAATGTGGCATTCACGCGCAAATGGTGGAATCGTACCAAGCTGAATACATGTGGAAACAAAAATGCCGAAAGGACACTGCACTGGGAACTATTTTCAAACAAATTGCTGAATTTTACCCAGTGTAAAACTTTCATTTATTTAAACTTTATTTCCCTTGTTTCAAGTTTTTTTCCTTATTTGATAATTTATTTTAAATCATTTCATTTTTCAAAATCAGCATATTTTTTAAAAAATCATTTTATTCATTTTATTTTTCATTTTTTAATAATTACAATAGTAAAATCCATTTTCAGATAAATCGTGGTTGAAACCTGAAATTAGAGTTCTCTCCCCCTTATTTGACTCTGCTGAACTTAAAGATTTTTTTGTTTTTGTTTTCGGACCTACAGTTCACAAGCAACTGTTTTTCTTTTTTGTTTGAAACTATTTTTTAAATTGTTAATTTTGTAAAATACTTTTTAAAAAATCTTAATATTGGTCAAACTAGTGAAATAAAAAAATTCCCCCTAAAATCGTAACGGTCTAAAATGATGAGACTGTTTTTTTGATTAACACCGGTTTTCAATTTCGGATTTCCAAATCGGAAGCCGTCGCCAAGTTGACTTCTTCTATCTACCCGCATTTTTAGTTACCACATTAGTTTTGACAAAATGTTAAGGGAAAGATGATGCTTATATAGATGAGGGCTTGTAAGGTGATGATGAGTGGATGAAAGGAGTTATCCTTTTATCTTCTCGTAAAGAAACGGAACAACGAAAAGTATTTCTGTAAATATAACAAAAAGGGGTTTTATTAACTCAAGGTTACCTATACCGTTTGGTATAGGTAGAAGAGAGAAGGACGGTGTCCGTCTGAGGAAGAGGAAGAATACAAGAGTTCACAGGGGCCGCCCGTGGACTTCTTCAGGTGAAGATGGCAGCAGTCGTCGAGTGGGCGACGGCGGCAGCGAGCGAGAGAGCGAGAGAGAGAGAGAGCGAGAGAGAGAGCGAGAGAGAGAGAGAGAGAGAGAGAGAGAGAGAGAGAGAGAGCGCGAGAGAGCGCGAGAGAGCGCGTTTCCTCGTTCCTCGCTGGTGCTCTCTGCGATGCCCAAGCTGGTGTCAGGAGGTCGTCTGATCTTTTTCCTCGAACCCTAAGGGAACATAAGTAGTCCCTTAGGGAACTAACGATATTACTGCGCCCTGTGATTTGATTACAAAGCCAGCTCACAGAGACAGTTATTACGCATTCAAAAGTAGTCCCTATTGGTGACTGCTACAGGCTCATGTGAAAATCGCAGTCCCAAATAAATTAACTGGAAAACTCTTTGATATACTTATGTATCAGACAAAAATAGATATATACACAAAAATTAGCAACAATTATCAAGTAAATTTTAAATAAAAAAATAAAAATCAGTCCTATCGTATTTTATGCATCCGCCATTGATTCGAGCGACAAATGCGTACCCTAGGGGGACATAACACAGTCTGTCATATTAACAAGTAATAAATCAATTGCCATCGGCAAAATACGATAAAACTGATTTTTATTTTTTATTAAAATTGTACTTAATAATTTTTCCTCATTTTTGGCGAGGATAAATATTTCTGCCTGATACCTACGTATAAACAGTTTTTATTTGGAAATGCGTTTTTCATATGTGCCCTCATCTATATAAGCACCGAAAAAAATTCACATCGCCAATTATGTACGAGGTATAATGTGGGGGGACGAATTTACATACTCGAGTCGTTGGAGTAGTGTCGGCTTTGTTGTGATAACATTGTGAAATGCCACCTTAGAAATGAAAGTGAGGATGGTCCGGATTTATTTTTTATTCACCCCATAAGAAGGTGCATTGCTACTATGATTAGGGGTCATCCTATGTGGGCAGTTGTGCAGCAAAATGTTTGTTCACATTACATTTAAATGTAAAACAGGGAGCAGGGAGGGAATTCCAAAGGCAAGCAGTCCGAGTATGTTTTAAATTATTATTTAAGACCCGCCATATTTAACGTTATGGGACTTTTGGATTCTTATGATTAATAATTGGTTTTATGCACCTTTCATGCCGTTTTATCTTCTGGCCTGTCATTGTGGAATCCAGTTGGGGCTGATGATATAGTTAACAACAATCACTCAGTGTTACATTATTGTGGGAAAATGGTTACTTGCTTGTTTGTCTGCAGAAGACGCGAAGAGGGCATTAAAAAAAAATATTATTGTAGTACTAATCTCCCGTTTGATTGATCGAAAGAAAGGGGGAAAAAATAAAGGAAAGACATTCGTCAGTGAAGAAAGACTTTTTTTTAAGCCCAGCTTTTTCTTTTTTAAAAAAATAATTTTCCTATCACTAAATTGGATGACGGGTAGCTTGATTTGACAGATGCAGACCTGTTTTCGTAATTTCGAAATAAAATAATTAATAAAGACTTGGGGGCCTGCGTCAACTTTGCGACTGGCAAATCTAACTTGCCACATTTAGAAAGTGGTGGTATTATATAAACCTTGTCTTTTTTTCATTGTAAATATTTAGATTTATTTTGAATATAATTATTTTTATTACCCTAACTCCCCACTTAATATTGTGCATATATATATATATATGTATGTATATATATATATATATATATATATAAGTCAGTTAATATTATATTCCAATAACCATGGTTTTATTTTATTTTTATTTTTTCACATTTTCAAAAAACAACATTTCTGTGAGATATATTTTTTACGGTCCGTTTCATTTGTCTTGTGCCAAACAACGTTTTTATGTCAATATCGTCTTTGCAACATTACAAAATCATTAGAAAAATTCACAAAAGAGTAAAAAGTTCTTGGATTAAAGTGTCTTGAAAAAAAAAATATATATATATATATATAAAGAGAGAGAGAGCGAGAGATATGGAAAAAAAGTTCTTCTAAAGCATCTTTTAAGAATTAAAATTTTAAAATCGGCAAAAAGCCTATATGCATCAATAAGATGCATATATTTTCTTTTCATTAAAAAGTCATTTTTTTTTAAAAATTTTGTGTCAAATGAAGAATTCATGTCCCCTATCTCCAATCCCAGGGGTCTCTTCCTTGTTTAATCATGGGAGGGGTAAGGAGAGAACACATTTGAATGTAAAATCCAAATCAGTTAAGAGCTGCACTTTAGTTGGAAGAATGGTAATTTTCAAAAAGGCGACCGTCATCTAAGACCCTAGCCAAGCCAGGAGACACGCTATAGTTTCACTAGTGTTAACAAAGCTATAACAAAGGGTTTCTTCGTAAGGTGTAAACGATTTTCCTCGTTGCTAACAAGAAATAAGATTCTTTTCTTTACCAGTCCATAATATATATATATATATATATATATATATATATATATATATATATATATATATTAATGGTACCATAGGTTTCAAGCTTGGAACGGATTCAGATCGAAAAATAGTGTTTTTATTTAGTCTACTTATATTTATAAACAAATCGCTCCCGGCTATCTTCAGCCGTATTTGATATCAAAGGAAGCGGCAAGTTATTCTGGTAAAATTCCGCTGTTTTATTTTAAAATAATTATTATATCAAGTATTTTGACGGAGAATCACGCTCCAGTCACGGAAATGGTCGAAGCAGTTTGCGATTTAGAAGCCACTTATTTTTGTTTAGAAGTGTTTTTTTTTTAACTTGTATTTTTTTTTGGGGGGGTGTAACATTTTTTAAAACCTAATCTAACCCTTTGCATGCTAAACGTCGTCTGCCTTTTACGAAATTTTCTGCCGTTTTCATGTCGTAAACTGCTTCGGCTATTTCCGGACTGACTGTGTTCTTGGCCAAAGTCTTGAACCCCTCTGGATACCCATTTATTGCAAATACCCTTTTCCCTTTCATAACATTCCGATACCTATGAGGTTCAATTTACATTTCACTCGGACCAATACTCTTTCTAATCTTCATAAATAATATCCCGAGATCATTTGTTGACATCTACGCAAGCGACACGATCGTCTCTGGCTACACTTTGAAGCGCACTGATGATCGAGATCTTGATGATTATCTTTCTTCGAACGTGGAACATGTGGTGCCCTGGAGAAAAAGTAGCGTGTTACATTTCACACCTCTAAAACCAAGCTTCTCCCGTTTCATCACAAACGCTCGGATCCGTGTTTTGCCCAAATTTTGGCTAAGATCAAAGTGTAGTATCTGTTCCGATGGATACTGCACCCCATACTGGTGTTGTCTTGGCCTTCGGGTCTTGATTTACGCCGGTCAATGGGTCTGTCCTGTGCAGTTCTAGGAGGTCCACCTTCCAAGGCTTTGCCTCCCCTCTTTGGGGAGGAGTAAGTTTATTGCTTACTGCCTGAAGCGCCTCTACCGGGGAATGCCGACGAGGCTGCCCAGGCAATTTTCAAACCTCACTTTCCCGACCCGACCTTGGGTCACATCTTACTTGTGGGAGTAAGATAAAAACTGGCCTTGTGCCTAACTCCTTGAGAGGAGTAAATCAATACTCTCTCCTTGAAGAAGCCTTTATTTTGATAAGCTCCTAGGACCCCAGATCTAAAATGGAAGACCTTTGCTAAGGTCGCTGGAAAAAATGGTTGGATCACTCCACCGCTCCAGAAAGTACCTGACACCTGATGCGATCATCTACTTATATAAGAGTCAGATACGTCTTAAGATTGAATACTATTGCCAAATCTGGGGAGGAGCTTCACAGAGCACTCTTTCCTACCTTGACAGAGCACAAAATCGACGTCGAAATCTCGTGGTGGAGATTCCTTACAAGCCCTTTCTCACAGAGACGTTGCTAGTCTCGCTCTGCTCTATCCTTATTATTATGGAAGGTGCTCTACTGAGCCCCAATCTTTGGTCCCTTTTTGTAAAACATTCGCAGCAGGAACTCGTTTTCTACCACATAAAAAAAGACTTTCCTTTCTCCCTCCATGTGCATAGCACCAGGCATAATGCAAGTGCATCCCGTCAGTAGAACACATTTTCGCGGGACTGCTTCCCAACTGATTACAACTTTGTCGTCTTTAAATCCAATGTCAACAAATTCTTTGTCAAAACCGCCTCATAAGTAATAATCAGTTTATACCATTGACTAATGTTAGTACTCCTATAGTTTTCCTCATCTTTCTACTTATTAAGGTGGCTGGGGCAGCTTCATCTGCGGCTTTGTTACCAGCCACATCTTGGTTTGGTTGTTTTGTTTTACGACATATCAAGCCTTTTCGAGTTATTTAATGCTGAATCCGGCCATTTTGGTAAAAGTTTTTATGCTTCAAGTTCTGTATATGTTCAAATATTTATTTGTGGTGTTTGGTTAGGTTGTTCTGTAGAAAAAAATGTTTTTGTTTTTGGCTTTGCAGAACATGATTGAATTTTGCAAAGGCGGGGGGAGGGAAACAATAACATAAATGTTTGGTGCATTTTAAGTCAGAAAACCGGTATCTTCAGGCAGCCTGATCTGGTAGCACCAGATACTTTCACGGACCAGACCAAGTGAGTAATATTTCACCAGTTATTTTGGTTTAGTTGGCTTGAGTGACTCGTTGAGCCGCATCATTGCAATGGCTATATTGTATACCTCCAGTGTAACCAGATTTTGGATAGAGTTGGGGACGCAAAAATAACTATTTTCGCAAGTCACCAACCCGACCGCTGGTGATACCAGATCAGGCTGCCCTGTGGCTCCCTGAGACGAAATTCACCTACATTGACGTTTTTTTTTCTTTTTTTTTTTTTTTTTTTTTTTTGTAAAACTTAATTATGTTCTACAAAACCAAAACCAAAAACAACAGCCCTTCTCCCTTTCTCCCTCCCCTTTTTTATTTTATTTTTAGAACTTGAAGCATAAATCTTTTACTATGATGACCAGATTCGGCATTAAATAACCCAAAAAGGGTTGATATGCCGTAAAACAAAACTACCAAACCAAACCAACCCGACCGAACCAACTCATATTCTACGTCCCCTATAGTCAGAGGGTGATATTTCCGACAATACATACGTCGGTTATATTGAAGCGGTTAAGCTCACAAAATGGCTGCCAAATTTTATAGACTAGTTTTGTCTGATTTTCTAAGCGGTGACATGGAAAATTAATCCGTGTTAATTTATCCGATTTTTTGCGGATTTCTTTTTTTGTTATTTTGCAAATATTTTTATTTTTTTATTTTTGCAGATTAAATTATATTTTTGCGTATTATTTTTTTAACAGATAATAAAATTAAACAGTGTTTATTAAAATGAAATTGAAATATATTATAAATTAAACATAATGACGTATCTAATATGGAATATTATCGAATAAATTATTTTGTATACGATTGCGCCAGTTAGTAGTAGGGTTGAGGAAGGATATGTTTTGTTTTGTAAAAAAAATAAATTATGAAATGAAATCCTAAAAAATCAGACCAAATTAATACGATGGATTAGTTTGCCCTGTAACAGCTTGGAAGATCAAACAAAACTAGTCGATAAAATTTGTCGGTGTTGGGAGCTAACCACTTTAGTATAACCCGTACGTCTATATTTAAGAAAATGTGATAAATATGTAATTTTGTTTAACTCTGAGACTTAGGGTTAGTATTTAGGTTAATGAAAGACATATTTTTTGTTATTTTGTTTTTTTTAAAGAAAAATGTCCTTCATTAACCCAAATACTAACGCTAAGTCCGCGTGGCAGTACAAAAAAGTAAAATATACTTCTGTAAAAAAAATAAAATCTAAACTCATCAATTTTTATTTTAGAAAAATACTAGTAAGGTGGGAGCGGAATGTGCTGCGTTTGTTCTCCAGTTTTTTACATGGGCAATTTATTTTGCAAATATGGTTGATATTCGTTGAGCTCGGACTTTTTTTTTTGAGGGGGGAGACAAAGGCATTGCCAGGGTGTGTACATTCCGTGGACAAGTGTTTTCTTGTAAAAGTGTTTTTTTTTGTCTTGTACTCAGCATTTTTTTTTTTAATTCGTATCTGCCAATTTATCGTCTGCCTTTAATAGCCAAGTGTGGAATTCCTCATCAAAAAACTCGGGAATCTCCGTTAAATTCGTGGTGTACTATTTTGCACAAGTACCTAGAAGTAATATTTCAAGTTTTAGAGATTATACAAAGTCTGTGCATACGACCGCTTTACCGGATCGACTTATCGACATTCTTTCGCGAGAATAGACTTTTACCCAGAAGGTAAAAGAACCAATTAATAAAAGCTAACCTCCAGTGTCTGGGGGAATTTTTTATTTTAAATAAAGTAAAAATAAAATAACTGCAATTTTTATCATTAAATTGATTTAAAAAAAATATACTGTTTATTTTCAAGTATCACAAAAATTATTCTTAAAATTAAAAAAAAAAAAATTATTTTTTTTTTAAAAATAAGTTTTATTTTACATTTTTAGTCAATAGCGGAAGTGTTAAAATCTTTATTACAAAATAATTACGTGTTTAACACCCCCCCCCACCTTTTGACTTAGGCCCCCACTTTACGGTCATCAATAATGAAGTTATATATGCATGTGTTTAACACCCCCACCACCACTTTTTAGGAGAGCCCCCCCCCCACACACACTTTTATAACTGTCCCGCCAGTCCTGATAGTGGTATTTTTTTTTTTTTTTTACAAAATGGCTGACTTTATTACTAGTGTAGAAGTACGAAGACCTAAACCCAGTCCAGTTTTATAAAACGCCCATCCGCTCACATATAAAAATTTGATATTGTTTTAGAATAACTCCCGTCTCCAATCTGGTGCGTTGTGCGTTTTTTTTTTGTTTGTTTTGTTTTTGTTTTTTTGTATTTTTTTTGTATTTTTTGCGAGTACCATGAGAACGATTTTCGACATTAAAAACTGTCGCAAATAATTAGTTTTATTGTTACGTCATATGACGTAACTCCCTAATAACAAATTCTAACCCTAACCGGTTTAGAGACGGGGGTGACTATAAAAATACCAACAATTTTTTAAAATTTGAATTTTAATAACATTTAAGTCACTACGCAAGTCTTTTATTTCCGATATGTGCACAAGTTATTGATAAGAAAGTAAAGAATATATCCGCTAAACACATTTAGGCTACACACATTTAGGCAGGATATAAAAAAATGCGCCCATTTCAATAATTTTAAGATCAATTACCGGAGTCTTTATTTCTTTACGCGCCCAAAAAATATTTGACCAATGAAACGTGTACGAATTATTCGACTAATGTAAAGCCATTTTTTTTTAATAATTCAAATTATTCAATTAGTTTAACTCTGCAATTCTTATCGTTGCTGATATTTGCTGATCAAAACTACATTTTACTATTTAATTGTTTTTATGTCAATGAGGATGAGGACATACATTCAGTTTTCATAATGAAATATATAAATATTTGATGGCCATTTTTTTTCTTTTAATATGATCAGTTTTTAATGTTATCTTACGCACATAACATCATAGTGATAGGTACATGACGTCATAGTGATAAATTTTGGTAATATTTTTACGCAATCATCACATATTATTTTTGATCAATAAGTTTGGACATAACTAATAAAACAGTTTTTAATCAAAATCTGACTTTATTCATCAACATAGTCACTTTATAGTGTAATACAACATTTCTCTACGAATTCAATTGTATTTGTCTTGCCCATAAAATACGCCTCACTTTCCATTATCATTTATTCATTGGTGCCAAATCTCTTTTCTTTAAAGAAATTGTTTGAGGTTTGCAAACAGCCAGTAGTCACTCAGGTCAGATCTGGCGAATAGGGAGGATGCAGAAGCAATTTGAAGTGCAATTAATGTAGTTTTGCCATCGTTGCGATCGATTTGTGACGCGGTGCATTGTCTTGGTGAAAGAGCATTTTTAAAAATTTCTTACAATTTTGGGATATTTCTTCATTCAAACGCACCAATAATTCTATATAATATTTGCTATTGACGGTTCTTCGTTTCTCAAGTTAATCAATGAACAACATACCAAAGTACAGAGGCCAAAACCTTGCCTGCTCATGTTTGTGTCTGGTCGGTTTGGACGGCTTTCACCTGCTGCTGTCAACTCGGCTGACTGCTGATTTGACTTCGGAGTAAAGTGGTGGATCCATTTTTCGTCCACTGTCACATATTGATGAAAATCCCTTGTATTTGTTGCATTGAAACAATTCAAAACAACGCCCTGAATCTTCGACGCGTTGTTGTTTTTTGATCAACTGTGAGCAAATGCGGCACCCACTTCGAACAGAACTTTCTCATTAAGAAATGTTCATGCAAAATGGTGAACTGACTGCCTTACTGATATCAGGCAACTTTAATTTACGATCGAAAAAAAAAATGAGTTTACGTTTTTGATGTTTTCCAGGGTAACTATTGAATTTCGGCCGTGCCACCTCTTAATCGTTGTTTCCGATGGATCAGTTCAAATAACACTGTTTTGCTTGAACAGTATTTTCCCAGCAGATGTTTCCATTAGTTTGAAAATTTGCAACAGTAAGGGAAAGTACATTGGTTGACAATAGTCGATGGTGAGCCAAAGGCTTTTTTTTATTAGCTACTACATCAAAATGTAGGGGAGGGCGCAACTCCTTTCCGATTACCCACTTGCCCTTGATCTTAACCTTACAATGCTGAGTGTTTAGCAAGCAGGCGTCAAGTACCATTTTTTTTTAAGCCTTAGTATGACTCTAGGATTGAACCCTGGTCTCCCGGCCTATTAGCGAACACTTTTCAATAGTACCCTCACTTAAATAACTGTAATTTGTAAACTAATAACCCGATTGGACTCAAATTTTGACACGTCACATTGGAAGGTTAGTACTTTACAAATATCATATACAATATTTTTATTATTATCGCCATCCATATGTAAAACCAGGGACTTATTGAGTAATGTTATTTTATCACGATTATCAATGCGTGGGTAGAAATTTACTCTCTGTGCACGTATCAAGTTACTAAGAACGGTCGTGTATGAGTTTGCCCGTAACGCACGTATCGGTAATTATAGACGGCAAAAAGCCTGTATTTAATAAAACAACATTTATTAACAAACCATAAAAAAACGAATGAGACATGTATACCTAAATGATAGGTAGGTGCAAAATGAATGTCCAATCCCCAAAATGTAAAAACATTTTGACCCTAACCCTAACCTTGACTCCTCCCTTCACTTAAAAATTCACCAAAATAAAAATTCACCAAAATAAAATAAAAATTAACCAATTTTAATGAAATTTACAGTATGTATTAATCAACGATCACGGAATATAATGAACCCATTATTCTTTTTAATCTTAGTGAAAATGTATTAATTTCTGAAAACAAAATACACCGTTACTAAAGTTACATTTTTAAGTACTAATAAAAACGCATGTATTTTAATTTTTGAATGAAAATAAAGCACTGTAGATGTTAACAATTAAAACTAAAATTACTTAAAATATTTCTTAAATGTCACGAAAAAAGCCCCTAAATCAATATAACTCGAAGAAAAATTAATTTCTCGAATTAACGATATTATCACTGAATAAAACATTGTTTACTCAATATTTAAAAAATAAAAAATAATTGCAAAAAATATTTTGTGATTTTAATGTAAAAGTTTCCGTAAGATTTAAAACACAATAACATATTTCCCTTTCACACATGAACGTGTAATCATTAGCGTAAGAATTGTTTTTTTGTAAACAAACAGAATTGAAAAAAGAACTGAGGAAATGGGCCGTTCCAAAAATGTTTTTTTCCAAAATTGGACAATTTCTACAAACGATTAACTTGAAGATGTATGGATGCCCAGTATTGCAATAAACAGACTAGATTTGCACCGCCACTTGTCATAAAAATGAAAAAAAAAACAGCGAGTGTTTATGACAAAGAAATGTAAACAACTTCGTTTTCATTTCGTATATTTTGCTCAAATGTTGGATAAATTTATTATGAATTTTAATTTACTCTAAACGAAGTTTTTAATATAAAATAAACTTTAAACATTCTTTTATACAAAAAACTAGTTTAAAACAAAATGAAAAGGTTAAAACTAAAATATATTGGTCGATATATAAAGAATTTTAATATCACATTGGTAAATAAAATCTCATTGAATCCAATCAAATATTAAATAGCATTAATAAGTAAAATAAAAATATGGTATAATTATACAATTTCTATAAACTATTACAAAACCATATTTTCATTATAAAAGTAAAAATAATAAAATGATATATTATAACGATTATGAGCTCCCATATAATCTCTGAATGTCGCTAACAATCTTGTTTATATTTCATCGCTTACAGATGTTATCATTACTCTGACATTTTTTTTGGATAATTATGCATTTTTTTAGTAAAACGTATGTACATTTGTTTTTAATGCAGTATCTTAAGACTTTAATTTACTAATTATCTTTGATATTTATCTTTCAAAGATTTTTAATGAATTTTTTATATTCAATTTCACTGAATTTTTTTATTCTTTAGCCGACATGAGGACAGTTTTGATTTTAAATTTTATTTTCATGCATAAAATCACATTTGTTTTAGAAGTTAACTTTATAAAAATTATGCCGAATCCATAAGCGATTGTTCTTTTACCACATTACCTCGAGCGGAGTGTATTCTATGGCTGACTCGTCAAACTTAAGTATTTTATTTACCTCTTCTCCACAAGGTCAGGTGTGGGTTTGGAACGAACTGGATTCGAACCCGACACACCCAGGTCTCAGTCCGCGTCGTTAACCACTCAGCCACCGTGCATTCCTCTTTCAAAAACCATCACAATTTAAATGGAAACTAATTAAAATAATTATAAGCCTGTTTTAAAATCATAGTCCGTATAAGTCACGGCTATTTTTACACATAAGTTATAAATGAAATATATAATTAAACACATGGTTCCCATGCAGATAATATGCACAAGTTATTGACTAGAAGGTAAAGAATATATCTGGTGAACAGAACATGCAAAAACATTAATTTTCCCTATTACACCTTTTCTGTAAAGCGACGTGAAGAAGTCATATCCTCCCTCCATCAGCTGAAGACGAATTATGGTCTTTTTTTCTCGACAACGTGTTTGTACGAGCGTTACATACAGATCTTGGATTTGCAATGAGATTTGAAGATTCCCTTTATTACCATTATGGTACTCTAACTCTTTTTACCAATCGACAGACCTCAAGCATATGATAATTTTCTCAGTTACAAAATCTGTTGGGAACATTTTTTCTAGTTTTCTTGAATATAAACATTAATTAAAGAAGGAAATGTAAATTTTAAAAGATCGACAACTCTCGTGTACGCATGCCTGTCAGATTTTGCTATTTTCAGCAAGTTTCTTTCTGCTGTGATAACCCTGGTTTTTTAGGACTTAGATGTAACTTAATCAGTTTGGAACATGTTTTCTAGTTGTTTTCTTGAATATAAACCTTAATTACAGAAGAAAATAGAAATTTCAAAAAAGCGAAAATTCTCGTGTACGCGGACCCATCAGATTTTGCCATTTTTAGCAAGTTTCTTTCTGCTGTGATAACTCTGGTTTTCTATAACATAGAAGCTACAAAATCTGTTGCAAACATGTTTTCTAGTTGTTTTCTTGAATATAAACCTTAATCAAAGAAGAAAATCTAAATTTAAAATAATCGACAACTCTCGTGTACGCGGACCTATTGCCATTATTATCTTTCAAAGGGAGAAGTCAAGCAACCCATATGCTGGCCTGTACTAAATGGGTAACTATTTCGGAAGACCGGGTTCTGTTTAGTACTAAATACATGACGATTTAGGAAGACCAGGTACTGTACAATCAAAGTTAAGCAACGCATAGCCTGGCAAGTTCGGCGTCGTTCAGGAATAATAATAATAATAATAATAATAATTCAGTAATACATATTTTATAGCGTAGCACATCACTGCAGTTTCATTGTATCATTGATATATACGATATGCATATTACTGCAGTTTCATTGTATCACCAATATATATAATGATAATGCAATGTACATAGCACATTACTGCAGTTTCATGGTATAACCAACATATGTTAACATTATGCAATGTTGATACTACAATATACATAGCTTAACACGTTACTGCAGTTTCTTGGTATCATTGACATAGCTAATAAATGATAATACAATGTACATAGCTTAGCACATCACTGCAGTTACATGGTGTCACCGATATATATATATAATAAATCATACTGCAATGTATGTAGCTTAGCACATTACTGCAGTTTCATCATTTCTCTTACCATTATTGTGAAAGGTGAAGGAAAAGAAACTAGCAATTGACCAGGCAAATTTGTTCTACTCGACGATGTTCGGGAGTATTAAATTTAAAATTACAGTATTGAATTTGGTCTTCGGACTATACTCATTATCAACATAATTACTATTCAAATTATTTTGAGAAGAGGGTGTGTGTGTGTGTGCAGGAACCTCAGAATTGTCCGGGAGAATTAATTTCATTGTATTTTGTTCTATAGAGTGTTGTCCGGGAGCAGTAAATATAAGATTACAGTATAACATTTTGCCTTAAGACTATTGTCGTCATCAACATCATTTCTATTCAAATTATTGTGATAGGAGGGGGAGAAACTCCGAAATGTGTGTGACAATTTGTTCTATTCGGCATTGTGCAGGAGCAATAAATGAAAGTTACGGTATAAAATTTGGTCATCAGACTATGGTCATCATCAACATCATTTCTATCTATATTATTGTTACAGCAGGGTGGGGGTAAAAAACACTGAATTGTCCGGGAGCATGGATTTAATTGTATTCTGTTCTAATCGGTGTTGCCCGCATTACATTTGATCTTGGGTCTATTGCCATTATCAACATCATTTCTATTCTAATTATTGTGGGAGGAGGGACAAGGAACCTGGCATTCTCCGGAAGTATGAATTTAATTGTATTTTTTCTAATCGGTGTTGTCCGTTAGCAATAATTGTAAGATTACAGTATTACATTTGGTAGGTGGTACATAGTAATCCAAAATGCTCAATATACTAGAGAGAGAATGAGTGTTTAAATGCAGCGTTGCTCTGTGGAAAGAACTTTTCTGTTTTTTGTTATGTTGTTGTATATTTGACAAATAACATGGTGTTGTCCGGGATTCATAATAGTAATAATACAATATCATATATAGTAAGTACTATAAATTAGTCCATGCAAAGTGCTAAATATCTTGGATAAGAAAAGGTATGTTTACACGCCGCGTTGCCCAGGAAAAACAACATAAGTGTGTTTTGTTATACTATTTATACAAGAAAAGGTTCTCTGCAAGTCATATTAATATTACAGTATTACATTTGTGCAAAATTCTATCTAAACTTTAATTGATTGTTGGTAATTTGTTTTTAATTGTTATGATCCCAATGCTGAGTCACGACTTGTGCCCCAATTTCCAGATTAAAGGGAGCCGAATACAGAAACTGGTTGAAGAAAAGGAAAACGAGAATTTTATATTCTAACAAATAATAAATTAATTCTTATTCAGTTTATTTAGGAGAACACTTAAAATATGTAAGAGGGGTAAATGTGAAAGTTAAACAAAATGAATGACCGTGTATATTTATGTATGGTTTGTTTGTTAAGTTCCAGGAAAGTCAATGAAACGCCAAATAGCAAGTGCTCACAATAATCTCTTAGTAGCAATATATATATATATATATATATATATATATATATATATATATGGTCCCTTAAATAATGTTAAGACTAGTGTAAATTCTTGGAAGCAAACTAATATAGTAACTACAAAAAATAAATTAACTTACATGAGTGATTTTCTACTGAACGACTTGTACTAAAATGTTTTATTGTTTTTTTTCTCCTTATATAGTTTTAATGGTTGAGAAACTTCCGAGACTATATATATATATGAGAAAAAAGAAACAATGTTTCAGACAATATGTAAAAATAAAAATGGAATAAAGAATAAGCAATTCAACAACTAACAAAAATAAACTCAAAAACTCATGTTGTAAAGTTCTACCGAGATATTTCGGTCGTTAAGATACGACCATTTTCGTTCGGTTAATAAACTTTATTTTTGTTGTTCTCTGCACGTGACATTTTCTTCCAATCGCATTCTTTGTATAAATTTGAAAACTTTTCCGTTTTGAAATAAAGTTTATCAACCGAACGAAAATGGTCGTATCTTAACGACCGAAATATCTCGGTAGAACTTTACAACATGAGTTTTTGAGTTTATTTTTGTTAGTTGTTGAATTGTTTATTCTTTATTATATTTTTATTTTTATATATATATATATATATTATTTTTTTTATTTACGCAGACATGTACAAAATCTGCGAAACTTGCATGTCGATGTTATCGATCAACAGCTGTTATAAACTGAGATCTCATCATGCAGAGTTAAAATCCGATCTTGACCTTAGATCATATTTGGAAAGAATGAAATGGGGATAAAATAAAATAAATTCAAGTCAATTGAAATGAAACGACGTTTATAAAGTTATCTTCTCTCTCTGTGAGGCCATGTCAAAAAACGGATTCCTCAAATATTTTTATGAGGGGGTGACGTGACTAAGAGTGTGTGTGAGAGAGAGAAAAAAATAGATAGATAGATATAAAGATAAATGGTGGGAGAATTTCGTTTTAACAAAGGAGTTGACCTCTGGGTGACTGCACTCTGTGACTCTGGGTTAAGCCTTCCAGAATGTTCTAGGGAATTCTATTTTAGCAACACGGCAGACTTACTTGCACCAGCATGAATTCGTTTCTTAGAGCCAAATATCTGCAATTGTTTATTTTTAAATATACTAGAATTAGGGCCCAAATTCTATCATATATTAAATTGTTTTAACGCCAATACATAATTAAAGCAAATACATTGTTTTAAACTTTTAAAATAATTTCCGACGCTATTGATAATATTTACCTATTTTTTATTTCATCATCGCTTATGTTTGAATTCATATTTTAAAACATGACGTAAATAATAAATCTATAGCCGCACGTCAAAGCTATACTTATTTCGTCATGGTAATGTTTTAAGCTCCAAAGTTCAAATAGATCTCAAGTTTTCTGTTTCCATTTCCGGTCATGGCATCCGCTTTATTTGTTGTGAATTGATTATTTAATATTAATGCAATATTTTCCATTTCTAGAAGTAGTTAATATCTGATATTTCGAAATCAAATTCCGCAATGTATTTATTACATCTGTTAGAATCGGGTCGTGTTCCCGACTATAAGCGAGTTCATAAAATCCAGCAATTGTTGCATGCAAAAACAGTAATAATTAACAAACAAAAGGAGGTAGTTCAAATAAGGTTTATTGACGTGTGTGGTGTATGTATATGTGTCGATAGAAAACGGTTCTTGAAAAGAGTATGTGAAGAAATGAGTCCGGCGTGGGAAAGTCCTTGAAAACCGTATACAAAGAAAATGAGTTGAGAACTCCTACCGTTGTTGAACACGTGTTGACGGAGCGCTGGTGTCTTAGCGTCGTTCAGCGAGGCCAATTGAGTAAAGAGTGATTTTCCGTTTACATCAGTTTTTATAATCAGAAGGGCAGATAACTCTGGTGTCGCTTTTCAGCGCCACGTGTCGGTGAAAAAAGCGACACCTAACGGCCAACCGGTGCAGTTATGTTTGAAAGGAGGAGGTAACTGCTACACATCTAAAGAAATTGTGGCTGACGGAAAAATTGTGACCGACATACATTTATATAATATCTGCAGCTGTTGGCGGCCATGATATCACCCGGACAGTTTCTTTGCTTTCTATCGAAAATCAAATAATTTATAAATAATATAATTCAAATCCGTCCTTCCCATGTAATTGAATACTATAAGTGTTAATATTTTTCATACGATAAATTTCCAGAAATCTATGAATATTTATTCTTTTGTGCTTTAAATTTAAAGCTAAAATATCTTAGCAGCTGCTGTAATTTAAGGAGATATAAGCCTTTAGACAATGGAACAGGAAAGGAAATAAAATGTCGATAGCTGGTTTTAACTTGAGAAATTAATAAGCATCTTCGCTTACTGGTAAAATTTGTTTGAAGTTGTTAATTATTTTCTTTAAGAAAATAGCCAAGTGAACTGTTCAAATTCCAGTTTTTATTGCCAATGTAACTATTTACGAAATGTATGCTATTAAAATATGTTGTATTTGTGCTTTAAAGATAAATGCCTCTTGGAACCAAGTGGGACATATCCCTTAGTAACGAATATTTGGTACCTATTCATCTGAAACCGGAATTATACTGTTACTTCTGTTAAATATCCAGGCCGAGTGTACCGAAAAGGTCATGTGACAGGAGTAGATGCACTTGTTACGGACACGCCACTGGTCGAAAAAAACAACATACCATGGTTGATTATCAAATAAATAAAATAATCGTCAGTTGAAATCGGGATAATTGGCCGGGAAAAACAAATATGATGGATTGTTAAAAATAAAATAATTGTTGATTGAAACTATCCTAAAAAGTTCGTGGCAGAAGGGAACAACACCCCGTCGTCGAATAAAATGATCTGGGGACGTGGCTACATTGACAATGAAGTCCGATCTTTTAATATTCAATTCAGTTTACTATACTATTTCAGACCAATGTACTAACTTTCAGTTCTAAATTCAGGGGGTAATGTATCGGTTTTGTTGTCATACCATCCTTCTAGGCATTAAATCTTCCTTTGGGGTGCAGTGTAGTATATGCTCGTTCGGCATGGTCCCATCCTCCCAGGCATTACTTTGTGAGGGGGAATGTATATTTTCGGTTGTCATGATATTTGGCCAATATCAAAGTGTAGTATCTGTTCCGATGGATACTGGACTCTATAAACTGGTATTGTCTTGGCCTTCGGGGCTTGATTAACGCCGGTGTATGAGTCTGTCCTGTGCAGTTCTAGGAGGTCCACCCTCCCAGGCTTAGCCTCCCCTCTTTGGGAAGGAGTAAGTTTAACTGTGACCGTAAGCATATACTACACTGCCCTCAAGGAGGGGGTAATTACCGTGAGAATTGTCCCATTACAACATAACAAGTACTACACTAGCGCTGAAATAGAAGATAATTCCTGGGAGGATAGTCTGATGACGAACGAACATATGAGGAGGTAATGTCTGGGAAGATGGTATAATGACAACAGAACAGCTGTTACAGTAGGCTCCATGAATTGATCATTCAAAGATAGTACAAATAATAAAATTAGTAGTATAGGTCCGGCGTCAAACAGACAGATACCGAATATCCATTAGTCATAGATATAAGATGAGAATATATATATATATTTATTTAGATTCAAACAAAGTAAAAAAATCGATCCAAGTAAATCTGTTCATTCTACGACCGTTTCATCATTAGAAACTATACAATCAAACAAGTTTTGAATTTTATAGTAAAAAAAGAACCTTCAGTTTATAGTTTCTCTTGAATCACATAGAAGAATCTTTGGCTCGAAAAAGTGAAATATCCATTTTATTAAAAGCATCTAAGTTTGACTACACGAGCAAAATATTATCTCTCGCTCTCTCTTATATCTAAAGTACAGTAGTATATTAATAGAAGTAATACGGTGGTTTCGGCTTCACACAGATATCAAATCTTCATTAGTAATATACTAGTAATAAGCCTAATATCCGTCCAGAATTCAGTTGTTTTGTTGTGTTTTTCTTCTCCAAACCTGATTAAGCGATCGAGTTTAAATCGTATTAAGATATTCAAACCTATCTAATTTTGTCACAAGGTCATATTAATGGTCAAATGTTAAGCGATTAAGGAAATTACTTAAGAGACATTCGTGATAATCGGGTTAAACCTTCGACCAGATAAATCTGGCAAGAATTTTTTATGCTGTAATTAGTTCGATAGATTAAAATAAACAAACAGTACAACAAAACAATGGCGTCTCGTCCGTAGGTGCTATTGAATTGCAACACACACACACATGTATTTATATATTTTTTAATATTAGACATTTATTTCCGACAGTATAAAGTATGGTATGTATTAAGATTCTTTTTACATACGTACGAATATGAAATTTTCTTCGCGTATTATTATATAGATGACTTTACATATATACAAATAAGTAATAACTACGTTCCTGTCGATATTAGCACTGGAATGATCAACGATAAAAGTTACTGAAATCACTGTTAAGCTTTGAGTGGTAAAGCGTAACATCGTGGTAGATTATGAGTCACGAAGACATAGAAGAAAAGACAAGAGTAGAATGGGGTAACAATAATACGTGCGTATTGCACAACTTTTATTCTCGGATTGAAGATACAATTTTAAAAGAACAAATTTGGCGCCTAATTTTCATGTCACGTGATACCTCTGCAGCGCAGTAATTATCACGTAGTGCGGTGATCAGGTCGATGGCCTCATCACCACTTGATTGAGTGGAACTATATTCAGTTGACAATCCAACAATCACTAAGATATTATTTTTCCTTTGTTCACTTATTACAAATAGCTATTATCTAATGACTAATTCATCCGCCTTGTTTTATTACCACCTTTGAACCCTTAAAAAACTGTAACAAGATTGCCCCTGAGAGGGGGGGGGGGTAGTGTACGTGGGTCTGATAGTAATTCTGACGAAAGGTCTGAGAGGTCAAACTTAGAAATTTAATAGAGAATGCAGTGATGAAATGTAAACACAATATTGTGATGTTTGAAAAATAAACAAGTAATTTCTGGGCTAATTAGGAATGTAGAGAAACAATAAAACACTTGAATAGCTAAAAAAAAAAAAAAGAAAAAGAAAAACATCAGAGCGATGTTTTTCGGGACAAAACAGCGAAGCCCTGTCTCCAACGCGGGCTCTCAATAAACGTATGTAGCAGTTACCTCTTCCTTTCAAAACATAACTACACCGGTTTGCCGGTAGGTGTCGCTTTTTCACCGACAGGTGGCACTGTAAAGCGACACCAGAGTTATCTGCCCTTCGGACTATAAAAGCCGGTGCAAAACGGAAATTCTCTCTCTTCTTCACCAGCCTCGACAGGAGTACGCTGACACTAGCGTTCCGTTTCACTCTTCTCTCTTTCACCGACCAGCATCGGCAGAACAACGCTGGCACCAGCGCTCCATCTCTCTCTTCTTCACCAGCCTCGACAGGAGTATGCTGACACTAGCGTTCCGTTTCACTTTTCTCGTCTGGTCGATTGGCCTCGGCAGAACGACGCTAATACACTAGCGCTTCGTCTCACGCTTTTCTCTACAAATGGCATCGGCAAAACAACTACCAACACACGTTTCTACCGTCAACACGTGGTCAAACAACGGTAAGAGTTCTCAACTCATTTTCTTTGTGTACGGCTTTTAAAGACTTTCTACACGCCGGATTCATTTCTTCTTATACCTTTTCAAGAACTGTTTTTCCATCGACACACATGCATACATCACACACTTCATCATTCCACGTACACACACGTTCAATAAACGTTATTTGAACTACTTCATTTTGTTTATTAATTATTACTCTGTCTTTGCATGCAACATTGCTTGATTTACTGAACACGTTTATAATCGGGGGAACACGACCCTCGATCTGAACACGTATCCATAAATGTTGTTATATATTGCGTATGGTTGGAGAGAGTAAAGAATGACGATAAAACGTTGCCGATGAACTACTCAGCCTTCCGGCTGCAATCGGGGTGTAGTATCTGTTCTCTCCTTGTTCAGGGAAAGAGAACTTCTTCACTAAGACAATTTTTTATTTTTATCTCAATTCAGTGTTTTATTTACCTCCCCACGAGGTTAGGCACAAGGCCAGTTTTATCTTACTCCCACAAGGTAAGATGTGACCCAAGGTCTGGTCGGAAAAGTGGGACTTGAAAAGCCAGCACCCGAGAAGCTGAGCACTCTGACCATTAAAAATTGCCTGGGCAGCTCCCAGTAGGGGTGCCTCAGGCAGTAAGCAATAAACTTACTCCCCCCTCAAAGAGGGGAGGCAAAGCCTGGGAGGGTGGACCTCCTAGAACTACACAGGACCAACCCATAGACCACCGTAAATCAAGGCTCGAAGGCCAAGACAATACCAGTCTATGGGGTGTAGTATCCATCGGAACAGATACTATACTTTGATCCCGGCCAAAAGTGTTTTTATTTACTCCTCCCAGAAGTTAGGCACAAGGCCAGTTTTATCTTACTCCCACAAGTAAGATGTGACCCAAGATTGGGTCGGGAAAGTGGGGCGTGAAAAGCCAGCGCCCCAGAAAGTGAGCACTCTGACCATTAAAAATTGTCTGGGAAACCCCGTCGGCATTCCCCGGTAGGGGCGCCTCAGACAGTAAGTAATAAACTTACTCCTTCCACATTTTGGATGAAATTGTTTTTAAATTGTATTTTTAGTCTGGAAATAAAATTTTAATTTAATTTAAAGTTCATTTTATCTGTTTTTCTATTAAAAAAATCTACCATAATGCATCGGTAAACGTTTAAACACTTCAATAGCTAGGCATCTTTTTTTACAAAGGCTTCTCATGGTTTCTCAAATAATGGTAGTATTTTTCTTAATGAATTACGTATATTGTGCCTCCCAAAATTTAATGTTTTAATGCAATAAGTTGTTTCGAAATAGTGCCTTATATTCCCAATATCTAGATGTCAACCAAAAATCAACTTCCGTTTATCAATGTTACATTACACCTTAGCAGGTGTGTATATACCATTATACACATGTGTTTCGCTGTGAACCCAAGTCCTTAGTCGTCGGTAAATAAAACACTCGGACGCTGGTGTTGGTACTTATGTAGATTAGGACCCAAGCTTAAATAGACTTGGTGTCGGTAGTTTCCATAGACAGCCAGAAAAATCCGAATGAAAAGTCGGTTGCCTGCGTCAAAAAAAATCAAAAACGAGGCTGGATTTAAAAAAAAAAAAAAGAAGAAAAGTTAAATATCACTGAACAAGTGTAAAAACGGTGTTAGGGTTAAGGGGTACTTATCTAGATTAGGACCCAAACTTAAATCGACTTGGCGTCGGTTAGGGTTAGCTTGGGTACTAATCTGGGTAAGTACCGGGTTATGGTTATAAAATGTTTGTTTTTCTGCATGAAAAAGTTAGTTTTTTCACTAATTATTTTCTTTGACTATCAGTTATTCTCTCTGACAAAATTGAATCCATCCTTCGGGAGACGTACTAACCTGAGCTAACTCGTTAAAATTCATTATCGCTTTGATAAATCAAAATTTTCCGGCCGTCTACGTAAACATCCTGAAACTAAAGACGCCAGTTCGATTTTAGCTTGGGCCTTAATCTGCATAAGTACCGAAAAGTTTATTTAAAAAGAGACAGTCACATAAAACATCAGAGCGACAGTTGACTTGTGTACGAATGAGAGAGAGAAAGAGAGAGATTGCGAGAGATCGAGAGAGAGAGAGATTGCGAGAGATCGAGAGAGAGAGAGAGAGAGAGAGAGAGAGAGAGAGAGAGATTGCGAGAGATCGAGAGAGAGAGAGAGATTGCGAGAGATCGAGAGAGAGAGAGAGATTGCGAGAGATCGAGAGAGAGAGAGAGATTGCGAGAGATCGAGAGAGAGATTGCGAGAGATCGAGAGAGAGAGAGAGATTGCGAGAGATCGAGAGAGAGAGAGAGATTGCGAGAGATCGAGAGAGAGAGAGAGATTGCGAGAGATCGAGAGAGAGATTGCGAGAGATTGCGAGAGATCGAGAGAGAGAGAGAGAGAGAGCGAGAGATCGAGAGAGAGAGATCGAGAGAGAGAGATTGCGAGAGATCGAGAGAGAGAGATTGCGAGAGATTGCGAGAGATTGCGAGAGATTGCGAGAGATCGAGAGAGAGAGATTGCGAGAGATCGAGAGAGAGAGATTGCGAGAGATCGCGAGAGAGAGAGAGAGAGATCGCTTGTACGTTACACTTAGCTACATTGTACGCGACCGCCCCACCCCTCGCTGGGGCTCTTTGAGAACGGCGACGTTAGTACAGCACGCTTCAGTTGTCAGCCAAAAAAGAGACCGAATACCCCCAACCGACCAGAAGTCACGTAGTTTCATCGACTTTTGCTTTTATCTCACATCTGACGATTCCATCCAAATACCACTTTCGCTATCTAACATTAATACGTTCTTGTAAATTTGTATCGTTTTGAACGAAAGTATTCACTTTCTTAATTGTAAACTAGCGGGATCCGTGTAAATTACACGAAATGATGTTTTCAATACTAATTATCTTGTTCCTAACCTGTACATGTTTGAATAAAATTGATTAAATTACATTTTGGCTCCAATTCATTAGTAGCATACAAAGATTTGGAAAGTCGTTGCTTTTGATGTAAACGTGACACACAAAATAACACACGCGCTATCGTATTAACATGTCTTCCCGGTCGCCCCCTCCCTACCTCCCCTCCACCCTTCGATGTAGAAAAAAACATCTTAGAGGTTGGTTGGGATCGAACTATAAACCAGTCGGGCCGACATCAAAAACAGACGTCAAAATCCTACGTCGCTAACCGTTGCACCAAAGGGAAATACTTTAAAAATTACGAAAATTAGGTGACTTGAATGCTTTTCCAAAGCTAGGTGCGGCACGCATGCGCAGAGCTTTTGATGTAAGCGTGACACACGAACACACACGTTATCGTATCAATATATAGATATTTAACGTACATATCTCTTTCTATAAAGTTAGGTATGTGTACATGTTTATATATTTTCATGTACAGGATTCATTTCTAAACTAATTACCCGATCATTACGCATTTTGGAACACAGCTGCAAGGCGTAATGGTAGGTAATGTGGGCTATATTTAGTTTAATTTAGTTTCAGGCAAAGAGGGGATGGAAGCCCCCCCCCCCCGGTGAAAATTCAAATAACATCGATTTTTAAGAAATTTTAAGAATAGTTATTTGATACGAATAAATATTTCCCCAAATTTCAGTTTTTTTGAAGTAATTTAAAGGGTTTTTAGGGGGCATAATGCGGAAACAACCTCCCATTTGAAAGTTCAAATAATTCAGATTTGCATTAAATTTGATTCATTGTCATTAGACGCCAGTGAAACAAGATTCTCTGAATTTCAAGTTCTTCTTAAGACCCCTTAAGCCGTAAATTTTAAAATAGACTAAAAAATATAATGAATTTGATCAAAATTGGAATAAAGATTCTAGACATAATGTTTAGTAGCATTATATCTTAAATTTAAATTCCTCGTGCAAAACTGTCCTGTTCGAAGAAATTCATTTTAACTGTTCTGGGACGAGTATTATTTTAGATAAATATATACCTTGAATGAATTTCTTTATTCTTACATATACATTTATCTTGTCGGATGTTCACTATCAGATACAAATATTATTTAAGTTGACAATTCATACTTTGCCTTATTTAATTTTAATTTGTAATTGCTGTACCATGTTACTGGCAATATAAAAACGTACTTCATCTAATACCAACTATCAATTTCGCGTGATAGTTACTCATCCAAAAATACGCTGTTCATCACTTTACTCAGAGCTCATATTTTATTTTCACCTAAAATTATGATATTTAGACCATCCTCGGCTTTTACAGGGCCATTAAATATTTTATAGGACACATTGAATGTATTGATCAAATTAAAAAAAATTCTCTTAAATCGTAAAAAGGTAATCACTAGAACTGTTAAAATGTTTCTCAAACGTTGGTTTGCTTCCTCGCATAATGAAGTTTGCTTGTGCCGGACAATGAAGTCTCTTAGATATTCTGTTTTTGTCAATCATATTTTTTTTCAGATAACCACATATATTACTAACTAGCTTTACCTACCCAACGTTGCATGGGATGTAGTAAAGTGATTTTACTTTTTAAGGGAGACAACTATTATATTCTAAAAATTAACATGGGTAATACCCATTTTGATGTTTCATATTAGCAGTAGTTTGGGCACTTCTGCCGTATATATGAAGCAGCAGATTTTCTGTCCTTCTACTGAAAATAAAGGGAGGTAATTCAACCGGAAGTGATTTTTTTACAACATAAAAAAAAATGCAAGACTGATTTGTTTTTGGGTAACAAGAAACAATTAACAATTTCTTTTTTTTTTTTAATTTTTAAATAAAAAAACCCTAACCCTAACCCTAAACCCTAAACCTACCACTAAGAAATCAGGCAGTGTGCCTGTAAAAAATCTATTGTTTTTTGCGGCTGGTTCATTAAATTACCAATGTCTCGAAGATTAATCTCATTTAACTCCATTTTCTAAATACTAAATTCAACTTCCGGTGACTTCTGAATGAATGGTACTTGGAGAAAAAAAAACGGAACTCTTCAATTTCGATTTCTTAATCGGCAACTGCTTCATATATACGGCAGAAGTGCCGTAGTTTGTGTCGGACTATTTTAGCTTTTAAATAAATTGTAGCTATGTACGTTATTCTATTGCCAACGAGCAGGACCAGTGTCCCGGCGTTGCCCGGAAAGGAAAGTATATTAACTCAAGAAATTTCGGGCCCAAACGTTGAACTATTGAATTATTTTCTACTTATGTTTCTCCGGTGCGAACACAGACCCCACAAAGTTAACGTAAACCTTTTTTAAGGAGGGGTGCTTACGGAAGAAGTTTAATTGCCAATCTGGACTTAAGGTTAGTGTTGGGTTTAACGAAAGCGCATTTTTTTGCTTAAAAAGACGTGGGACTGTTAAAACCAAATTTTTCCAAGCTAAAGGAAGAAAAAACAAAAAATAAATCGATGAGAAAATTAATTTATTTTTCTTTCTGATTGTAAGGCGCGAAACCAGACCCATCAATGTAGATGTAAACCAGTTTTTCTTTTCGGGGAGAGGGCAAAATAGAAAAAAAGTGACAAAAAAAAAAAACGAACGAAAAAAAGAAAGACGTAAAATAGTCTAAATTAACGATGGGAGTGATTCTATAAAAATTCCGTTATGGAAACGCTAAAGGTGAAATAGAAAAAAAGAAAATGTGTATGAACGAATTCTACGAACAATGAGTTATAAAAATATATGTTTACTTGGTATTTGCTGACGAAATGATTTATTTTTCTTTGTTGGTGGTTTATCTCCAAACAGAAGCTCTAAAATAGATATAATAAAAAAAAAACGAAAAGTTGAAATTAAGAAGCGAATTCAAATGAATTACCGGCCATCTTGCATAGACGTGTGTTATTTCATTATATTTTCGTATATGTTCTTAGTATATTCCGATCATCCTTTATTCTTAAATGTCTGTAAATTAGTGAACATCGACAAGTAAAGATAAAAAAATGTGAAAATATTTAATGTGACGCGGGAATGTAATTGTTGTGATATTAATTATGTTAGAAATGTTTTAAAAAATTAATAATTCTTTTTGTTATTTTTTAGAACATAGTTAATCCCAAACAAGGCAGGCCGCCACTGTAGACGTAATGGGCTACTGAGAAGTAGGGTGTAAGTTTTGGGTGTCATCCTAAGTTGGGAGCTGTATAGCGAGATGTCTTAGTCTTAAACTTCTGCATGTCGGTACAATCGGGGAAACAGGGAGCATGGAGGGAGTTCCAGAGCCCAGCAGCACGAGGAAACAAGCTATTAAAGTAGAAGGCTATTCGGTATCTGGGGACCTCACCAGTGAATGGATGGGATTTGGACGATTATCGGGTTGGTCGAGTGTATTTACGTCGAGGAGGCACTAGAGCAGCAAGTTAATCGAAGCACAATCCATTGAAGTATTTGTAAAACAAGCACAAGGATGCAACATTTCGGCGAAGGGACTGGAGCTTGGTGGATAGTGAAGGGCCTATTAAGTAGGTGACTCTTTTTGGACCTTGTCTAAGAGGGAGAGACTAGTGGATGATGCATCAGCCCAGATGTGGCTACAATACTCAATGCATGGGCGGATGGTGGCTTTGTAGAGATATAGGATAATGTCAGGTGTGAGAAGTTTGCTAACACGGTAGAGTGAGCCCACCTTCTTTGCAGCAGCCTTGTAAATGTCTTCAATGTATTTATTCCAATTCATGTTACTGTGAATGTTAGAAAATGTAAGATGGTTTTGTGTTTTTCTTGTAACGGTAAACCACTATTCCTGTATTACACGATTCTAAAAAGCGCTCGGAAACGAGAAAGAGTACTTGAAGGGTGTGATCTGTATTGAGTTTTAAAACCTAGTGAAGTACATAGACAAAAGATTTTTCGTTATAAAAATCTTTATCATAAGCGATAAAATAAGAAGTAAGAAGTAAAAAAAAAAAATCGGTGTTAACACAAAATGTATCCTTTGGGTTTTTGTTAATTCTGGAGTGCCTAAAATCTATTTGAGCCTAAAAACATATCTTTATCTCTAGCTTAGAATAACGAGACACTCCTTATCTAAGACTTTATTCCTGGAACTAGAAGAACAGAATATTTACTGTTTTAAGAAACGCAAAAAAAGAAAACAATCAAGATATAGAAAATATTAAAGGATTTAATAATTAATTTTGTACTGAATAAATGAAAAAAAATTTTTTAAAGTAAAATACGAAAGAAGCATTATCAGCTCATCTTTTTCTTTAAGCTTAGAATCGACAAAACAGTATTTTTATTGTAATGGAATCAACGACTATAATCAAACATATGCACAGTTTTTGTTTTTTTTACTTGATAAATTATTTAACTTTTTTTTTTGGAAATTTTACTTCCGTATCTGTTCGTCATTAATCTGTATCTATATATCTTTCAACGTTTAGAAAATATTTGATTGAATCCGTGGAAATTGTTTTCTTACGTACTAGCTGTCCCTGCCAGTGTTTCCCCGGTATATAAAGTTGTGGAGAAATAATTTAATTAAAACAAAAATGACGACAGACAACCCAAAGTACTAAAGAACTCTTATATCTTGATCTCCAAATATTCCAGTCACAAAACAAACTGCAGCTGAATGAACCATACAAATAGCACTCGGAATGTTTAAAAGGCACGAAATATAAAGAATATGCGATAAGAGGGCGCTTGCAACATTAATTCATGCACACACGTTTGCACGTGTGCAAAACTAGAAGAAATTAAAGATCAAATAGAAAAAAAAATTAAATTTTGACGAATAATTTGAAAAAAAAACAAAACGATCGAATGACGCGCCATTTTTGTTAAATGCGTCTTATCGATTTTCCCGTCGCCAAGGAGTGTCGCGTAAATACAATATCCAGAATTAAAAAATAAGTTTGTGTACAAAAAGATCGTGCGGTTTGTCTAATCCAAATACATTAACCAAATTTGCGCAAATGCTGCATGGAAATTCTCAAGCTTAAACAAATACAATAAATTCGTAAACCAACGAACAACGACATATACAGATTTGTGTGAGCTTTATAGCGTAAAAGAACAGGAAATTCTTTATCTTTTCGTGTTTTTAATATAAATTTTTATTCACGAGGTGTGGGCACGCGCTGTCTATTTATTTAAATTTGACTGTATACATTCTGGAACAAGATGGCTATTTATTTAAATTTGACTATACATTCTGGACAAAGATGGCTATTTATTTAAATTTGACTATACATTCTGGACAAAGATGGCTATTTATTTAAATTTGACTATAAATTCTGGACAAAGATTGCTATTTATTTAAATTTGACTGTATAAATTCTGGACAAAGATGGCTATTTATTTAAATTTGACTGTATAAATTCTGGACAAAGATGGCTATTAATTTAAATTTGACTGTATAAATTCTGGACAAAGATGGCTATTTATTTAAATTTGACTGCATAAATTCTGGACAAAGATGGCTATTTATTTAAATTTGACTGTATAAATTCTGGACAAAGATGGCTATTTATTTAAATTTGACTGTATAAATTCTGGACAAAGATGGCTATTTATTTAAATTTGACTGTATACATTCTGGACAAAGATGACTATTTATTTAAATTTGACTGTATAAAATCTGGACAAAGATGGCTATTTATTTAAATTTGACTGTATAAATTCTGGACAAAGATCGCTATTTATTTAAATTTGACTGTATAAATTCTGGACAAAGATGGCTATTTATTTAAATTTGACTGTATAAATTCTGGACAAAGATGGCTATTTATTTAAATTTGACTGTATAAATTCTGGACAAAGATGGCTATTTATTTAAATTTGACTGTATAAATTCTGGACAAAGATGGCTATTTATTCAAATTTGACTGTATAAATTCTGGACAAAGATGGCTATTAATTTAAATTTGACTGTATAAATTTTGGACAAAGATGGCTATTAATTTAAATTTGACTGTATAAATTCTGGACAAAGATGGCTATTTATTTAAATTTGACTGTATAAATTCTGGACAAAGATGGCTATTTATTTAAATTTGACTGTATAAATTCTGGACAAAGATGGCTATTTATTTAAATTTGACTGTATAAATTCTGGACAAAGATGGCTATTTATTTAAATTTGACTGTATAAAATCTGGACAAAGATGGCTATTTATTTAAATTTGACTGTATAAAATCTGGACAAAGATGGCTATTTATTTAAATTTGACTGTATAAATTCTGGACAAAGATGGCTATTTATTTAAATTTGACTGTATAAATTCTGGAAAAAGATGGCTATTTATTTAAATTTGACTGTATAAATTCTGGACAAAGATGGCTATTTATTTAAATTTGACTGTATAAATTCTGGACAAAGATGGCTATTTATTTAAATTTGACTGTATAAATTCTGGACAAAGATGGCTATTTATTTAAATTTGACTGTATAAATTCTGGACAAAGATGGCTATTTATTTAAATTTGACTGTATAAATTCTGGACAAAGATGGCTATTTATTTAAATTTGACTGTATAAATTCTGGACAAAGATGGCTATTTACATAAGATTTCTTTTATTCTGTTTAGATTGTGTGATATATTCGCTTAATCATACTTCAAACATTTTAAATAAATTCATGGATTTAAAACATTCCTCTTTGCTTTTTATTTTTCTCGATTCTCAGCCTCACACTCGAACACACATAACGTGTGCGCTATTTCTTTTATGTCGATCCTAAACTAAAAGTACTGGCGCTACCAGATTAAGCTGTCTGAAGTTATTGACTTCCTGACTAAAAATGCACCAAACAGTAATGTTTTATTTTTTTTCTTTATAAAACTCAATCATGTTCTGCAAAATCCAAAAAAAAAACCAATTTTAAACCAAACATTTGAAGATATAAACAACTTGAAGCATAAAGCTTCTACCAAAATGACCTGATTCGGCATTAAATAACCCGAAAAGTGTTGATATGCCATAAAATAAAACAACCAAACCAAACACCAGAAATAAATATTTAAAGATATAAAGAACTTGAAGCATAAAAAGTTTTACCAAATGACTAGATTCGGCATTAAATAACATGAAAAGGGTTGATATGCCGTAAAACAAAACAACTAAACCAAATATTTGAAGATATGAAGAACTTGAAGCATAAAAACTATTCAACTGACTTAAGACTCAAATGACGGATATTTCCTTCTAGATTCATGGCATGAAATGACCTTTAGGATATCTTACCTAAACTAAAAGAAAAATGGCAATGTTTCTCTTTAGATAGTCTGTCATCCCTCTTTGTAAAACTAAATGATAACAACTTACAGCAACATGTTGACGAGAGGGGGGGGTACCAATAGAATTAGAGAAACCACGAGATTAAATAAAAAACCGTTTGAATGGTAGTCACATGACTAAAACATACTCAAATCGGAAGTTTTCTCGTCGATGAAAGATTATCTTGTGAGGTGTCAATACATTGGACAAAATGGACCATCTGTTTGGAAATTAGATCACTCCTTGCTGAAATCCTTCTTACAAGAATGCGATTCAAACACTTTAACTCGAAACAAATTTAATGCCTCCGATTCACAAAATGGATGCAACAGAACGTCTTCTCCGTTTTAAAAGAATGAAACCTCTAGGAAGCTTATTTCATTATAAAATCGACGATGATTACACCCAATACAAACTATTCTGGATTCAGCGTGCTACGGCTAAACTCGGCAATAGAAGAACGAAACATTCCTCACCGGAAACTTTATTCCCAGAACAAGAAGAACAGAACATTTAATTTCTAAGAAACAAGAAAGAGGGCCAAAATTAAAATATATAAAATACATACAATATGAAAGTATTTAAGAATTAATTTATAGTGAACAAGAGAAAAGAGAAGAAATTAAAAAAAAAAAAAAAGGAAAATATAAAAGAAGCATTACCGGGGTGTTTTTTTGTTCGTTTAGCTTAGAATCGACTAAACTAAGTATTTCATTGTAAAAGAAAATCGCAATGATTACGATTCAGACGCACACGCACACATGTAAATGTTTATTAATTTAATTTTTCTATGAAATTTTATTTGTTGAAAACTAAATCGCCCAATAATTGTAGAATATTTTACAATACGAGTATTGTCGGATTTTATGCCGACGAAAAAGGGGAGGGGGCGGCTTTAGGCAACTCGAAACGTAAAACCCGTACTCGACGTGAAAGGAAAAAAACACTAAAATCCTTACCTTTTGGGAAGACTTCTTCACGACTGTGGGTTAAAACTTTATATAAGTTTGCAACGAATTGCCTCGTTGCTTACAACAACGACACGTCCTTGTAACGGTAACAAAGGTAGTTTCAAAGTAACAATAATAGACACGTTTGCTTTGTCTTACAATAAAAAAAATGAAGATCAAAGGTTCTCAGTTTACGGCTGCTCTGTAGGGGTGTTTTATAGTGTTTACGGACTATTCTATTAAACTTAACATCCAATCCGCTTGCGTGGACAACGACACTACACTATAAAGTTAGTCGGTCTGGCAGTTTAAGATCTTTAGTCACTACACGGACGACTGCCAAACAGGATTCCATTGCTCCCCCCTTCCACATCGAGTTCTGGTAAGTAAAATTTCTACAGTATATGAAACGATCTTGTCTTTGGAAAGAAACCGTAACCCGAAGAACACGTTCTGTGCGCCACAGTAACCTCTCTCTTTCTCTTTCTGTTTCTCTTTCCCTTTCCCTCTCTTTCCCTTTTTCTCCCTCTTTCCTTTTCTCTCTCTATAGGAAGTTTGTTTGTCCTTATTTGTGATTGGCTAATAAACATAGATGACTATCCATTGAAAAATAGTGGTGTTTATCATGAACTTTATCTTACTAACGGATATATTATGTAATCGATGAAACAGATTGAAATTCCCTTTTATGTGAATAACATGGATTGAAAAGTCCGTAATTCACTGTCCTGAATGAATCAAAACTAAATTTGGCAAATGCAATGTTATTTAGATCTGATATCGAGAATCCGACCAACCTTTCTGTATATAGTAGTAACTAGTAACAATAGTATGAAAGAAAAAAGAAAACGATTTATTTTGTTAACACTATTTTGTAAGCGAAACGGGATCAAGGATTTCATTCGTAATTTAGTCGAGATGGGAAGTATTCATTTCTTTTTAGTTTGTGGCAAAAGTTGTGCGCCTGGTGAGTTAACATATCTTTCTTTCTAGATGTTTTATCTCTAAAAGAGAAACGAGGTAATCGAATTTGCTCGTCGGAATAACCGCTTCCCATTCTCCAAGAATAATGGTAAAATGATGATCTATATTATTTTCTCGTTAGTTAGGTCTTTATTCTACATTTTTCATCTTCTTCCTTGGAATAGTATTTTTTTGCTGATGAGTCTTCAATTGCATACATCGATGTAACTATGTTTCGGTATTTCTTAGATTATGATTAGTAATTTGTATATTTGTATCATTCAGCCTACTGTTATCTTGGATGTTATTCTCACAACGTTTCGACCGATGTAACCTCCGCCCTTCTTCAGGTGCATCTTGTCGAACTCTGGAATCTGTACCAGAATTTCAAACTGAATATCCACGCGAGTAACTTCCTTTTTGTCCATGAGCCATGACCGGATAGAAGTCTTCAGTAATTCTTAATTATATTCTTAGTATCGCTTTTAGTGAGGATTGAACCGTTATCCCAAGAATACTGTAACTTCGAACAGATTATAACTTAGTACTTTATAAGAATAAAATTAAGAATTACTTCAGACTTCTACACGGTAATGGCTGACAGAATGAGGACAATCTACCTCCGTGGATATAAATAACGGGTTCATTTAAAAATGCTGTACATATTCTCGTGTTCGACAAGAAAAACCTGAAGGTCAAAAGTTACATCGCTCGAAACGTTGTGAGAATAACATTCAAGATGCGAACACTGGTCCGAATAATCTAAACGATACAAATTGATGTAACTTTTAAAACCTCTTAAAATTTTTCGTTGCGAGGTAAATATTCGATTCTAATCAAGAACAAAATAGGTACTGGTACAGCTTTTGAACCAGATAAAAACCCGAAGTGTTTTTTTACCCTAACCTAACCCTAAATTAACCCTAAACTTACTATAAACTAACCCTAAGCTGAACATAACCTCACCCTAAATTAACCTTGAACTAACCCTAAATTAACCCTAAACGAACTTAACCCAAAGCTAACCCTAAATCAACCCTAACCTAACACTAAGCTGAACATAAACTCACCCTAAATTAACGTTGAACTAACCCTAAATTAACCCTAAACGAACTTAACCCCAATAAACACTTCCATAACTCAACCCTAACCCAACCCTAACTCAAAACTAACCCGTAATTAACCCTAAACTAACTTACCCTAAATCAACCCTAAGCTAAACCTAACCTAGTTTGTTTTTATCTGATACAAAAGCTGTAACAGTACCCAAAATAGGTATAAAAAATACAACGCTTCCCCCAGACAGGATAATTCTTACACCAATAAACTGTTATATGCAACAATAACAACAATTTCTTAGACGGCAAAAATCTAACCAACATGAACGATAGAACGAACTGCAAACAGTGGTTGCATTCACTTTCCGACTAATTATGCACATTAAATGAGTTCTGACACGAATAAATGCATTTTTTTAAAGCAGACTTCATTTTTATTTTACTTTTGTTCATCTCAAAGAAAGCATATTGTTGTTGATGCGTAAGGAGATACTGTGACATTGACCGGATTTATAGGAGACAAACTGGGTGGGAGTTGGATAGCAAGATGTTTGCTTACATTTTATTTAAATTTCTGCGTGTTGGTACGGTTGGTGAACAGTGAGCAGGAACAGAATTCGAAACGCAAACGGTCCGAATAAAAAGTAAAAACTCTTCCGGCATCCAATGGTTGCTACAGTGAAAGAGTGATTTTGCTACTAGCCGGGAGATTTTCGTTCAGGAAGTAAAGTGCAGCAAGTTCATCGGAGCACATTCCGTGAAAGTACTTGTACGACAAGTACAGGGGTGCAACACTGCGGCGAAGTGATAGATGCTGGAACTTGGAAGACTGTGCGAGACCTATTAAGTTAAAAATTCTTTTTTGTACACTGTCCAAGAGGAAGAGACTAGTGGTTGGTGCACCAGCCCAGATATGGCAACAATACTCCATGCAGGGGCGAATAGTAACTTTATGGAGTTTTTTCTATAATAATAATAATTTTATATTAAGTTTCTGTCTGTCACGTTTGCCCACTTTCACTATATATTGCTTATCACCGCTTATAATTTTATTCAATATCTATAATTCTCTCTTCTGTCTCTCTTTCCACTCTCTTTCATCAGTTTCTTAAGTCTAAGCTGTTAGACATGAGAAAAAGTTTTAGATACAGATTTAAAAAAATATTTTTCTTATGTTCATTGGTTGAAAATACACACTGGCCATAGATGCAAAGGACTAATTTAGTGCCCCATTTCGGGGAGCTGGATTTCCATTCATATTAAAAGCCGACCTTGTGTATAACTGTGTCCTCGTGGGGAGGTAAGTAAATAGGGACGAATTTCAATTATATGTCAATTGTGAACTAGACGTAAAGATTGACTGCTTAAAGAAGATCTCTGTCGGAATTCAGGATTAAGTTGGCTATCACCCAATCGAGGATAAGGGTTCAAGAGATTTTCAGTTGAACGATGAAACGCCACCACGAGAAGATTGGAATCAGTAGGTGGAATGGGCAGAAGATTACTTAAGAGGAATTGCTTATCAAAGAGGACGACTCCACAAGTATTTGTTTACATTAGATTTGAAGACGACCATGTTTTAGTCGGTTGGGAAGCAGCCTCGTGCTATTTTGTTCCACATATAGATGTTCTAAGAAAGAAAATGCGTTCATGGAAGTTTCTACTGGTTTTTAGTATAGATAGAGAGAACGGAAAAGTTCATTCCTGTGGTTGTAGTTAGGCGAGTTCTTGCTGTGGATGTTTAGATCAGTGCGACATCATAGTTTAATATGTTTCTCATGTTCATTGGTTGAAAATACACATTGGCCATAGATGCAAAGGACTAATTTAGTGCCCCATTTCGGGGAGCTGGATTTCCATTCATATTAAAAGCCGACCTTGTGTACAACTTTGTCCTCGTAGGGAGGTAAGTAAATAGGAACGAATTTCAATATGAGAGCTTAAAGAAGATCTCTGTCGGAATGCAGGACTAAGTTGGCTATCACCCTCAGCCGAGTAGCTTTAGAGAAAAGGTTTAACGTCGTGAGGCAGCAAGTCTCCGATGAACTAATGCAGACATCGCTTAAGATGCATTTCATATACACAAACGAAATACTGGTGATGAAATATGTTTAGATTCAGACAAGTGATCATTTTAAAACATTGTCTCGTTTAGGCATTTTGCACAGGGGAAGATACACACTCATCTCGTTGACCTTTGAAAATACAGCCAGTATGGTCATCTCCTGTAATGTTCTGACAAAACACACACACTAAAAAAAGCTTTCAGCAGTCATTTATACACGAACATACAGTTATTTAATAATAAATATTTATTGTCTACGTACGTACACGTTTCATCCTTGCGGAATCATCAGTGTACAGATAACTGTTCAAACAGTCGCGCAATTTGAACTCCGGAACGAGTGTCACCTTTAACTCCAATTCCGAACGCTCCAACCAATAAAGCTACTTTCAACCGTTACGAAACACATAAGAAATAAATCTTAAATAAAGGGTTTTTCGAATTACCTTCATTCCGTGAGTCGCTGCTGATTTAACAGCAGTTACATGAATGACCTATTTTGTATCGATATACGTGACTGGCAGTGAGTTGTGATTCAACTTGTCGATTGTGTAACCACTTAAGTTGTGAGACCATTGTTTATTTCGTGAGGAATGGTGATTCCGTTTGCTTATTCTATTTCAGGATGATTAGGCCAGACGAATTACTCTTCCAAGTACGTTGTCAATCTGATTTTCTTCTTGAGCTAACCCCAAGACTAAAATTGACTCTCCCAGCTAAAATTTCAAATGGGTTGTCAGAGCCTTTTCTAAGCAGTAAACAGACGTCGTTTCGAGCTTTTTACTCGCATCAATGTGAGGAAGTGATAATTTCAGATGATAGTAAGACGCGAACCCAGTTCACACAACCACCTTTTGCTCCACACGCTTTCACTCTATCCTCGTGGCGATAGGAAATTGACACGTGATACGGAGAATTTAAGTTATATTTATGCCGATTATAGCATAAACATCAACACCAATTAAAGAACTCAACGAACTTACCCGGAGTCTTGCTTAATAGCTAAGTGAATGGCTATTTTAAATATCTCCTAACAGTGCTCAACTTAAATTTTCTTAAAGTGGCATTAATAATAATATTTATGAATAAATATTAAATTATCTTTACCTACAGATGTAGACGCGTATGTAAATTAGATGATGCTAAAAAGTCACTCTTTCTATCAATGCTCAGGGAGACATTAAGGTATCAGAAAATGGTTGAATCAATATAGTGATAAGAGGCGAGAGAAATACATATAGCAATGACAGAAATTGGTGACTTGTTCAGTTAATTATAAATTACGGCTAAATATAAGAATTATAATGGGATTTTTTTTTTTTTAAACATAAATTTATCCTAGAACTAAGGTATATTTTAGCCTGTATTTTATATTAGTAAACTATATAGAAAAAAGTTTGGTGTGTGGAGGGGGTGAGAAGTTGATTCACTCACATTTAGTATAATAGCTTCTGCTTGAATTCTGTAGCGTCTTTTTTCATATTTTTCTATACTAATGAGTTGTCACTTAACAAAGCCAAAAGAAAACTTAAGGATGATGGTCAACAAAATTGTCAGTTAAGCCTTTTGGCTGAGAAGAAAGTGTAGTATCTGTTCTGATGGATGCTACACCCTATAGACCGGTATCGTCTTGGCGTTCGGGCCTTCATTTCGTCGGTCTGTGGGTTTGTCCTGTGCAGTTCTAGGAAGTCCACCCTCCCAGGCTTTGCCTCCCCTCTTTGGGGTGGAGTAGGTTTATCGCTTACTGCCTGAGGCGCCCCTACCGGGGAATGCCGACGGGGCTGCCCAGGCATTTTTTGTAGGTCAGTGCTCAGCTTCTCGGGCGCTGGCTTTTCAAATCCCACTTTCCCGACCTTGTGTCACATCTTACCGCTGTGGGAGGAAGATAAATAACATTGTCAGTTGAGTGATGAACAATATTATGAGAGGATTAAAAACGATATATGGAATAGCCCAAAGTTGTATTACTGAAGAGGACAACCCAAGAAGTATTTTTTTACATTGAACTTGAAGATGACCAAGTTGTAGTCTGCAGGGAAGTAGTTTTGATCACTCATTATTAGTTTAGCTCGTATCAGAAATCACGTTTGTTGAGTGAATTAAATTAGGGTTATCATAGTTCACAAATACTTTCCACGAAGTGCAACATAGCTTCTGTTACTTTTCCCAGTGTGTGTGTGTGTGTGTGGCAGGCATGCGATGATCGACTGCTGCGAAAATGTTGACGTTTACAACATTTTGGTGAATGGATACGTTTTTTATTCCAATCAAGGGAGGCGCGAGTGCACTTTATCCCTTAATAGACTTCAAAAACGGCCTATGCTAGAAATCTCATTTCTTTGATCAATCATAACTCAAAAACCAATAAAGCAAATTAGTTAAAACTTTGCACAACATTTTTATTTGATAGGTTCTATAAGTGTGTAGAATTTCAGCATCATTAGTCAAGGCAACCCAGAGATCCAGAAAGGTCAGGAGTGATGTTGTGTTATACGTGTGTACGTACGTACGTATGTGCCACCCTGTATCTCATCAACTATTTGATGGATTCAGCTGATTTTTGGCAGAGATAGAGGTTCTAGAGTTGATGGCATT
Source organism: Sepiola atlantica (assembly GCA_963556195.1). Lineage (NCBI taxonomy): Eukaryota > Metazoa > Mollusca > Cephalopoda > Sepiida > Sepiolidae > Sepiola > Sepiola atlantica. The sequence continues at coordinate 175,561,899 of OY744520.1, read as the reverse complement.
TTAATTTCAGTTTACCATATACCTTAGTTTTCCAGAAAATTCCAAAAACCTTAAAAATGACCATTGTATACAAAAGTAGTGACATTCCATGATAAATGCCAGTATACTGAAATCATATGCACTTAATAGGGTTAAGATGAAAATTCATATACACTAAATGTACAAAAGCAAGGAAATTCCCAAATTTTTACACTTTTATTGTCATTAAGGGTATGCGAGCACAACAGGGCTATGTATTTTACTGGTAGGAATTTTTCTTCAGCGCACCTCACACACTTCATCTACTCATGCATGGAGATTTATACCTTAGTGATGTGATAATGAAATGGTTTGGTTGATATGTAGCCATACCCTTAATGACAATAAAAGTGTAAAAATTTGTGAATTTCCTTGCTTTTGTACATTTAGTGTATATGAATTTTCATCTTAACCCTACTAAGGGCATATGATTTCAGTATACTGGCATTTATCATGGAATATAAATAGGTATCAGACACACATACATATATATTACATAAAGTTGGGTAGGTTGACGTGTTTATATATTGGTATGTAAAGATGTCACTCTATAACTAATTAACCGATCATTATGAAATTTGGAACACAGCTGCTCTGCTTAATGGTCTAAAGGTGGGGTTTATGTAGTACTAGACGATTACCGGCCCATTACTCTGCTAAACACAGAGTTAAAGATTTTGGACAAGATCCTATCGAACCGGTTGCAGGGTGTCATCGGAGAATTGGTCGAACTTGAGCAGAACTGTGAAGGGGAGATCGATTCAGAACAACTTGCACCTCATTCGTGCGATCATAAAGGGGGTAGAAGACGACACAGAAGCTGCGATGATCAACTTGGATTAGACATCAATTAATAAATATTCGCCAATCTTTGAAGTATTTTAAAGAGTTTTAGAGGGCATAATATGGGTACAACCTCCAATTTAAAAATTCAAATATTTTATATTTGCATTAAATTTAATTCATAATCATTAGACACCAATGAAGCAAGATTCCTAGGATTTCAATTTATTAAGTTTATGACTTTAATTTTGAACATTTTTTAGAATCAAAATCATGGATTTGATCAAAATTGGATTAAGGATTATAGACATACGGTTTAGTATCAATATATCTCAATTTTAATCTTAGTAAGTGGGCATAAAGCAGGTATTATTCTAGTATATATGTGTGTATATATATATAGAGAGATTTTTAAAAATTAATTTATAAACTAATTTTGGTGTATACAGATTTTTATAATTAATTTAAAAAATTGATTTTTTTGTGTCCATAAAAGTTAGACATGGACACGCGTTTCTGGCTATAAACCGTCATCAGCATGCCTCCCAGGACAGGGATCGAACCTTTGATGTTATATTCGTAGACTAGCGCTCTAACCACTAGAATAACCTGCCCCATTCGTACACAACATCTTATCGCCTATAATGCTACGTAGATTATTTGTTATTGTTTTATTATTACTAATTTATTTTCTTTGTTTTAAGAATATGCAAATAAGCGCTCAGGATGACGAAAAAAAACGCACTGTAAAAGAACCCCGGTCGCTATCACCAGTAACAAATAATCTAATATTTAGCCTGACGATTCCCCCGGGGATGAAACACGGGAGCCTCTGTGTAGCTTGATTGCCATATATATTTTCATTGCTTACTATCTAGCTCTACTTACGTATCGAGCACTGTTAAAGTAAATACTGAAAACTGACACATAAAAAATTATATCTCCTTATAATATTTTATGTGGATACATGAAGTACTAATATATATATATATATATATATTATATAACCCTCCAGGAATATTTTAATTTTAATATGGCATCAAAGATGATGACACCGGCTTCAAAGTATTTTGAATGCAGCTTGTTACATGAAATGATGGTTTCCACTTGGCTAATACGCAAGATTCTTCCCTAAAAAGGATCAAATCCTCCCAAGAAACCGATTATCATAAATCTATGCTGTATATTTCTCCTGCATTCTAATAGTTGTCAAGTTGGCTGAGACAGCTAGGTCGTTGAACTTTTACAGTCTGTGGTGACTGCAGGTTCAGGGGTTCGAGCCTGAAAGTTGATACGTTAGTTGTGTAAAGACACACTGATGAATCTTTAAAAGACGAAACTCGTGTGTGTGTAAGAGAGAAATAACCGCATTCTTTCGTCCTATGCCTGGTTTGTCGTCTAAGTAAAAGTAAATTGTCGACCATAGTTGAGGGCGACCAGAATGTCCCCTTTTAATTAGCTACTATACTAAGATATAAGGGAGGGCGCCACTTTTCCCCCAATACAACCCCATTTACCCTTGATCTTTACCTTATTATGCTGAGTGTTTAGCAAGGTGAACCAAGTACTCTTTTTTAAGTCTTTGGTATGACTCGACCGAGGATTGAACCTCAGTCTCTCGATCCATTAGCAAACACTTTTATCATTCTGCCAAATGGGATCTACTCATATTTACCAACCTCTCCAGGAAGGCAAGATGTGAAAAATTATCGAGCTTAATGTGAGGAAGACCATGAGTATTACATCGGTGCTAGGCGCCAGTAACGAATACCCATGAAAATTGCCTGAATATAACCGGTCGGTATTCCTCGATCGGCTATACCCCTTTTCAGGGAGGAGACGATGGAGGGGTAACCTCTTTGCTCCCTCGAACGGATGTAATGCCTCGAAGGGTATCCTCTTGGGCGTTGAGAAGCGCCAGCACACGTACAACACTCTAATCAAACCCCGAGGGCAATAAAAAAGAAATTCCATACCACTCGTTCACCCATTCACTATGTCTTTTTTTTATCTACGTCAAGTAAATTAACTCCTTATGCATCATATAAGGCTCATGTCTAGTTTATGTATTTTATGACATGTCATGTTTGCAGATACACTATTTTATTATGAATGATATTTTTACTACACAAACTGGACTTGTATTATGACTATCTAAGTCTTTTCTAAAGTGTCTTGTTACCGAAGTAGAACCGCGAGAAACATGTTTTATCTTACACCAACATGGCTACACGGCGTTGCTCGGGTGAATGGACAACAAATTAGAAGAGGTAAAAACAGTACCATTTTTCTTTTCAAACTTATATCTACCTCTCTCTATTCCCCTCTCTCTATCTATCTCTACCATCACCAACTCTCCCCCTCCCATTTCTCACTGCCCCAGCCTTCGCTAGCATATACCATTTATGAAATTTAATACTTTATCATGATATCTTCTATATTGATGCTATTGAACACTTTTGGATTCAGCATATACCACTTAACAAATTTAATACTTAATACAATATTACAAAAAATGTGTCCATATTCTGTCTTAGGCAATGCGGAAAACGAATATCTCCACTTTGTGTGTGTTTTGTATGGTTTCTGACTTTTAGCTGGAAACACACACAACTGTCTTTTATATAATACTAGCGGAACCCGTCGCCCCGGCGTTGCACGGGAGAAATTAGTACCTATTGCATGACGTCGAATAAAAAAAACGGCCTATAGTTCTTTCTCCACCCCCACTCCTATACCGTGTTGGCGAATGTTTTAAATTACAAAAAAAAGAAAACGTGGCAGAGTAGAATGGGATCGAACGCTGAAACTGGCGATCATTGAATCTCCCTTCTTACCCAATGCGCCACGGTTACGAATTAAAAATACATGTGAAAATAGGCTAATAACGCTATGCTTGTTTATTGACTGGCGTGTTATGTTAACATTTACATTCTGCCGACCAAATGGAAACTTCAACAATGACACGGTGTAGGTCATTTTTTGATAAAGTAATTTCATTTGGGCAATTTTTCGATAATATGCGTGTTTAAAGTGTATGATTTTGAAAATGTAAATGTATCCGCATCTACTAGTATCTTGGTGCTTATTGAATTAAATAGGAAGTCGATTCGATCAAGAAATTTTAGCCGCCATGTTGAATCAATAAATGTTGCAGGAACTGTGTTCGTTAATTTCATTCGCTTAATTCTGGAATGAATTTAAATGTGGAAGGTTGAATTAGATAGAACGTAATCTGATATTCACGAATAATCATCGGAGTGTAAGGGAGCGGTTAAGTTTTTGCGTATTGCTTAATATTATGTAGTAAAATAATGCCAGACAAATACGAAATAACAATGGGTGCTTTATGAAAATTATACTGTGTTTATTAGTTCCCGGTGTTGATGAGCTGGTGATACCAGATCAGGCTGCCCTGTGGCTCCCTGAGACGAAATTCACCTACATTGACGTTTTTTGTTTTTTTGTTGTTTTTTTTGTAAAACTTAATTATGTTCTACAAAACCAAAAACAAAAACAGCCCCTCTCCCTTTCTCCCTCCCCTTTTTTATTTTATTTTTAGAACTTGAAGCATAAAAACTTTTACTATAATGACCAGATTCGACATTGAATAACCCAAAAAGGGTTGATATGCCGTAAAACAAAACTACCAAACCAAAAACGATGATTAAACATTTGAAGATATAAAGAACTTGAAGCATAAAAACTTTTACTATAATGACCAGATTCGACATTGAATAACCTAAAAAGGGTTGATATGCCGTAAAACAAAACTACCAAACCATACCAAACCGGTGTTGATGAGTGTAGTCACAGTACAGAATTGTTAGGGAGAAAAGTTTTTACTACCACCTATATGGAGTTGGTATTTCGGAGAGTCGTGGCGGCCGGGCCGAATGTAATATTCAGTGTTAGTTTGGAAAGAAGAATAAGAGATATACTAAAACACGCTCGAGTGAATAAGTGCAATGTAATTGTGAGTTCAGTAGCCCGTGATGCATGTGGTTATTTTCCTATTCTCTGAGAAGGAACAGGGGAAAATACGTCTCTACTTTATATATTAGAAGAGACTAGTTGTCGCAACCCTTAATAGAACATATGACACCAGTGACCCATGGGCTTTGACTGTTATATATATATATATATATATATATATGATATTTGGAGGACCCTTTTTAGGGTTCTTGTTTTTGTAGTCGATTTTTTGGGAGAACCAGTTTTAAAGAAACATTTTAAAGAAAACAAGTTTTTGGCAAACGCAAATGCGAATGATCGAGAAAAATGTTATGATAAACACAAGCAAAATAAGTTCAAAAACATAAGTTATCAAAAAACAAATATATATATATATATATATATATATATATAATTTATTTAGATACTGTATATTACATATTTCAGCAATATGTAATATACAGTATCTAAATAAATTATATTAGCTCTCTATTTATATTAGCACTTTATTTAGTTTCTTATCATATACAACCTGACACACACACTATATATATATATATATATATATATATATATATATATGAGAGAGAGAGAGAGAACTGAAGGATGAGAGTAATCCGACGTAATGGGAAATGAAAAAGGATAAACCAAGAGATATTTTTTTATATATTCATCAACGTTTCGTCTTTATTGTAAGACTTCCTCAGGATGATAATTTTAAGAAAAATGTCATGCAAGTACATCGAAATATTGGATTGACATGATGGGTTGATGAGATATATATTAAAGGAGGAAGTTTACATAGAATGTTTGTTCATATTTTGAGAGTCCTTGCAGAGCAAAGTGAATTCATACTCTGAGCTAATTAGGAAGTTTGAGTCGATTATTTAAGGGCCGTGAATAATCAACGGGTCAGAAAAATCGTAATCAAAACTTCCCCACACAGTTAATAACTTTTAATCAAATGTAAATTTTATAATAAAAGCAATGTTCATTTGATGCATATAGTTTTCTTTGTAGAAAACTTCAGTCAGAAATGTTAAAATAAATACGTTTATACGTTTGTTTACAATCAGCGTAAATCAGCAGACGACATTGAAGGGGATTCAAACAGTATGTGTCGCCTTTAGTATGCGTATGACAGTGTGAGTTGAGAATTTTAGCAAGAAATGGGGCGAGGGAAAATAGGGTGTAATATGAATGTTAGCAGTGTGTTGGAATTTTTGTTTCAACATTATATTAAAGGAAAAATCTGGCCGTATACGGGATCGAGGTGGATCCAAAAACGCAATTTCGATGAATTCAGTAAATCCTCTGATTTGTTCAAAATATTATTTATTTTTATTAATTCAGATGGATGTGTGCGTGAGGCCGTCTGCGCAGAAACGGTTTTAAGCACTTTTATTTTGACCACCGAAGGGTACACTTCGCCGTTATATATATATATATATATATATATATATTGTAAGAAAAAAAAAGAAAGTGATACATACCGTTGCTGGAGCCGACCTTCAAGTGGGGTGGGGAAACACCAACAAGAGCAGAAAATAAGAGGTGATACTTATGTGTTAAGATGGGGGTGGCAGGTTGTTAGAAACCTATAAAAAGAGGTTCTACCTCTCAGTTGAGTGTTGTGGTGTCAAGAGTGAACAGGTTCAGTTGATAAGAGTGTTCAGCTGTGTTCAGTCCAGTTGATGAGAGCTGAAGTGTTATTGTGTTCCAGAGCTTGGAGGAGACCAGAATTAGTACAGAATTCGACTCACTATAGACCAAACACTGGATCGTTACTCCTGCAGAGAAACCCGTTCTCTGCCCCATTACATATTGTTACCGGACCTATTGGTTGGGTCGCTAAGGGAGCAATTCCTTTTGCAACCCACCCCCAACTGCTGCCTCGGCCCCTTTCAGGGTATTGACTTTGAAGTGGATCTTTTCTTACATAGGGATTTAATCCCAACAATATATATATATATATATATATTTATATATATATCAATAGACTGCTTCGCTGTATCAGCTCTTCAGTGCGGCTAGACCAGAACACATAACAAGCCAAGAATTGAACCTACAACCATTTAGTCGATATCGACAGCTCTAATGATTAGGCCATGGGACGGGCACTGCTGATAAATGATATCGACAATGTTTTTATATAGACATTGACCGCTACTTCAGTGCTCAATTTGTTTATTTACAAAGAGCTTTGCATTATGCTAAATTGTAGAAGGCGATATTATTAACGACACTGCTCAACCCGAGAAAGGAGACTATACAAAACGTCTAAACCCGGAGGGTCTATCTAGTATACAACTAAGACATTGTTTATCTTGTTTGTTTCCGTGCATATTGAACGGCACCATAAACTGATGACGTCATCCACTAAAACAGATTGAAAACATCGGAAAGAGATCCTTTATGACGCCATAAAAGCAGAAGTGAGAAAAGGACGAAGTCATCCATTACTAAGAACATATACGACTAGTAACTTGAAGGGTTATGGATCGTCTATGTCGACAATGACATATATATAATAATAATAATGATATTTGTAAATACATATTAAATTATTTATACCTACATTACGCTCTCAGCAGTGTAGGAAGTGACAATTTTAGATCGTCACAGAGCGTGAACCCTGTTCACAGACAACCAAGACTCTGCACGCTTTCTCTCTATCCCCACGGCCATCAAATTATCACGTGATACAGGAGAAATTAAGTTCAATTTATGCCTAAATACAGCGGCAGTAAACAGCAGACAGTCTAGAACGTTATCGGAACCTTGCTTATAGCTAAGTGATAGTGCTCAACTTTAACTTCTTAAATAGGCTTTATTATGATAATAATAATAATATTTACAAATATATATAATATATACATGTGTGTGTGTGTATAGATGTAATCAGTCAATAGAAAATCATCAGCACACAAGTTGGAAAAGTACGATAATAGTAATGAATAAAAAAAAAACTGAGAATGAAGAAAAATAAATAAACGTGCCGAATTTGTTGGACAGTTTTAGAAGTAAAGTAAATCCCAATTTCAGTTTTTCTTTTTTTTTGTATAGTCTGTAGGAAATTTTCGCGAAGCATTCCCTTCTTCAAGCCTTCTATGAGGTGTAAACAGAGTTCTTGAAAATGGCGAACTAAAATTAATATTATTTTTATCATTTCACAAACCGGCAACCGGGGTTTGCCTATCAAGGTATTTTGTTTCCGGTACACATGTATCGGGAATGAAAAGAAAGAAAGGGAATAAGAAAAGAGGGGAGTTCTTAAGTTAAAACTGTCTGCTTGGTGAGTGTGTGTGGAGGTGTTCTCTTTGAACGTCGGCGATTGATTTGTCTCACACACATTTGGAAGCCGGAGAAAAGAAAGAAACAGAACATGAAGGGGAAAAGAGAAAAGAGAAACTAATGTCCACAGGATAAATACAATTATCTGCTGAATTAAAGTTCGTCTGATAGGCAATGTTTTTAGGGGTGTATATTTAAAATTCAGTGATTAGCAGCGTGTCTGTAAATAATAATATAAATATACGCACACACATCCATTATTGAATCACGCGACCAGTAGTGAATAGTTATATCTCTATGCTGATGGGTCCCGATTAAAAAGGGCGAAACGTATACGTACATAGATAATAAACAAAAACAAATATTTATTATTTGTAGCCCTAGAAAACCCTTTAGATGGGCACTGTAAGTGTAGTATTAACACAGAATTACGTCGCTAGCTATAAATGCATCGTTCCTTTCATTAAGTTGAACGCTCTTATGACGTCAAGTCGCTGAAATAAGTGTTAAAATGATCACTGTTTATTTAGCTATCCAGCGGTGGTTGAATGGTTCTAAGTGTCGGGATTTGAGTTGTAAAATACTCGAAGCCTGGGGGTTCGAATCACGCGACTAGTAGTGAATAGTTATATCTCTATGTTGATGAGTCCCGATTAAAAAGGACGGAACGTATACGTACATAGATAATAAACATATATATATATATAAATACACACATGCATACACATACCAATCTTTCAACTTGTATATAAATTGTACAGTGAACAATTGTCAATATCTAGTTAACAGAGGAGGTACGTGCATGCCTGTGAGTGTGTCTGCGCACGATAGAGAAGTTATAATAAGCAGTATTTAATTCAATTGATAATATTGCGCGTATATCTCGGTATTTTGAAGGACATATTTATTGGTGGTTTGGTGAAAAAAATTTATAGTGACCGGTATCTAAGTTTATCCCCTGTGTATGGGTGTTTAATTTGTGGATCCATTTTATTTCGTTTTTTTTTCTGCGGTGCTGTGTGGAATGGAAACCCAACGGCGTAAGTCACTTAAATAAATACATATCGTTGTTGTTTATAAAAAGTCTTTGTTTTCCTTTATTTGACGATTCTTTGTTAGAAAATTGTATACAAGCTGGGATTACAGTTTATGCGAAGACGCTTTCTATACAATTACACTTCGTCCCCATCTTACGCCATTGTCTCACGCGTCTTCACCGACAAGTATAAAAGAGAAAGGAGGAAACATTAATACTTTTCCGTAACCTCTCCTTCATCTATGCTTAGTGTCACGTCGTTCCCTGAGGTCAAATAAGGTCCAGCGTCGGAACACCTGTACCGACAAGCGGTCTGTCAATCACCACCTACGCCAAAGTCATAAGTCATGTATCATTCTGGAAGAGAGGGGCAACGTATTTCTACGCATGCTCAGACACCCCTACACCCCTGCCCCTAGTTTTGTTTTTAGTTTCGAATTCTGTTGAGCCGAAGACACACTGTCTCCTAGTTTTGTTATATTACGCCTTACGTCAGTAAATTATTGTTGCATTACACCTTACTGACGGGTGTATAAATCCTTTATACACCGGGTCGCCGCTCTCCTCGCCGTCGTGGTCGCTGCCATCATCATCACCACCATCGTCGTTAGGAACCAAAGTTGTTTTTCGTCTGTTGATACAAAACCACGCCGACACTTTCTGTTTAGTTTATAAAAGGTTTATTCTATTTAAAGACAGAAAACATCGGGAAGACAACGTGTTTGTGCGCGAGAGAGATAGAACAACAGATAGCCTCTCACTACACCAGCCACTCGACGCGTGCTGTCTCCATTTCGGGGTAGCACGCACACACGTCTCTTCTCGTTGAAATATCGCCAACTAAGTGAGAGATAGATAGCTTTACCTGGAAATCATGTGGTTTACCTAACTTACGCCCGGTGTCATTCTGATGAATATTACAAACAAATTAAAAATGTGTCCATATTCTGTCCGAGACAATGCTGAAAAATATATCGGCTTTATAGGTGTGTCTTGTGTAGTTTCTGACTTTTAGGTGGACACACACACATAAAACTCCCCTTTCTATAATAGATTAAAGAAGTAAATAGAAATCGTCAGCAAAATATTGTTGCGTTACGTCTTACTGCCAAGAAAAGGAATATGTCATCAAGACGATGTGCAAAAAAGCCTTTATCACAAATAATCGATAAGATGAGCTTTGTTACTGAATATTGTACTTTCTTCTCAAAATCGTTTCAGAGAGTTATTTGGTCGGAGGAGTCGTTGTTTTCTCTTGTTAGTGATTCTCCCGAACGGTTTCTTCAAAGATCAGGTGAGAGATTCAGGATCGATTGTCTTCAAACAGCCAAGCATGGAAATGGAGGAATTATGGTTTAGGTTGCATTTTCATAAATAGATATTGGAGAGTTGATTCTGTATAATATGAGCCTCAAAATAAAATAATATTTCAGCTTTGTGGGTGTGTCTTGTGCAGTTTCTGAATTTTAGGTGATAACTGCCCTTTTTTGAATAAAGTGAAAAGAAATCGTCAGTAAAATATTGTTGGATTACGCCTTACCGACAGGTGTATAACTCCTTTATACCCAGTGCCGCCGCTCTCGTCACCATCGTCGTTGTGAACCCAAGTTGTTTTTCGTCTGTTGATACAAAACCACGCCGACACTTGTGGTTTAGTTTATAAAAAGTTTATTTTATTTAAAGAGGGAGGGAGAGAGAGACTGACTGACTGACTTAGCCTGTCAAACTAAATCATCCTCTCGACGCGTGCTATCCCCATTTTGGGGCAACATGCACATGCGTCTTTCTTTGTTGATATCTCGCCAGCTGAGAGTGAGAAAGAGAGCTTCGCCCGAAAATCCCGTGGTTTACATAACTTCCGCTGGTGTTCCACTCTGACCCTTGACCTCTGAACTTTTCCACCCCAACACGACTAAAACTATGTAACAGTTTTCTGCGTTGCAAAGAGAAAAAACACCTTTTTTTTAAAGAAACGATTTACATAAAATCCTGTAATAAAATGTCTACAAGCATAAATAAAAAAAAACACTTTAATGAAAATAGTTTGATCCTTTTAAAGAAATATAACATAATTTCGAACCAGCGTCGAAGTTTCCAACAAATCTGGAATATTACGGCTGAAAATCCCTTTCTCGAGTTACAATTAATGAAAATTTTCGTCACCTAAAATATATTTTAACTGCAGTTATTTTGAATATTGGAGCTAAATTAACTCTAACAGCCGCCATCTTGAATTTAGAGTAAAAAATGGATACTAACTTGCTTTCAAAGACATATCAACCTTTTGATTACCTTCAACTACGAATGCGCTAAGAAATTCTGACAGAAACCAGTTGTATATTCCAGAACTAAATCATTTTTTTTATTAGATTCACTTGGGAACACGATTTTGCATGGATTTATTTGAACCTTTTCCTAATCGTACTTGCAAAAACTACACAGACACACGTAAATACGTTGAAAATTATCTACTACCTCATTCGTTAAAACACACACAAAATAAAACGGTTCTCTTAAAAGTAACATTTTTGTCTATTATTGATTCGACTAATTGGAACGTGGTAGTGATTTCACCGGTGTCGTAGTAATAGAAATCTACTCTAAATTTTTGCATAGTAATTACAACGCGTTTCCCTGTTCATATTCACAAAATAATAGACACAAGTAAATACATTATTTTAAATTCATTCTCTCTTTTATTTATATATATATATATATTTATATATATATATATATATATATATATATAATGAAATTGACATCTTTAAGGCACGCATAAAATGTATTTAAGTGAAATATTTTGAAAATCAACAGTCGTGCAATTTAAATGAAAAATTCATTTATTTAATTTTTATTTTTTTTGCAAACTTTCGTTGTAGAACAACTTTGCCAGGCGAAACTGTCTTATAGGTTTTCTTTCTTTTCTTCTTCCTTATTTTGATGGTATTAACCCCGAGGGTTCGAATCACGATAGAAGCAGAAAGGCACGCCAAGTTCTAAAAGACGTTAAAATAATTAGTGTCCGGTCGATGTTATGCACTATAAGACAGTCTCGCCTGACAAAATTGTTCTACAACGAAAGCTTATAAATAAATAAATAAATAAATGAATGTTTCATTTAAATTGCACGTTGTGTTGATTTTCAAAATATTTCACTTATATATATATATATATATATATTGGGGGGGAGTAGATTCTTGATCTTATCAGCTATAATCTCATTGGATGTTTTGCTCTACTTTTCAAACTTTGAGTAGTGGTAGCAAAACAATAGCACCTTCTTTTGTGCAACAGTCCATGGTTGGGCTTTTAAGCCTCTTATGTTTCTTTTTTGTTGCTGTATTTGATGGAGATAGGGGGGCAGGACCTTTTGTCTCAAGGCCTGATGGCTGACCATGGTTGGCCTCTGTATTGGCTGGAACACCATTTCCAGAGGCAGGAAGGTTTACACCATTGCTTACATCTTCCCGCCTGGTGTATGAACGGGTTGATGGGCCCTTTTTATCCTGGGTGTCGGCCTACCAGTATTTATTTTTGTTTTTATTCATATTTTGTATTATTCATTTCCTCATTGTCAACGGCTTCTAATTTTTTCTTTGAATAGTTGGTCAGGGTTTACTTCAAGGGAAAATATCCTCATGTCAGAGTTTCTGACAAACCCCTGTACAGAGAGACCGAAGACACCCGAGGGTGGTGTCTAGTAGGCATTCAAGTCCTCCCCTGTATATGTATATATATATGTATGTGTTTCGTTAAAACACATGCACAAAAAATTAGGGTTTCCTTTAAAATAAAATTCTTATTTTTAATTTATACGGTTATATATGAGCCAATTACTTGAAAAACGTCGAGTACATAGTAGTAGTATGTATATTAGTATATACACACAAGGTATTGCACCAATACATATGTGTGTGCGTTTTGTCAGAACATCACAAGAGAGGAATATACTGGCTGTATTTTTCAAAGTTTGCAAAGGTCAACGAGATGAGTGTGTATCTTCCCCGGGGCAAAATGCCTAAACGAGACAATGTTTTAAACTGATCACTTGTCTGAATCTAAACATATTTCATCACCAGAATTTCGTTTGTGTATATGAAATGCATCTTAAGCGATGTCTGTAGTAGTTCATCGGAGACTTGCTGCCTCACGACGTTAAACCTTTTCGCTAAAGCTACTCGGCCGAGGGTGATAGCCAACTTAGTCCTGCATTCCGACAGAGATCTTCTTTAAGCTCTCATATCATTGAAATTCGTTCCTATTTACTTACCTCCCCACGAGGACAAAGTTGTACACAAGGTCGGCTTTTAATATGAATGGAAATCCAGCTCCCCGAAATGGGGCACTAAATTAGTCCTTTGCATCTATGGTCAATGTGTATTTTCAACCAATGAACATGAGAAATATATTAAACTATGATGTCGCACTGATCT
>OY744520.1:175539053-175546553 GCA_963556195.1 Sepiola atlantica | reverse complement strand
TATATATAAATTACTTAGCAATAAAACAACGAATAATTGGGCTAATTATCTATGCGTTTTATCCAATCACTTGTAAAGATTAAACCTTACTGACACAAACTGAGAAGGGTTAACATGTTTTTACATTTAATACTATTTCATCAGTAGCTTTCTTTCTTTCAATACCATAAAGTATTACATTTAGTAAGTGGTATATACTGAATCCAAAAATGGTCAATACCATTAATAGTGTCGGTATAATAACATATTAAATTTGTTAAGGGGGAAAGGGGTAGAGAGGGGGTTAGAGAGAAAGAGGGAGAAGAAAGATATTACGCACACTTTTTAACTCTTCTATTTTATTGTCCATGTCCCCCCCCAGCAACGCCAGGTAGTAATGCTATTATTTTTAATATATTAGTTAGGCTAACCAATCTAAAGATTACATCTTTTAATATTTTTCTTGAAGAGAACGTGTTTCGTGAAACTAGTATTTCATGTAATGCATTTGTAATTATACTGAATTCATGCTGGAGATTTAACTTGGTTGTATTGGATTTGTCCTGGTACTCGTTTTCAAATTAGTTTTGGTTGGTTGCACGCCACTGTATCCGCCTGATCCTCCTCCTCCTCCTCCTCCTCATGTGAAATTGGGTATTCGTGTTTTCTCCGTTTGTTTATAATGCTTATTTATTTAAGCGTAGGTGTGTCTACCCGGCGTTTTTTTTACTTTTGTTTTCACTTCGCTCATTGACTTAACCCCGTCACCTTCTTTCCCTTCCTCTTAATGTTTTATCAAAAAAATATTCACATTTTTTAAAATATTCAGTTTTTGCAACAAAATTTAAATCCCATAAATAGTTTTTTCTTGACAGAAAGATGCTTAATACTGCTATATTTTTTTTACCTTACCGACGGGTGTATAAAGGATTTATACACCCGTGTCGCGTTGTGAACCCAGGTCTTGATCGTTGGTATATAAAACACTTGGACGCTGATGGTAGAAAGGTTAGGGTTATGGTTTATTAATGTAAATAATGTAGCAGTTGCATGAGCGAACTATTTCGTATCTATGTACGTTAGCTTTAACTGAGATGGTGATTCGGCTTTGCGTAGGCGTATGGCATGTCAATGTTTAGCTACATTCATGCACGTCAACATATTTGGCGCCAAAGACGTTTCCGGTTTTTCTCCACCTCGAGCTAACCCACCTCATCCTGTTCTCGACCTGAGTCAACCACGAGCAGGCGAGATGCTGAACTCCAGGATATTTTATTATCTAACCGACATGAGCCAGCCCATTGTCCTATTTCTTTTGTTCCTGTGTTCCCGTGAATAAATACTGATATCTATTTAGGTGTGGAGACATTATTTATTTCAAGAAAGAATGGTGACCTCCTTCTTAAGTAACATTTCTATTTCAGACGGATTCGGCCAGACGTACTTCCAAGTAAGGTCGTCATTTTGACATACTTCCTGATTTAAACCTTCTTAATTAACCATCTCTTACCAAGCTAAATCTGGTAACCACCAACTGTCTCCAGCCAGCTAAAAAAACTTGGATCATTCATCAACCCAGAGTAGGAGTGATACAAATACTTTAACGAACGGGCACACAAGAGAGTTAAAGAGAGAGAGAGAGAGAGAGAGGAAAATAGACACTGACGCTTGTCTGGTGACATGTAGCTACATTGTACGCGACCTACCCCACCCACGCTCACTGGGCTACTCGGGGTACGGTCACGGTTTGCTTCAGCTTGCTTATGTTGTCAGCCCAAAAGAGCTAGACTCCCCTTCCTGTTCGAAGTAATGTGGATTTATCGACTTACGCTATGGGGTCACCTCTGACCTTTAAGATGTCACTCACACTTTTCTATCCAAACACGGCCTTCACTATGTAACAGTACGAACTAATGTATTATTTTTGAAAGAGCCGTAGTATGCTAGCCCCTTTTAACGCATTTAATCGAATTACGTAGAGTATATATGGTCATTACATTAATTGAATAAAATTGTTTAAATAAGTTTTAAAATTTAAGATATTATGTTTGAACATGAATTGCTAGACAGGTACATGTAGTTTTAAAAATCGGAAAATCAATGGCATAGCTTCGAGATTACGTTCTATATGTTTATATAGGCCCGGATACGCTTGGTTTCCGATTTATAGGCTATTGAAACAAATACTGATTAACATTCTTTACTGTAAACATCTTGCACGAACAATGTGTATATGCAAACGGGAATTTGGAAGGTCTATTACTAGACAGCAAACGCCAAAGAAAAGAAAAAAACGCAGTTCGGTTCAAATCCTGTAGAAGCACCAAAAACCTCTGTATAACTTCGAGCTCCAATAAACGAAAATAATTCGGCTCACAGCAAAATCTCACTCTGACACTCACTTCTATCTTCCTCAGATTCTCTCTCCCCCTTTTCCTCCTTTTTTTCTTCCCTTTTTATTAACAGATTTCCACTTTAACCAATCAAAAAGAAACATAAATCGCTGGCTCACTATTTGTCGTCAAGGTGAATCCACGTATTATTGTGCAGCAACCAATGGATTTGTTACTTCGAGGTCCGCGAGTTCAATCCTCACTAGAAAACTATGAAGCCAAAACTTATTTCCTTTTCTATCTGCAAGCCAGGCAAAGGCGGACCCTTTTACTGCGGGGATGAAGTAAGCCGCTCGATTCTGGCTCAAGATGATCACTTCCGGCACAATATAGTAATGCTATGAGAGTGTTATTTTTACACACGAGATTAATAAACACTATCCACGTGAAAGGATCACATATAAAATAAGCCTGGGCCTGGTGTCGTCACATACACCAACAGAACTATGAAACGATAACACTAAATAAATATAAAAACGATAGGACTACGGAGGAAAGTCTAAGCGTCATGATCGATAAGGACTCCTTTGATAGCCGATATGGGGGACCCTGTCGACATCTTGTGAATGTTGGCCCTTATTTCAGATAAAAGAATAAAACAAAAAAAATACAAGTAAATAAATATAGTCAACACAAGCGAAAACCACGATGAGAAAAAAGATGACAACAAAAAGAAAATAAGATTAGTAATGGAGTGCTCTTACAAAAGCACATCACAGAAAGATGCTCTTTTACACATATATAACATAATCCTTGAGTTATGCCATCGACTTTCCAAAGACTCTGTATACATTGATAGGCATTGGCAAAATTATATGAACTTTCAGCCAAGTTTTTTTTTTTTGGGGGGGGGGGTCTGGGGGGGGACCATGTGTACATTCATCACTCCAATTGTACGAGCAGCTGAAGGAAACTGGATTACCATGACACAATATATGTAACCATCAAAAAGTCACGTCTTTTTATTTATTACTAATGTAGATCTGGTATTTGTTAGTCTGAAGCCGAAACTATACTATTATTATATTTTAATGCTCAATTCAGGGTGTAGTATCTGTTCTGTTGTCATGATACCATCCTCCCAGGTATTATCTCTTTTGGGAGCAAGTGTAGTATATGTCCGTTCCTGATCCCACCTTCCCAGGCATTATCTCATCATTGAGGACAGAGTAGTATATGCATGTTCGTCATATTTTTGTTAGTCTGTATAATAAAAATAGTAGTAATAATAGAAATAATAATAATAATAATAATAATAATTAATAATAATACGCTTGTATCTTCGTTTGTACGCATGTCATCACTTTCTAATCCAAGTTACAAAAATATGATTGTCCGGTGACCAAAGTATTTGGTGTCGCTGTCTGGCAAAAATTAAGATTTTGCTCATTTTACAATGACTTGTTCCTAAATCGAACAAGATGTCATAAATACAAGTATGTGGTCGTCGTCCACTTGAATTTGACATTCGTTTTATTTAATTAAAGAATATTTAGCTGACAATTATTTTTATGGTAAGGAGAAGGCATTAGGTAAGTAACCGTGGACTTTTCAGATGGTTCTGTTAATACGCAAATAAAACACATTTTAAAATTGAATTGCACATGGAATATATTTTAATTTTGAAGAGAAAATAGCTAACAAACAGGTATATTTACTTCATTATATATATAAATATATATATATATATATATATATATATATATACAGGGTGGTGCAAAAGTCGCGCATTGGTTTGTTTAGGTGATAGTAACTACATTTAAAGTAATTTACTAGGCTTTTCTGATAAATAATACATTTACTTGGTAATTTTGTTGCAGTAGATTTTAAAAATAATATCCTTTAAATGGCCACCATTTTCGGCCTCACAAAGACGAGCTCTAGTTAGGGCATTTTCCATTACAGTCCTTAGAATAACTGGCTCTAGTTCTTGGATTTCATGTCTGATATTGTTTTTAAGCTCTTGAATCGTTGTAGGCTTGTTCACATATACCCTTTCCTTAAGATAACCCCAAAGGAAAAAGTCAGGGGCTGTTAAATCTGGTGAACGTGAAGGCCAGTTTAAATCAGAAAATCGGCTAATTAAGCGCTCGCCAAACAATCCTCTTAAGAGCGCCATACTTTGTCGAGCAGTGTGGGCAGTAGCTCCATCTTGTTCGAACCACATTTCTGGGTTGTTCTGAACAGCTGGCCTTAAAAAAATTTCAATCATTTGTTGATATCGCTGTGCAGTTATCATCACCGCGACACCTTCTTCGTCTTCAAAGAAATATGGACTGATCACTCTTTCCGAGGTAACACCACACTATACGGTACATTTTAGTGGATGTAATTCACGCTGATGAACGGTTCTTGGATTTTCAATGGCCCATAATCTGCAGTTTTGCTTATTTACGAACCCGTTCAGATGAAAATGGGATTCGTCGCTCATTATCAGCTTATGGATGAACTCATTTTGTTCTCTGGCTAATTGCTGAATGTGAACAGCATAAACTACGCGTGATTGCAAATCTGTGGGTTGTAATGTCTGTACCAATTAAATTTTGTATGGAAACAGATGCAATTCATGCAAAATTCTTTGAAGTGACCTTCTGGACATCCCAATCTGAGTGGTTTGTCTTCGAGTTAAGGTGTCTGGATTTTCAGCAATGCTATCCTCAACGAGTTCTACATTTTCCGCTGTCCGTACTGAACGTGGTCTGCCAGATCGTAGATCACTCACTGAACCCTGCTGCCGAATTCGGACCACAAGACGATCAATTGTGGTCTGACTGGGAGATTGTCTGACATTATAATGCCGACGATAGGCTTTTTGGGTTAAGATTATTGAACGATGGTTTCCGAAGTAAAGTTCAATAATTTTGGTTCGTTGTTCAATGCTATATTTTTCCATGATAAATTATCAATGTTTATATCTGTAATATTCTGAAAAATAAGGAGAAAATTTGATTAAATGTGAAAGTTGTTACTGGTTCAAACTAATGCGTGACTTTTGGGCCACCCTGTATATATATATGTATATATAATATATTTTTTTAATTTATTTTATACGTGCATAAAAGTAATCCATGGACACGTGTTTCTGGCTAACAGCCGTCATCAGCATGGCAAACTTAGACAGAGATCAGACCTTCAATAAGCCAATAAAAATACATTAAATATTTAGGTGATAAAAATCGTACATATTTCTAGCGTCTTGGTCCAGTGGTAGAACGCTGGACTACAGACATCAATATCGAAGGTTCGATCTCTGTCTAAGTTAGCCATGCTGATGACGGCTGTGAGCCAGAAACACGTGTCCATAGATTACTTTCATGTACGTATAAAATAAATAAAAATATATATTAACGGAAAAAATGTCCTATTAAGTTAAGGGCGACTAATAATGCAATTTTCTGCATCTTAATCACTTAGGAAAGTGAGACAATCAAAATAATAGTAAGCAAAATAACAACGAACGCTACAATCACCAATAAAAATAATTACATAAAAATACATTATACATTATATATATATATATAGATATCACGTCATACAACTATTCGAAATCAACATTTTACAACCACATTTTACCAGATAAAATACCGACAGAGCACATCGGTGAATTTTTATATTTTTATTTCTTTATTTCAGTTTTTAACCGAAAAAGCAGATAGATATATTCAAGCGAGCAAAGATACATATTACTTTGTGTACACTCTGCTCCCCCATATGTTTGACTTATCCTAAATTGTAGCCGATCTTGATTATCGATTTAGTTACTCCACCAAGTAAGATTAACGCATACAGCGACTTTGGCTTTCACTACACAAAAACCACTTACGTATCCTGTAACGTGACCGATACCTATATAAGTTACTAAAGTCTGAAACTTAGACATTACTGTTATTGCTCCTGGGCAATGCGGAGTATTTTCTTTTGTATAACACAGTGAAGTTCTTTCTCCAGGGTAGCGTGGCGTGTAGACACACATACTCTATTTAGAGTATTCAGCACTTTCGCCATAAGATATACCACTTACAAAATGTGATACTCTATTATTACTATTATGGCTTCTGGACAACGCCTAATATACAACTTAAGATAAAACATGCGTTATTCAAACACCTGTTCTATGTAGGATATTGAGCCTTATTTGATTAACATATACCACTTAGCAAATATAATACTGATTCCAGACAACGCGGCGTTCACACACACCTGCTCTATCAAAGGTATTGAGCACTTCAAATGAACTTATACTACTTACCAAATGTAATACTGTAATAATAGTATTATGGCTCCCAGCCAACGGCAAGTAAGTACCTTTTTTCTCTCGGGAAATGTTGCTTTTTAAACATACCTGCTCTATGTAGGAGTGCTCTATCTAGGATATTGAGCACTTAGGATTAACTTATACCACTTATCAAATCTAATAATTATCAGGCTTAAATTTGAAAGAAGTAAAAATAAAGTATATGATGAAATCTCTATTTTCAAACTAATATATATATATATATATATTATATATATATGTTATATATTATATATTTTCCTCTCTATAATCCAGACTAATATGTATTTGTATCCATAAACACACGCACAGACTGATATTTGGCTTCTCGCATAGCTGTTTAATTGGCTGGGCGCTAGAAAAAGAGTAAAACGTTATTCGTGGAACCGGCTGCACAGCTATCTTCCAGACTGATGATTTGATTAGAGCGTACCTTACATATTTGTGGATGAAAATAAAATGTATGTATGTGCATGTATATATATGTGCATGTATATATATATGTGTATGTATGTATATATATATGTGTATGTATGTATATATATGTGTATGTATGTATATATATGTGTATGTATGTATATATATGTGTATGTATGTATATATATGTGTATGTATGTATATATATGTGTATGTATGTATATGTATGTGGATATATATGTGTATAAATGTATGTGGATATATATGTGTATAAATGTATGTGGATATATATGTGTATAAATGTATGTGGATATATATGTGTATATATGTATGTGTATATATGTGTATATATGTATGTGTATATATGTGTATATATGTATGTGTATATATGTATCTGTATATGCATGTGTGTATATATGTATGTGTATGTATGTATAT
>OY744520.1:175521553-175534053 GCA_963556195.1 Sepiola atlantica | reverse complement strand
TATTTGCGTACGTGTATATATATTGTGTGTATATATGTGCGTACGTGTATATATATGTGTGTATATATGTGCATACGTGTGTATATATGTGCGTACGTGTGTATATATATGTGTATATATGTGCGTATGTGTGTATATATATGTGTATATATGTGCGTATGTGTATATATATATGTGTATATATGTGCGTATGTATATATATATATGTGTATATATGTGCGTATGTGTATATATATATGTGTATATATGTGCGTATGTGTATATATATATGTGTATATATGTGCCTATGTGTATATATATATGTGTATATATATGCATAGATGTATGTGTGTATATATATATGTGTATATATATGCATAGATGTATGTGTGTATATATGTGTTTATATATACATATATGTATGTGTGTATATATGTGTATATATACATATTTGTGTGTGTATATATGTGTATATATACATATTTGTATATGTGTATATATACATATTTGTATGTGTGTGTATATATGTGTATATATATACATATTTGTATGTGTGTGTATATATGTGTATATATATACATATATGTATGTGTGTGTATATATGTGTATATATATATACATATATGAATGTGTATATATATATACATATATGAATGTGTATATATATATACATATATGAATGTATATATATATACATATATGAATGTGTATATATATATACATATATGAATGTGTATATATATGTACATATAGGCATGAGTGTATATGTATATATACATATATGCATGAGTGTATATATGTGTGTATATATGCATGAGTGTATATATGTGTGTATATATACATATATAAATGAGTGTATATATATATGTGTGTATATATACATATATAAATGAGTGTATATATATATGTGTGTATATATACATATATAAATGAGTGTATATATATATGTGTGTATATATACATATATAAATGAGTGTATATATATATGTGTGTATATATACATATATGCATGAGTGTATATATGTGTGTGTATATATACATATATGCATGAGTGTATATATATATGTGTGTATATATATACATATATGCATGAGTGTATATATATGTGTGTATATATATACATATATGCATGAGTGTATATATATGTGTGTATATATATACATATATGCGCTAGTGTATATATATACATATATGCATGAGTGTGTGTATATATATATACATATAAATTTGTGTACATATATACATATATGCATGAGTGTATAAATGTGTGTATATATATACATATATGCATGAGTGTATATATGTGTGTATATATATATATACATATATGCATGTGTGAATATATATGTGTGTGTGTAGATATATATACATATATGCATGTGTGTATATATATGTGTGTAGACATATATGCATGGATGTATATGTGTGTATATATATATGCATGTGTGTATATATATATATATATGCATGTGTGTATATATGTGTGTATATATATATACATATATGCATGTGTGTATATATGTGTGTATATATATATACATATATGCATGTGTGTATATATGTGTGTATATATATGCATGTGTGTATATGTGTGTATATATATACATATATGCATGTGTGTATATATGTGTGTATATATATGCATGTGTATATATATGTGTGTGTATATATATACATATATGCATGTGTGTATATATGTGTGTATATATATGCATGTGTATATATATGTGTGTATATATATATACATATATGCATGTGTATATATATGTGTGTATATATATATACATATATGCATGTGTATATATATGTGTGTATATATATATACATATATGCATGTGTATATATATGTGTGGATATATATACATATATGCATGTGTATATATATGTATGTATATATATATACATATATGCATGTGTATATATATGTGTGTATAAATATATACATATATGCATGTGTAGATATATGTGTGTATAAATATATACATATATGCATGTGTATATATATGTGTGTATATATATACATATATGCATGTGTATATATATGTGTGTATATATATACATATATGCATGTGTATATATATGTGTGTATATATATACATATATGCATGTGTATATGTGTGTATATATATATACATATATGCATGTGTATATATGTGTGTATATATATATACATATATGCATGTGTATATATATGTGTGTATATATATATATACATATATGCATGTGTATATATATGTGTGTATATATATATATATACATATATGCTTGTGTATAAATGTGTGTGTATATATATATATATACATATATGCATGTGTATATATATGTGTTTATATATATATATATACATATATGCATGTGTATATATATGTGTGTATATATATATATACATATATGCATGTGTATATATATGTGTGTATATATATATATACATATATGCATGTGTATATATATATATATATATATATGCATGTGTATATATATATGTGTGTATATATATATACATATATGCATGTGTATATATATATGTGTGTATATATATACATATATGCATGTGTATATATATATGTGTATATATATACATATATGCATGTGTATATATGTGTGTATATATATATACATATATGCATGTGTATATATGTGTGTGTATATATACATATATGCATGTGTATATATGTGTGTATATATATACATATATGCATGTGTATATATATGTGTGTATATATATACATATATGCATGTGTATATATATGTGTGTATATATATACATATATGCATGTGTATATATGTGTGTATATATATACATATATGCATGTGTATATATATGTGTGTATATATATACATATATGCATGTGTATATATATGTGTGTATATATATACATATATGCATGTGTATATATATGTGTGTATATATATACATATATGCATGTGTATATATATGTGTGTATATATATACATATATGCATGTGTGTATATATATACATATATGCATGTGTGTATATATATACATATATGCATGTGTGTATATATATACATATATGAATGTGTATATATATATGTGTATATATATATACATATATGAATGTGTATATATATATGTGTATATATATATACATATATGAATGTGTATATATATATGTGTATATATATATACATATATAAATGTGTATATATATGTGTATATATATACATATATGAATGTGTATATATATATGTGTATATATATATACATATATGAATGTGTATATATATATGTGTATATATATATACATATATGAATGTGTATATATATATACATATATGAATGTGTATATATATATGTGTATATATATACATATATGAATGTGTATATATATATGTGTATATATATATATACATATATGAATGTGTATATATATATGTGTATATATATATATACATATATGAATGTGTATATATATATATGTGTATATATATATACATATATAAATGTATATATATATGTGTATATATATATACATATATAAATGTGTATATATATATGTGTATATATTTACATATATGAATGTGTATATATATATATGTGTATATATATACATATATGAATGTGTATATATGTGTATATATATACATATATGAATGTGTATATATATGTGTATATATATACATATATGAATGTGTATATATGTGTATATATATACATATATGAATGTGTATATATATGTGTATATATATATACATATATGAATGTGTGTATATATATGTGTATATATATATACATATATGAATGTGTATATATATATGTGTATATATATATACACATATATGAATGTGTATATATATATGTGTATATATATACATATATGACTGTGTATATATATATATGTGTATATATATATACATATATTAATGTGTATATATATGTGTATATATATACATATATGAATGTGTATATAAATATGTGTATATATATATACATATATGAATGTGTATATATATATACATATATGAATGTGTATATATATATGTGTATATATATACATATATGAATGTGTATATATATATGTGTATATATATACATATATGAATGTGTATATATATATGTGTATATATATATACATATATGAATGTGTATATATATATGTGTATATATATATACATATATGAATGTGTATATATATATGTGTATATATATATACATATATGAATGTGTATATATATATGTGTATATATATACATATATGAATGTGTATATATATATGTGTATATATATATACATATATGAATGTGTATATATATATGTGTATATATATATATACATATATGAATGTGTATATATATATGTGTATATATATATACATATATGAATGTGTATATATATATACATATATGAATGTGCATATATATATGTGTATATATATATATACATATATGAATGTGTATATATATATATATACATATATGAATGTGTATATATATATATACATATATGAATGTGTGTATATATATATATACATATATGAATGTGTATATATATATATACATATATGAATGTGTATATATATATACATATATGAATGTGTATATATATATACATATATGAATGTGTATATATATATGTGTATATATATATATACATATAGTAATGTGTATATATATATACATATATGAATGTGTATATATACATATATGAATGTATATATATATGTGTATATATATATACATATATGCATGTATATATATATGTATATATATATATACATATATGCATGTATATATATATGTATATATATATATACATATATGCATGTATATATATATGTATATATATATATACATATATGCATGTATATATATATGTGTATATATATACATATATGCATGTATATATATATGTGTATATATATACATATATGCATGTATATATATGTGTATATATATACATATATGCATGTATATATATATGTGTATATATATACATATATGCATGTGTATATATATATATATGTGTATATATATACATATATGCATGTGTATATATATATATGTGTATATATATACATATATGCATGTGTATATATATGTGTATATATATACATATATGCATGTGTATATATATGTGTATATATATACATATATGCATGTATATATATATGTGTATATATATACATATATGCATGAATATATATGTGTATATATATACATATATGCATGTGTATATATATGTGTATATATATACATATATGCATGTGTATATATATGTGTATATATATACATATATGCATGTGTATATATATGTGTATATATATACATATATGCATGTGTATATATATGTGTATATATATACATATATGCATGTGTATATATATGTGTATATATATACATATATGCATGTGTATATATATGTGTATATATACATATATGCATGTGTATATATAGTGTATATATACATATATGCATGTGTATATATATGTGTATATATATATACATATATGCATGTGTATATATGTGTATATATATACATATATGCATGTATATATATATATGTATATATATATACATATATGCATGTGTATATATATACATATATGCATGTGTATATATATGTGTATATATATACATATATATGCATGTGTATATATATGTGTATATATATACATATATATGCATGTGTATATATATGTGTATATATATACATATATATGCATGTGTATATATATGTGTATATATATACATATATGCATGTGTATATATATGTGTATATATAACATATATGCATGTGTATATATATGTGTATATATATACATGTGTATATATATACATGTGTATATATATACATGTGTATATATATACATGTGTGTGTACATACATGTGTGTTACATATATGTGTATATATATACATGTGTATATATATACATGTGTATATATATACATGTGGTATATATATACATGTGTGTGTACATACATGTGTGTGTATTATGTGTATATATATATATGTGTATATATATACATATGTGTATATATATAGATATGTGTGTATATATATGTGTGTGTATATACATGTGTATATATACATATGTGTGTATATATATGTGTATATATATACATATGTGTATATATATACATATGTGTATATATATATGTGTATATATATGTGTATATATATGTGTGTATATATATACATATGTGTATATATATATGTGTATATATATGTGTATATATAATGTGTATATATATGTGTATATATATATATGTGTATATATATATGTGTATATATATGTGTATATATATACATATGTGTATGTATATATGTGTATATATATACATATGTGTATGTATATATATGTGAATATATATACATATGTGTATATATACAAATATGTATGTGTATATATACATATGTGTATATGTATATGTGTATATATATATACATATGTGTGTATATGTATATGTGTGTATATATATATACATGTGTGTATATGTATATGTGTGTATATATATATACATGTGTGTATATGTATATGTGTGTATATATATATACATGTGTGTATATGTATATGTGTGTATATATATATACATGTGTGTATATGTATATGTGTGTATATATATATACATGTGTGTATATGTATATGTGTGTATATATATATACATGTGTGTATATGTATATGTGTGTATATATATATACATGTGTGTATATGTATATGTGTGTATATATATACATATGTGTATATATGTGTGTGTACATATATATATATCTGTATATATGTGTGTGTATATATATATGTGTGTGAATATATTGTTGTGTGTATATGTGTGTATATGTGTGTATATATGTGTGTATGTGTATATGTGTGTGTGTATATATATATGTGTGTGTTTATATATATATATATATATATATAACTTGTAACCCTTGTCTCTCTTCTTCCCCCTTCCCCTCCTCCCCCCGCCTCCTCCTCTTCCCTTGTTTTGTTCCTTCGACGTTCACTGCTCCAATTACTACTAATCCTCTTTACTTTTGACGTTCTCAGCCCGAATTCAATCAGCAGGCGATATCTAAGCAATGATTTTTTCTCTGTCTTTTTTTTTTCTTCTTTAATAGTTTTTCGACAACGACATGTCGATTTACCCTTTCTCACATTTGCTCTCGCTTTCTCTTCTTCGTTTCGTCCTTCTTCAACTGACGTTCTAAAGATACTGGTTGATTATTATTCTCTTTCTTCTTCTTCCTCTTCTTCATCTTTTTCTTTCTCTTTTCATAACCTGGTGATACCAGATCAGGCTGCCCTGTGGCTCCCTGAGACGAAATTCACCTACATTGACGTTTTTTTTTTTTTTTTGTTTTTTTTTTTTGTTTTTTTGTAAAACTTAATTATGTTCTACAAAACCAAAAGCAAAAACAACAGCCCCTCTCCCTTTCTCCCTCCGCTTTTTTATTTCATTTTGGAACTTGAAGCATAAAAACTTTTACTATAATGACCAGATTCGACATTGAATAACCCAAAAAGGGTTGATATGCCGTAAAACAAAACTACCAAACCAAAAACGATGATTAAAACATTTGAAGATATAAAGAACTTGAAGCATAAAAACTTTTACTATAATGACCAGATTCGGCATTAAATAACCCAAAAAGGGTTGATATGCCGTAAAACAAAACTACCAAACCAAAAACGATGATTAAACATTTGAAGATATAAAGAAGTTGAAGCATAAAAACTTTTACTATAATGACCGGATTCGGCATTAAATAACCCAAAAAGGGTTGATATGCCGTAAAACAAAACTACCAAACCAAAAACGATGATTAAACATTTGAAGATATAAAGAACTTGAAGCATAAAAACTTTTACTATAATGACCAGATTCGACATCAAATAACCCAAAAAGGGTTGATATGCCGTAAAACAAAACTACCAAACCAAAAACGATGATTAAACATTTGAAGATATAAAGAACTTGAAGCATAAAAACTTTTACTATAATGACCAGATTCGGCATTAAATAACCCAAAAAGGGTTGATATGCCGTAAAACAAACCTACCAAACCATACCAAACAAAACTGAATCGCTAAGTGCTACCACAACAAAATATAAACACCAAGTATCCAAACCACAAAAATAAAATACCAAAACTCTTCTAAAAGAGGAAATTCACAATTTGAAAAATCCAAAAATAACCCATCGACACAATAAAAACAAAACTCCTAGAAATGAAAAATATAAAAATGTTATAAAAACCACTCTAACTACCCTAACATCTATATATCAATCCCAATGGAAAATCCTAAATAATCTTCAGCATGAAATGACCTAAAAGGTTGCATTGCTGTAAAACCAAACAAACATCTTTTCATAACATTCCTCGCATTCCTTTTTCTCCCCGTTTTGTTGTTCTCTGCACGTGACATTTTCTTCAATCGCATTCTCTGTATAAATTTGAAAACTTTTCCGTTTTGAAATAAAGTTTATTAACTGATCGAAAATGGTCGTATCTACGACCGAAATATCTCGGTGGAACTTTACAACATGAGTTTTGAGTTTATTTTTGTTAGTTGTTGAATTGCTTATTCTTTATTCCATTTTGATTTTTACATATTGCCTGAAACATTGTTTCTATTTTCCCATATGTATATGTATATATGTACGTATGTATATATATATGTATATATATGTATATATGTACGTATGTATATATATATGTATATATATGTATATATGTACGTATGTATATATATATATGTACGTATGTATATATATATATGTATATATGTACATATATATGTATATATGTATATATATATGTATATATGTACATATATATGTACATATATATATATATATATATGTACATATATATATATATATATATATATATATATATGTACATATATATATATATATATATGTACATATATATATATATATATATATATATATATATGTACATATATATATATATATGTACATATATATATATATATATATATATATATATATGTACATATATATATATATATGTACATATATATATATATATATATATATATATGTACATATATATATATATATATGTACATATATATATATATATATATATATATATGTACATATATATATATATATATATGTACATATATATTATATATATATATATGTACATATATATATATATATATATGTACATATATATATATATATATATGTACATATTATATATATATATATGTACATATATATATATATATATATGTACATATATATATATATATGTACATATATATATATATATATATGTACATATATATATATATATATGTACATATATATATATATATATATGTACATATATATATATATGTACATATATATATATATATGTACATATATATATATATATATATATATGTACATATATATATATATATATATGTACATATATATATATGTACATATATAATATATGTATATATATATGTACATATATATATATATGTATATATATATGTACATATATATATATATGTACATATATATATATGTACATCTATATGTATATATGTACATATATATGTATATATGTACATATGTACATTAGGGTAGGTCGATTTTACACTTTTTTTTAAATATTAAAAAAAGGCACGTACCGAAAGTTGTATATAGCCCTATTAAATACTCATGCAAAAAATTAGATCAAAAAGTTCAGCGGTTTTTTTGAGCGTTTGGTATCAAAGATCGTAGACAAGAATATACTGAAAATTCCTCGTTTTTGCAAGATTTGCTTGAATACTGGTGTGAAAACCAAATAATTTGTGCATTTAAAATCAGGAATGTCCTTTTATTTTATAAAAATTATATTAATTAAAGAAATCTTCAATTGAAAATTTGCCCCCCCCCCCTCATTTTCAGTATCTGCTTTTGTAAACTACCTTTTAACGTTATGAATAAACAGTAATATTTGAATACCTAAAAAAATTATTTTTTTTCTGTTATAAGTGAAAATATAACAAGCAAAGAAATAAGGAAAAACCTAACACTATTTTAACGGAGCTTAATATTGAGAGTCAAATTGCTCCATATAAGACCCCTTAGACAAAAATGCTGGTCTCAATTTCTGACTCAAAAATTTGGCTGTAATGTGTTGATGCCTTGCTTCAAAACCATATACAGTTTGTGAAGCTTCTGTTATTTACTTAACTGCCCGTTCCACGCCCTGAGAATACCAAAAATGCAGTATAATTTTAAATCTATAAATTGTGTCCAATGTGTGCATTAAAATTAATAGGTGGTATTCTTTGAAATCTTTTTCTGGTTGACTCCTCACTCCTGAAAGAACAAATTAATTAATTGAATTATTAAAAATTCCAATCTGTACTGCTTTAATAATTATGGTGAAATTAGATAAAATCTTTAAAAATCATTCTATAAATTGGAATAAATAATTGAGTCAGAGATATATGAATAAATATTACTTACCTAATGGCCAAAATTCTTTTTAAAGCTTCTTCTCTTACTTCAATATCTCAGATTTAACCATGGAATATAGAAAGTTTTCAGCAGTAAACAAAATGTATTACCTTGTATATTTCTAAATGTGATATCTTGGATTTCCTGAGGCTGCTCCTTAATCCTCTGGATCATATTAAAAATGTGCACTTGCTGATTGTGGAATTTACTATTTCTTTTAATTTCAAACAAGAAGTGGCAAACACATATACAATAAAATTTTACTACATAGTGTAGTTTTGTTGTGTGCCTTTGTTGGTATGCACCACGAGTCCATAAACACATGAGCCTGATGGCCAAAGTTAACCATCTTGCTTGGTTTAAAGGACCAATTTTCCAGGAGGTATATCTAGAGTCAACCTTACCTCTAGAAATACCTACTGTGTATTCATAAAGGAGTCTTTGGTCAGAACTAAGATCATGTATTTCATCAATTTTAAAAATTGACTCTAGAGGATTGCTAATAGTGGAAAATGATATTTGGGGTAAATCATGGCAATCATTTGAGCATAATTTCCCCAGAGGGCCACTGAATGTTGTAGGGCCCTTGCGTAACCATGTATGTTTTTAAAAAGGGCTCTGAAAGGTAGTTCATTATGATGCAAAGAGCAACCAATTGTGTGAAGATTTTTAAAAAGTTTTTTTTTCTAAAATTGCAACCATTCCACCTTCGCAACCTGTGTTGGTATTAGTGTTGTCAACAAGTATAGCCTTGATACTGTTCTCACTGTGGAATTCATGCAAAACATCCACCACTTGATCTGCATGAACAGCACCTGTTGCACCACTATTAGGAAGAACTCTGTGTCAGATATTTACTTTCACATGGTGTTTCTTTTGTAAAAGTTAAATGGTGTTCTGGTCCCTTAGTTTTTTTCATAATTCTCTGTCTATTTTCATCCACAATTTCCTTATACATCAATGTGTCCTTATCCATTCTCCCATCAAACTCCAATACATATACTATTTTAGGTGGGGTAAAAAACCCCTGGCTGAAATAGTTTTATTTATCTACCTCCAACAAGGTAAGATGTGACACAAGGTCAGGAAAGTGGATTAGATAAGCCTGCGCTATAGAGGTGAGCACTCTGGCCATTAAAAATTGACTGGGCAGCCCCGTCGGCATTCCCCTGTAGGGGCGCCTCAGACAGTTAGCAATAAACTTACTCCTCCCCAAAGAGGAAGGCAAAGCCTGGGAGGGTGCACCTCCTAGAATTGCACAGGACGGACAAGCCACAATAGACGGACGTAAATCCAGACCCAAAGGCCCGGACGATACCGGTTTATTTGGTGGGGTAAAAAACCCTGGCTGAACTAGATTTTATTTATCTACCTCCAACAAGGTAAGATTGACACAAGGTCAGGAAAGTGGGATGAGAAAGCCCAGTGCTCGAGAGGTGAGCAACTCTGGCAATTTAAAATTGCCTGGGCAGCTCCGTCGGCATTCCCCGGTAGGGCCGCCTCAGACAGTAAGCAATAAACTTACTCCTCCCCAAAGAGGGAAGGCAAAACCTGGGAGGTGCACCTCCTAGAACTGCACAGGACGGACAAGCCCCAATAGATGGGCGTGAAACCAGACCCAAAGACCCGGACGATACGGTTTATTTGGTGGGGTAAAAAAACCTGGCTGAACTAGTTTTTATTTATCTAACTCCACAAGGTAAGGTGTGACAAAAGGTCGGGAAAATGGGATTAGATAAGCCAGCGCTCGACAATTCAATATATATTTGTGATAACAGAATCAACACGTGAATTCAAATTCGCTCGTTGAATTTTCAACCGGTGAATACCATAAAAAATATCTAATAAATAAAACGCCTATGTAAATAAATAATTATTTATATATAAAATTAAATATTATAGTGTTTTATTCCTTTTTAATTTGAATATGTACAATTTAATTTCTTAAGAAAAGGAATAATAAACTTTAAAATATTTATTATTAAGTAATGTATTACTTTTTTTTTGTTAAAACCCGGGTTTAATTTAAGGCGACACATCTGCCGGTGAAATCTAGGCTGTGAGAAAAAATCTCGATT
>OY744520.1:175477200-175514700 GCA_963556195.1 Sepiola atlantica | reverse complement strand
ATGGAGTGAGGGGGGCTTTGTTAACTATTCTGTACTTTCACCTAACAATTTAATAAAAAATAGATATCGTAAAAATTTAATTTAACTTGAAAATTTTATCTAAAAAATAGCCCGGTTCGTAAACTGCACAAGTACCAAAAAATGATATAAAAAATATTCTTCACTGGGGAGGGGGTAGCCTCGTATTTACAAGTATATCTCCTGTAAAAACGGTTATAAAATCTATTTTCAATCGATATTTATATGATAATTGCCGAATTTTCCTACTTGGCCAAAATTGCCGAATTTTCCGTTGCCGAATTTTCCGTTGACGAATTTTCCGTTGCCGAGTTTTCCTTGACGAGCTTTCCTAAATAGTGTATTATATATACATACTTCTATCCAATCAATCAGACAATCTAGTCTAAGAGAAGAAAAACAACATAATTTTCACTAATACACTTAGGAACGGTATGAATCCACATATATCCTCCCCAAAGTTATATGAATTAAATAGTAGGGTAGACTGTACTCTGAAACCTTGATTGGCCAACTTACCTCCCCTATCTAGAGTGCTAATTTTCGGAGTTTTTCAACAGAAAGATAGTAGTGTACTTTTTAAAAAGGGCCTTAGTAATTATCTCAGGTCAGCTAGTAAACATTTTGAATTCTCTCTCGCCCCCCTCCCGACCTGCACTCAGATGGTGTCAAAATCGTTCGTACCCCTAACTAAAATGTATTTCGACTTTCATAACGCTCAAGTCACTGACTGCAATAAAAACTTTAATGACGCCTTTGATCTGTTAATCGCTTGATAGCACATCGACGGGGTTGGGGGGTGTTACGAATAAAATAATTAAAAAAAGATTGTTAAAAACATTACAATTAAATCGTCTTCCGCCTGAGCCCCCTCCCTCTCTCTACCAGAGATATAATTTTAAAAATAATTCCGAGTAAACTCTGAGACTTTCTTTACTATTCCTTTATATTGCTGAATAAAAAACTAATGTTTAAAAAAAATCAAATAATTTTGGAGCGAGGAGCGCGGAGCGATAAAACCACCGCTCCTTAGTCCCGAATGGAGTTGCTCCCGCTCAACTCCCGCTGAATATAAAATGAGCCCTCATCTCCTTCGCTCTAGCAAAAAGGAGCGTGCTCCTGGAGCGCGCTCCTTTTTGGAGGGCTCCGTAAAGCCCTGTATGTATATATATATATATATATATATATATATATATATATATATGCAGGGTGACTAAAAAAACAGGCCCCGTGTACACTTTATGTGATATCTCCTTAATTTATTCACCGATTGCCCTTATTTTACAGGACATGGCAGAATCAACGACCGTGAGTACACCAAGACTTCAGTGGGAGCTGAGACAAAGAATACACTGTGTTAAATTTGACTACAAGACAGGCTTGTGCGTAAGCGAAGTCAGTCTCTCTGTATCTCCCGTGGGACTTGCAGGAGAGTGTTGGTGAACGATATCAGGGCTTACCCATACAGAATACAGACGCTGCAGACCCTTACAGCCTCAGACAAGAAGCAGAGGAGCGCTATGGCAGTTAAGATGCTCGATAAGATCGAGGAGACCACAGGTTTCCTTAACCTCCTTTGGACCTCAGATGAAGCCCACTTCCATCTTGATGGAAAGGCGAACTCCAAGACAAATGTCTTCTGGGGGTCGTCCAGACCCAATGAAGTAGCCACCAAGCCCCTGCACTCTCCTAATTGCACGGTGTGGGCTGCAATCTTGGTCAGAGGCATCATCGGATCAATCTTTATCGAAGAATCTGGCGCAGCAGTGACAGTCACCAAGGAGCGGTATGTGGAGGTCCTTAAAACCTTCAAGAGTGAGCTCCAGACCCTCTACCTGTCGCTCATGAGCAAGTTCTGGTTCCAGCAAGACGGAGCAAGTTCTCACACCTCAAACCTGTCCTGAGATTGGCTGAAAGAGAACTTCCGAGGCCGAGTGATCAGTCTCAAGACTAATTTTGAGTAGCCACTCCATAGCCCGGACCTAAGCCCTCCAGATTATTTCCTTTGTGGCTATCTTAAGGACAGAATGTTTTTTTATTTAGCAATAAAATGGAAACGAAAAAGTCTCAGACAAACTTTCTGAGTTATTTTTGAAAATTATATCTCTGGTAAATGTATATGAGATAGAGAGGGGGAAAGAAAGGGAGAGAGACAGAGAAAGAACGAGAGAGTTACACATGGAAACAGAACACTGAACTCCTCAGGTTTTTTCACATCTACATGTTACATTTTTTGATAGGACAGTTTCCTTAAGGAAGGAGACAATTTAATAACAAATGTCTTCAAATGCGCCAGCGAGTCTATAGATGTCTTTGAAGTTATATTTTTTTAAAGATTTGAACTTTTTTTTTGTATTTATGACAAGGATGTTTATTACTGATTAAATAAATAAGCCAATTTTTCTTTTCATTTTAATTAAATCTTTATGCCACATTTTTACCGTCGTCTTTTTGGCGACATTTTGTTATTCTTTAATTCACAGCTAGTATGTTTTAACCTTTTCATGTTTGCTTTTAAATTCTTTTAATTCCGTTAAAACTTGCTTTTATGAATAGAATGTTCAAAGTTTGTTTTTGTGTGTAATAAAATGTTAAAGCAGTAAAAATCTATTTAGTCAAAGGAAAATAAAAACAATAAAAAACAACATGGCCGCCAACGATTAAAACGTGGAATTAAAGTTAGATTCTCAACACTTTAAAAAGTAAATTAGAATTTTATTTCAGTATGAAAAATACAATTAAGACCACCAATCACTTTCATCCTAAATCTGGGCGAATACCAAGCGAAATTAGCGAAAAAAAAACAGTGGTCCCTATTCTACAATTAAACCGATGTTTAAACTTAATTAAATTAAAGAAAATGTCTTAAATGTTAATTTGAAAAAGCAGATAATTAGACTTTCTGACTAATTTGTTTTTTTTTAGAACCGAAAGTAGATTAGATATCTTTTTTTATCTTTATCTATTATCGAATATTAAAATTGTAAACCGTTTGTTTTTGTGAGAGATTTCAAATATAGACATTTTCACCTTTTTTATTTAAAGTTTTAATTTTAATAATTTTTTTTGCCCGACCTAGGAAATCTTGATCCAGTTAATTTTTCGGGGGAGGAAGATTTGACCAGATATTTTTCAACTTCCAAGGTCTAGGCCAGATATTTTGTATGAAATTTTAAGACATTAAATGGATCTCTGAATTGTTTATTGACAATTTGATATTTTTGGCCAACTGATGAAATATATTTTTTTATTCAATCTTTAAAAAATAAACTTCATTGGATTTTTTTTCGCCCCAAATTGTACTATTGAAAGAAAATGGATAAATCGATTTGTTTGAAAGTACTTGCGCGTTTCTCTTGTGGCAAAGTTCGCTTTGGCCGAAGGGATATATCTTGGGACCGACATCAATGTGGCACCATGGCTTTGGAGGGCTGGGCGATCTTTACCGGACTTTTGTGACGACGGGACGATGTGTGACAACATGTGCACGTATGTGCAATGTCTCATCTTGTTATGGCCAGTGAGCAATCATCGTCTGACGATAGTAACTGTCGTCTGCTTTTGGGACTGGCTAGCCGGATGTTTGGTCGGGACCATCGTGCTGCAAATCAGACATTATGTAATAATGGAGCAAACCATTTTACTTCTTATATAAAAACATGATTTATTATATTTTGAAGAGAAACATCTAAGAGCGCGCGACACACGCGTCTTCCTCGTTCGGATTTCAAACCAGTCTCTCAATTTTCAATCTCTTTTCTAGAGAGAGAAAGAGAGAGAGAAGGGGGGGGAGTGAGAGAGAAAGAAGGGGGGAGTGAGAGAGAAGGAGAGAGACAGAGGGATAGAGAAAGAGAGAAAGGGAATACAGCCGTCATCAGTGTTTCAACAAATCTCGGTGACAGGTTTTCTTTGACCTTTTGAACCTGGCTGGTGTCTCCAGCATTGTTTATATTTTAGCTGACATCGGATTACGCCGAATACCCCGATTAGTGAGCTGACATTTTTAATGTCAGCGAATTCAATTTATTTGCAACTCGAGTCTGGCGCAAGGGTTACGAATATAACGGGAATCACTTAGCTCCCCAAAAGATTACGCATTGTGTCACACTCTGTGATAAATAATGATATACATTATACAACATAGTTACGTTCGTAAAACAAACAAATATTAAACAACCACACGACGATTAATGTTGTGGTGGCTGTCTCTCCTCTCACAGAGAAATGTTTTCTTTAAAAAGAAAATAATCTCTAATAATGTTTAAAAGTAAAACTTTATTTACTTAAAACAAATCTAAATTCCTTTCCAAAATAAATAGAGAAAATATTGGGTCAAATTTTCCTCCCCTGGAAAAAATAGGTTGAAAATGAAAATGAAATGAAAATTAAAATTGTTTTAATATACTTCAGGGATTGTTCTATTTTATACCTCAGGAAACGAAAATTTACGTATGCTTCGCCCGACGTGTTCTCCTATAACACATCTCAAAATATTAGCGAGATTTTGTCAAATATTATCTTACGGTCTTACACTTAAAGTGACATCCCCACCCATATTGACGAGATCCTTTGATGCCCACCCCTATCCTTCGACCACTCATTGGCAGAATAGAACATTTATGAAAGAAGGTACATTTTCATTATGGAGCGCTGAAAAGGAGCCGCTCCTTTTTTATAGGAGTTTGAGCTGGAACGGCTCCTTTTTAAAAGTGGGGAGCGTGAGAGGAGCCAGCTCCTATTTTTAGCGTTGGAGCAGGAGCGAGGGCAGCTCGATTTTCCTTCATCAGTTGTTACGGAATTAGTACAATTAAGTGAAAAAGGGAGGGGGCTTAAAACATCGCAACATCCACTGAGTATTACTTTAGAAAGTAGTGTTCAATTGTACAATAGGGTCTATTGGATTATCTCACCAATCTCGCTTAGTTTTCGCCTATATTTTGGATAAAATTAATTCTTGGTCTTGAAGTTTGTGTCTTGTTCTGAAATAATATTCTAAATTACTTTTTTAAAGTCTTGAGAATTTAACTTTAATTCAGTGTTCTAATCGCTAACGGCCATGCTTCTTTATAGTTTAGTTAATAGCGGAGAAATAAAATAAAATAAAAAAAATGTATGTATATATAAAGCAGTCTAGTGATGGCGGCTCAGTCACGAATTCGGAATAGGGGCGTGTGAACAGGAACAACCAATACTACCTGTTTCTCTTGTACCAAACGGTCATAATAAAAAAAAAGTTACATTAAATCTTTTTTCAGAGACACACACACACACACACACATGCGTACGATACAATCTGATTAGCTTGTGGCCGGGGGTTGTTTTTTTGGACAAAGGGTTAAACCCGACAAAAGGTTGTGGGAGAGATGCTGTTCGATGTGGCCCGACCACGTGTGGATTGGTCGAAGCGGCTCGACCACGTGTGGATATAATTAACAGAATAAAACAAAGGGAAGAAAGAAAACATTATTATAATATCTGAAATTATATTAGAAAGAAAGCGAAGGAATAATAAAGCTAACACGCAAGAATGGTATTTTGTAAAATCAACAATTAAACAAAACAATTTATTTATTTGCCTAAGACATTTTGTATGGCTATCAGTTACAGAGTTCATATTTTAAAGGAGTGAAACAGTTCCATTTGTATGTTCATGTTTGTACGAATGTGTCTATGCGAGCGTGTTTGATGTAAAGTGAGTTTTGTGGCAATTGTAATGGGTATGTGTGCTTGAAGAAAAGTTCGTTATTCGTGGTAGGAATTAAAAGAGATTACCTACTTTTTGACTTTTGCCTCCCCCACCTCCTCGGTGGGATGGGTGGGTGTTGACGATCTCTGTGTGCGTTCGGCCGGAAAACGGAAGGAAAATAGAAAGAAAAGAGGGTGCGTAACTTGTTTTATAGGGAGTCAAATCACGTGTTGTCAAGCTGACCTGTTAGTTCCTGATTGGCCGGACTCTTCGGTGAACGTGCTTTCACGAGATCACCCCCTCTTTTCTACCTCAGAGACGAAGAAGGGCTGAGTAAACAAAGAAAGAAAGGAGTCGCAACAAATATCCCCTGGTCGGTTGTGGGGTCTGCCACAAGCTCCTCGACAAGCAGCACCTACATGATGAGAGACTTTCATGGACTACTAAATACAACGCTCGGTGAAGCACACATACGCTATTCAATTAACGCACATATACACAAGTTCATAGATGCATACACTCTCTCACTAACAAAACAAGACATGCTAATACACACGCATATCTACATATCTCTATGCCTATTGAAAAAACGAATTATATATATATATAACCAGTAACTTCTTCCAAACGCAATCAAATTAATGTTCTACCGACCTGTATACTTCTAACGTTCTGAAACTTAAAAAAAAACGGATTTTATTTCCAAATTAGGTTTCGTTCAAAGCTCTCTTTTTCGACACACAAGAATAAAATTTACTTCTAGTTGCTTTG
This sequence comes from Sepiola atlantica, assembly GCA_963556195.1. Classification (NCBI taxonomy): domain Eukaryota; kingdom Metazoa; phylum Mollusca; class Cephalopoda; order Sepiida; family Sepiolidae; genus Sepiola; species Sepiola atlantica. Next base: position 175,508,225 of record OY744520.1, on the reverse strand, counting down.
TTGTTGGTAAGGCTAAATTCCTTAAAAGTAGTAAGAAAAAAAAAATACTTACTCTAGCACTAACCCTAAATCAGAGTGGCAAGCCCCTCCCCAGGACTTTGTGGTAGGGTAAGTCATTCGTTTTGTTTTACTATCCTTTCATCCAAAGATAAGCGACCACATCTAAAAAAAATCGCCGCCATTTTTTTTGTCGTGTTCTGACACGTCAATGTAACGATAACAAATTCAGGGATCATAAATCTTACAATTTTCACACTTTAAACGTATACAGTTCGGTAGAAGATTAAATTTTAATGCGTTTTGTAAAAGCTTTTTTATGTATATTTTTTAATTAGTTTTTTTTCTTTTTGATTTTCGATTTCTCGGCTGTAACTCTACTGCAATTTTACAAAAACTTTTAATACGAACCAAACCGTGAACATTATTTTTACACAAAAACAAGTTTATGAGGAATTTACGAATTTAAAAGAAAAACATTATAATTTAAGAATAATAAAATCGCAATGTAAATTGCTGCGACGAGTCTAAATTTGGCATAAAAGTTAGTTTTATATACAAAAGAAAAAGAAGAAAATTAGTATTTTATTTCAGGTCTAAAAGTACGATTTCAGACCAAGAATTAATGTTATTCAACTTGTTGTCGAATACTATCCGAAATGGGCGAGAAAATACAACGAGGCTATAGTACAATTGAACCGATCAAATGTTGCATCATTTTTAATTAACGAAAAATAAATTAGAATATGAAAATAAAGGAAAGGTATTATTTGTGAAAAAAACAAAACAAAACTTTATTTCTATTATTTAGCCGAGACAGCGCGAAAGTGCTGTTTCTTCCATTATTAACAAAAGCCAAAGCACGAAGGAAATAAAGAAAGAATGCATTTTCTTTTTTGAAAGAATTTTTAATGAAAAAGAGTTCAATTCAATTAAATTTACGGATCTGTCGGGGGGGGGGGGGGGATTAAAATGATGACAATTAATGTTTTATTTTGTTCTTTTTATTTATGTTTTTTATATTCTAATGTTTGTTTGTTTGAATCACCTCACTCTCTTCCATTTCTTTCTCTCGCTATCTCTTTCTCTCTCTATCTCTTTCTCTCTCTATCTCTTTCTCTCTCTATCTCTTTCTCTCTCTATCTCTTTCTCTCTCTATCTCTTTCTCTCTCTATCTCTTTCTCTCTCTATCTCTTTCTCTCTCTATCTCTTTCTCGCTCAATCTCTTTCTCGCTCAATCTCTTTCTCGCTCAATCTCTTTCTCGCTCAATCTCTTTCTCGCTCAATCTCTTTCTCGCTCAATCTCTTTCTCGCTCAATCTCTTTCTCGCTCAATCTCTTTCTCGCTCAATCTCTTTCTCGCTCAATCTCTTTCTCGCTCAATCTCTTTCTCGCTCAATCTCTTTCTCGCTATCTCTTTCTCTCTGTGTCTCTTTCTCTCTGTGTCTCTTTCTCTCTGTGTCTCTTTCTCTCTGTGTCTCTTTCTCTCTGTGTCTCTTTCTTTCTGTGTCTCTTTGTTTCTGTGTCTCTTTGTTTCTGTGTCTCTTTGTTTCTGTGTCTCTTTGTTTCTGTGTCTCTTTGTTTCTGTGTCTCTTTGTTTCTGTGTCTCTTTGTTTCTGTGTCTCTTTCTGTGTCTCTTTCTTTCTGTGTCTCTTTCTTTCTGTGTCTCTTTCTTTCTGTGTCTCTTTCTCTCTGTGTCTCTTTCTCTCTGTGTCTCTTTCTCTCTCTGTCTCTTTCTCTCTCTGTCTCTTTCTCTCTCTGTCTCTTTCTCTCTCTGTCTCTTTCTCTCTCTGTCTCTTTCTCTCTCTGTCTCTTTCTCTCTCTTACTCTTTCTCTCTCTTACTCTTTCTCTTTCTCTCTCTTACTCTCTCTCTCTCTTACTCTTTCTCTCTCTCTTACTCTTTCTCTCTCTCTTACTCTTTCTCTCTCTCTAACTCTTTCTCTCTCTCTCTAACTCTTTCTCTCTCTCTCTAACTCTTTCTCTCTCTCTCTAACTCTTTCTCTCTCTAACTCTTTCTCTCTCTAACTCTTTCTCTCTCTAACTCTTTCTCTCTCTAACTCTTTCTCTCTCTAACTCTTTCTCTCTCTAACTCTTTCTCTCTCTAACTCTTTCTCTCTCTAACTCTTTCTCTCTCTAACTCTTTCTCTCTCTAACTCTTTCTCTCTCTAACTCTTTCTCTCTCTAACTCTTTCTTCTCCTTACTCTTTCTTTCCCTATTTCCCTCTCTATATTACTCTTTCTTTCTCTTATATATATTACTCTTTCTTTCTTTCTCTCCTTTTATCTTTCTTTCTCTCCTTTTATCTTTCTTTCTTTCTCTCCTTTTATCTTTCTTTCTCTCCTTTTATCTTTCTTTCTCTCTCTCCTTTTATCTTTCTTTCTCTCTCTCCTTTTCTCTTTCTTTCTCTCTCTCCTTTTCTCTTTCTTTCTCTCTCTCTTTTTCTCTTTCTTTCTCTCTCTCCTTTTCTCTTTCTTTCTTTCTCTCCTTTTCTCTTTCTTTCTCTCACTCCTTTTCTTTCTTTCTCTCACTCCTTTTCTTTCTTTCTCTCACTCCTTTTCTCTTTTCTTTCTCTCACTCCTTTCCTCTTTTCTTTCTCTCACTCCTTTCCTCTTTTCTTTCTCTCACTCCTTTTCTCTTTTCTTTCTCTCACTCCTTTTCTCTTTTCTTTCTCTCACTCCTTTTCTCTTTTCTTTCTCTCACTCCTTTTCTCTTTTCTTTCTCTCACTCCTTTTTTCTTTTCTTTCTCTCACTCCTTTTTTCTTTTCTTTCTCTCACTCCTTTTTTCTTTTCTTTCTCTCACTCCTTTTTTCTTTTCTTTCTCTCACTCCTTTTTTCTTTTCTTTCTCTCACTCCTTTTTTCTTTTCTTTCTCTCACTCCCTTTCACTTTTCTTTCTCTCACTCCCTTTCACTTTTCTTTCTTTCTCTTTTTTTTAGTATCTCTTTTCCATTTATCTTTCCCCTTCTCTCTTACCCTTTCTTTCTCTTTCTTTTTCTTTTGTTCTCTCTTTCTCGTTTGTTCGTTCGCTCTCTTTCGTTCTCTTTAAATTGTTTTCTTTAATTTTATTATTTTTGTTACTTTTACAGAAAAAGTTATTTAATTAAGTTTTAAAGTAAAAAACAAACAAACTATATTTTCAGTCTAAGAATAAAGCTTTTTTAAATTTACGCTTTTTATTTTAATTGTTGTTCGTTTAAACCTGCCGCCTTTTGTATTTCTTTTTTACTATCTCCTTTTATCTCTTCCCCATTCAATATCTCTGCCCATCTCTCTCAATCCTTGTTTTTATTTTTATCATTTTCGTTTCTTTTCACCGTTCAATGCGCAATAATTTACTTTTTTAATAATTAAATTTTCAATAAAAAAGATAGATACTAAGGAGATGTAGTTTGCTTGAAACATTGCGTGTATTATTGTATATAGAGGAGTCATACATTGCAAGGAATGGAAATATGTAGGTGTTGAGAAGGAAGACAAAAATAAAGTGATTTAAAAAATTATATATATATTTAAATTATGTTTATATATGTGTATATATATATGTCATGTTTATATATGTGTATATTTTAGAGGTAAAAGATGAGAAAGAATTCTAAAGATACAATATTTATTAAAACATAAAAAGTTCAGAGCTAGAAGCCTTATATCCTTAATCCATGGATTTTCAAAGATAAATTCTTCTCATCAGAGGATGGGGAAGCCGACAATGTAGTTGTAAATATTATCGGCAACACTTTGAAAATGTTATATAAAGTAAGACAAAGTAGAAATAAAGAAAAAAATAAGGGCCAAAGGTGAAGAGTCTTATGTTGAGGTGGGAGCGTAAAATCAGGGTGGATGTTATCTAAAAACACGTCAGGACAAAATAAATAAAAATAAAAATAAAAGCATCTGTTATTTGGAAATGAATGCTTGAAAAAGAAAGAAATACTCAAATTGTTCAGGAATCCAAATATTTTTGTAAGATGCTGATAGTCCCACGGTGACTGGTAACTTCTATTTTATCCTGTATGTGAATTAGTATCAATTATCGTTATATAATTAAACATATATATATATATATATATATATATATATATATATATATATATAAATGTTATGTTATGTTTATATGTGTATATATATATATAATGTTATGTTTATATATGTGTATATATATATAATGTTATGTTTATATATGTGTATATATATAATGTTATGTTTATATATGTGTGTAAATATATATATATAATGTTATGTTTATATATGTGTGTAAATATATATATATATATTGTTATGTTTATATATGTGTATATGTGTATATATATATAATGTTTATATATGTGTGTATATATATGTAATGTTTATATATGTGTATATATATAATGTTTATACATGTGTATATATATGTTTATACATGTGTGTATATATAATGTTTATACATGTGTGTATATATAATGTTTATACATGTGTGTATATATAATGTTATGTGTATATATGTGTATATATATGTTTTATATATGTTTTAGATATGTGTATATATATATGTTTTATATATATGTTTTAGATATGTGTATGTATTTATGTTTTATGTATGTATATATATGTAATGTATATATGTTTTATGTATGTATATATATGTTATGTTTATGTGTGTGTGTATATATACATATGTTATGTTTATATATGTATATATATATATATATGTATGTATAATTTTATATTTAATAGTTAACCTTTAGTTTCTATTATTTGCCGACTTTTAAAATCATTTTAACCTCTTTACTTTGAAAAGTAAATTAAAATTTTATGCAAAATTATTTCAAATTTTTTTTTTAAAAAACAAAAAAACACGTATCAGTTAACTACATTTATTAAATTGAATAAATGATTCGTAGAAAGTGGGCGTTGGGTTTACTTTCAGCAACCTTGTCACTCTCACTTCCCTTATTTTGTCCTTTAGTCTTCACATTCTATGAGCAATGTTTCGGAGAAAGGGGGAAGAATTGCTGTTTTCTGGGTCGGAATCTATTCATCTAATACCTATTGTTGGCTAGTTTGTGATCTTGAAGTAGTCTTTTTTTAGCTCCTGACATCAAGTGGCTTAATGCCTTGTTTGGAGCGATTTTCATTAAAAAACTTACAAAGTATTTTCTTTAAAGAAAATAAAAAATTGGAAAATATTGGCGCATTTTCCTATCCTGATAAAAAACTTCAATGTACTTCCTCATTTATTTTGATTTGCCATTGAGTTGAGTCATTTCTGTGCGTTTTTTGTTAAGGTAGAGCTTTTATCTTAAATATTTTTTGTGGGGAGAAAGAAAGAGACACTGCATATGTTTATTTTTTTTACTGATTTTCTTTTCTTTTTTTTTTCTTTTTATTGTTTCTATTTATTTTGACATTTCGCATCAGCGTAATTGCTTGGGCTATTTTCATAGCGAGTTTCGTTGGTCCGTTGGAAGCCCTTATTTGTAGATTAACACCCTCACCTCGTCCTCCCTAGTAAGATTCTACCTTTTTAGGCGATTACGTGTGAACACCCTAAAATACATGGTTGAAATAAGAAAAGAACAAACAATTATTTTAAAACTTAGAGTAAGGAATCAGTTTCGTATACAAATTTAACGTCGAATAATCCCCTATTTCCAGGCAATTCTATTTTTTATGGCAGTTAACTACATTTTTACCATTAACTCTAAATCCGGCTAGCAGTGTCATAAAACCACACGTAATCGCTTAAAAAAAGTAAAATCTCCCCTCAAAAAGCACAAAGTGTGTCTCTCATAACAAATTAAACATTACAATGGCCCGGAAATCCGAGATCGGTTTTAATTGAATGTATATGCAAAATTCCCTACGCTAAATTCTAAAATAATTGTTTTGTTTTTTTCTCTCCACTAAATTTTCAGGGTGTTCAACGGCATAAAAACTATACTCTCATTTTCTCTTTTTTTCGGGGGAGGAGGGTAGCTAAGGGCATTAATGTACAATAATACCTTTATGTCTCTGTTTCTCTAAAAGCTATATATATATATATATATATATATATATATATATATATATATATAGGAGAGATAAAAGCTATATATATATATATATATATGTGAGAGATAAAACCTATATATATACATATATATGTGAGAGATAAAACCTATATATATACATATATATGAGAGAGATAAAAGCTATATATATATATATATGAGAGATAAAAGCTATATATATATATATATGAGAGATAAAAGCTATATATATATATATGAGAGATAAAAGCTATATATATATATATATATATATATGAGAGATAAAAGCTATATATATATATATGAGAGATAAAAGCTATATATATATATATATATATATATGAGAGATAAAAGCTATATATATATATATATATATATGAGAGATAAAAGCTATATATATATATATATATGAGAGATAAAAGCTATATATATATGAGAGATAAAAGCTATATATATATATATATATGAGAGATAAAAGCTATATATATATATATATATGAGAGATAAAAGCTATATATATATATATATATGAGAGATAAAAGCTATATATATATATATATATGAGAGATAAAAGCTATATATATATATATATATGAGAGATAAAAGCTATATATATATATATATATGAGAGATAAAAGCTATATATATATATATATATGAGAGATAAAAGCTATATATATATATATGAGAGATAAAAGCTATATATATATATATGAGAGATAAAAGCTATATATATATATATATAGGAGAGATAAAAGCTATATATATATATAGGAGAGATAAAAGCTATATATATATATATATGAGAGATAAGAGCTATATATATATATATATATGAGAGATAAGAGCTATATATATATATATGAGAGATAAGAGCTATATATATGAGAGATAAAAGCTATATATATATATATATGAGAGAGATAAAAGCCATATATATATATATGAGAGAGATAAAAGCTATATATATATATATGAGAGAGATAAAAGCTATATATATATATATATGAGAGATAAAAGCTATATATATATGAGAGATAAAAGCTATATATATATATATGAGAGATAAAAGCTATATATATATGAGAGATAAAAGCTATATATATATATATATATATATATATATGAGAGAGATAAAAGCTATATATATATATATATGAGAGAGATAAAAGCTATATATATGAGAGAGATGAAAGCTATATATATATGAGAGAGATGAAAGCTATATATATATGAGAGAGATAAAAGCTATATATATATATATATATAAGAGAGATAAAAGCTATATATATATATATGAGAGAGATAAAAGCTATATATATATATATATATATGAGAGAGAGATAAAAGCTATATATATATATATATGAGAGATAAAAGCTATATATATATATGAGAGATAAAAGCTATATATATATATGAGAGATAAAAGCTATATATATATATATGAGAGATAAAAGCTATATATATATATATATGAGAGAGATAAAAGCTATATATATATATGAGAGAGATAAAAGCTATATATATGAGAGAGATGAAAGCTATATATATATGAGAGAGATAAAAGCTATATATATATATATATATATGAGAGATAAAAGCTATATATATATATGAGAGAGATAAAAGCTATATATATATATATGAGAGAGATAAAAGCTATATATATATATATATATATGAGAGAGAGATAAAAGCTATATATATATATATATGAGAGATAAAAGCTATATATATATATGAGAGATAAAAGCTATATATATATATGAGAGATAAAAGCTATATATATATATATGAGAGATAAAAGCTATATATATATATGAGAGATAAAAGCTATATATATATATATATATAGGAGAGATAAAAGCTATATATATATATAGGAGAGATAAAAGCTATATATATATATAGGAGAGATAAAAGCTATATATATATATAGGAGAGATAAAAGCTATATATATATATAGGAGAGATAAAAGCTATATATATATATATATAGGAGAGATAAAAGCTATATATATATATATAGGAGAGATAAAAGCTATATATATATATATATATAGGAGAGATAAAAGCTATATATATATATATATATGAGAGATAAGAGCTATATATATATATATATGAGAGATAAGAGCTATATATATATATATATATGAGAGATAAGAGCTATATATATATATATATATATATGAGAGATAAGAGCTATATATATATATATATATGAGAGATAAGAGCTATATATATATATATATATGAGAGATAAGAGCCATATATATATATGAGAGAGATAAAAGCCATATATATATATGAGAGAGATAAAAGCCATATATATATATATGAGAGAGATAAAAGCCATATATATATATATGAGAGAGATAAAAGCCATATATATATATATATATGAGAGAGATAAAAGCTATATATATATATATGAGAGATAAAAGCTATATATATATATGAGAGAGATAAAAGCTATATATATATATATGAGAGATAAAAGCTATATATATATGAGAGATAAAAGCTATATATATATGAGAGATAAAAGCTATATATATATATGAGAGAGATAAAAGCTATATATATATATATATATATATATATATATATATATATGAGAGAGATAAAAGCTATATATATATATATATATATATATATATATATGAGAGAGATAAAAGCTATATATATATGAGAGAGATAAAAGCTATATATATATATATGAGAGAGATAAAAGCTATATATATATATATATATATATATAAGAGATAAAAGCTATATATATATATATGAGAGAGATAAAAGCTATATATATATATGAGAGAGATAAAAGCTATATATATATATATATATGAGAGAGATAAAAGCTATATATATATATATATATATATATATGAGAGAGAGATAAAAGCTATATATATATATGAGAGAGAGATAAAAGCTATATATATATATATATATATGAGAGAGATAAAAGCTATATATATATATATATATGAGAGAGATAAAAGCTATATATATATATATATATATATATATATATATATATATGAGAGAGATAAAAGATATATATATATATACACACATTATATAAACAATGGCGAGACTCCTCTTGACACTTAAAACAATACAAGTAATCGCTTATTATTTTCACGAACGGTACCATAAAAATTCTTGTAAATGACTCGAAAAATGACTAATGTTCGTGCCGTCTTATCAAAATAGTTTGTTGAAAAGCAATTAAACTACACCAAATACATTTTTTTTAATTGAAATGACCCCCCCCCCCCCTTAAAAAACTTGACTTGAAATACGAAAAATAAATTTCCCAATCCTTTGAGCGTCGAATAATCGTGAGAACATTTTTTTTTTAATAATTGCTTAGGTAATCGGACAGAACAACCGAGAATCGCGACTTCCGCTTAGTTCCGTAAGTTTTAAACCGATCGTTTTGAATATATAATCTTAATTAAAATACAATTATTATAAATTTAAAATAAATCCGATATTTTCATATAAATTAATTTATTTCATTATAAATCTGAAGACTTTTTTAATATAAAAAGAATTGGTTTAAAACTTAAGAAAGTCGCGATTCTCGGTTGTTCTTCTCGATACCCAATATTTTTAATGCACACCGTTCCTTATTTTTTTAAATAATTCTGTAAAGAAATATGACTAACATTGATTAGTTATTTAATTTTTTGTGAAAAATGTTGATGTTTCACTTGCTTTCATTTTTACATAATGAATGAGACGTGACTACAGGACCGGCGACACAGTTATAAAAGTGTGTGTGGGGGGGGGGGGAAGCTTTCCTAAAAAGTGTGTGGGGGGGGGGGCGGTTAAGCACATGCATATATAACTTCATTATTGATGACCGTAAAGTGGGGGGGCCAAGTTAAAAAGTATGGGGCTGTAACCCCCCCCCCCTCCCCCCGGTGCCGGCGTCCATGGACTAGACTTATTCTTTTTAAATGTCAAAAATGTATTTATGAAATAAAACTGGTTTTGAAATAACTTAAAATATTTTTTCATGAGATCTGTTTAACACCTCTTTCATAATACAATTCCGTTGAACTATTTTAATTTTCCGAGTTTTTAACTTTTTTCCTCAATCTTTGATGTTAAAGAATCTTGGAAAGTTAGGTTATTCACAGAATAAAAAGTCGAGACCCGAAACTTTATTTAGTAAGTAAAATAAAAACTAATCGATTTTTCTCACGAAGTCGATTTTTAAAATTACTAAATAAGTAATTTGTAGAATTTGGTATGTTCGGACTACTGTTCTCATCTTGGGTGTTTTTTATCAACGTTTCGGCCGATGTAACCTCCGACGTTCTTCGGGTGTACCTTGTCGAACTCGGGAATTTGGATGGAATTTCGAACGGAACCCAGACAGAAAGATTCCAGAGTTCGATAAGGTACCCCTGAAGAAGGTCGGTGGTTACGTCGGCCGAAACGTTGTAATAAAAAACACCCAAGATGAGAACAGTAGTCCGAACATACCAAATTTTACAAATTATCAACCCTCATTTAAAAATTTTTGAAACATAAGTAATTTGTTTTCTGTAAACTAGGGGACACTGTTTTTTTTTACCTTAAGAATGACGGCAAAGTGCAGACGACACATTTGCCCATATTATGCCGTCATCTTAGGTGCTAAAATTCAATTTTACTGTGGAATCAAATAATTTCAAAGAAATATATATTCAAAGAACTTCGGAAAGAAAGGGGTGCTTCTACAGAATTTGAACCGAACCAAACCGACTTTTACCGAATTTAATCTAAAACTTAGATTAGGATAGTTAGAGGCCTACAAAAAAAAAAAAGGCTGTTTGGTTCAAATTCTGTAGAAGTATGAAGAAATAAACTGAAGAATTACGTTTTTCTTTTTAAATCCAGTCTTCAAAAAAACAAACAAAAAACAAAAACAAACAGTAAGCCATGCGTGTAAGAGCCAGAAAAGTGTTTCGTTTTACAACCATTGATAACAAAACCGTCGTCGTTGTTGTTCTTTGGATATGGTAATAGAAGCAGCACTATCGTCGTATCGGTAGCAGTTCTAGTCGTAGCGGTAACAGTAGTATTGGCAATTATTGCTTTTACTCTGCGAGGTTCCACCGCCGCCGCCGTTGCTGCTGCCGTCGCCGCCGCCGCCAACCAAATAGTAATCAGTCTGAAAGTCGCTCTCCGTTATTGCAAGAACGCGCACCTTGCATGCACACGGAGAGGAAAGCTTTGTAAACAGAAAGTGAAAGAACATGTTGTAGGTGCGCGGGAAAGATAGAATCGGGTGGGAAGCGAAGCGATATAGCATCGGAAGGATATTTTATTAGAGTTGAGTTGACGAGAGAAGTTTAACGCAGAGATAAGGAAAAAGAGAGAGGAAGAAAAAAAAAAAGAAAAAAAAAAAATCGTGTATTATTGAAGATCTTGTCATAGATCTACGTACGGCGAAGCACCTCGACATGGTGCTGCTAGTGGCCGTACACAGCTGGAGGACCGTAGAGGCGGGTCTTATAAAATGTCCTTCGAGTTTGGAACCGCGACCACTACCCCGCGTTTCCATCGTGGCCCTCCTGAGTGTGGACAGCCGGCAGTTAATTCGGTGACACCAGTACAAACGACGCACAGTGCCTCCTCCTCTTATGCTCTGTCAAATTTTTCTGTCAACACTTTTTTTTCTTTTTTCTCTTTTTTTTGAAATTTTGTTTTGTTTACATTTTACTTTTCTTTCTTTGTTTTTCATTCTTCCCCCTCCTCCCCTACTCGCTCATACAGTATCAAAACAAATATTGTTTACCAGTTCTAACCAGTTTGATAAGGCAGAGACCGACAGCTCCGGATGTTATCGTTATTGCTATTATTATTGACTACTCAGGTCCACGGTTGTTATTACTATTTTTATTATCACCATCGTCGCCGTCTATGTAGTGCAATTCTTCATTTACCCCAAGGCACACCACAGCATGTTCAAAAGGAAAGACATACCTCCCTTATTGCTTCTACTTGTGCTCATCACCCTGGTAATGGTGACCCTCTCGCAGATTTTGGTGGTACACAACAGAGGACGCTACGTTAAGGCTATCCGCAAGCTGGCCCTCAATAGACACAGTCTTACCGGCGGGGGCAATGAAGCAGGCCGGAGAACGAAGAACCCCGCGCTCGACCATAACTCTCTTTTCGGTATGGGTCTAGGGAGTCAGAGATTGCTCAACGATATTTACGTCAGTCGAATCGCGACCCTCATCACATTGGCTTCAAATATCTCCAGAACGCGTCTGAATCTACGGGAGACGGCCGTCACTGCCAGAGGTTATCCCAACCATGCCGCCTCGCTTTCTTCTTTAGCGTTATCGTCTTCGTTATATTCATCAATGTTATCTTCTTTGAATAACGATTATAACACGAACAATGATAATAACGATAACGGTTTGCTAGCAGACGGTGGGTCCCACCACCCGGAAAGCATCAGAGGCGAAAGGGCACAACTGGCCCAACAGTTGGCATTGCACTCGCATCAAAACATCTCCGTACAGGGCCTGCACGACGCCCAACTTCGGAATGGCTCAGGTCCGCTAAACATTGCCGGTCGTAATTTCTCTGACGACGATATCGGTCGACAAAACATCGGCGAAGACCTCGATATTGGATTTGATCAAATTTATATAAAATCACGGAATATGCCTATGCTTAACTGGTACAAATCTATGTTGGATGTTACCCGGACGAGACGAAAGAAGGTTTACTGTCCCGAAATTTCACCGGATTTACGTGAGTACTTTGAAACGTGTCTCTCTGAACTTGCTTCTTTTGTTTGTTTTTTAATTACTAATGGGTCACCTGTTATCAAGGTCCGGGGGCCACTCGAGGATTAGGGTTATTAAAAAGATTGTCAGTTGGGCGATGATCTCCACCACGAAAGGATTGGAAACAGTGGGTGGAACGGAGAGAAGATTACTTAAGAGAATTATCCATGATGACAGCTCAACAAGTATTAGTTGACATTAAACTTGAAGATGACCATGTTGTAGTCGGCTGGGAAGCAGCCTCGATGTATTTTGTTCCACAGATGGAATGCTCTAGGAAAGAAACGTTGTTCCTGGAAGTTCCATTTGGTTCCGTTTTTTTTTTTTTTTTTCTTACATTTTTTTTTACAGAGAGAAAGGAAAGTTCTTTGTTATTGTTTTAGCTAAGCGAGTTCTTGCTGTGGGTGTTTTTTACAGGGGGGAACCCGGGTACTCAGTCGATTACTTACCATGAACATAACAATAGAGTAGAGAGAGGCTATCAACATCTCTCCGGTGTGAAAAAGGCTGCAGGGTAGAGAAGAGATGATTCCCGACTATGTCGCGAAGTTTATTTGCTAAGTGCCAAACTACGACTATTAATACTACCTGCCGCCCCCCTCCTTCCGATCCGTCCTGGCACGAAAAGTTGTCGCAGAGTATCTGAGAAAATGGAAAGACCGATTAGAGATATCGCCATCTAGACCTTCATTGTAAAGGAAGGGGAAAACTGGAATATTGAGGAGACTTGTTGTCACTCAGATCTGAAGGAAAAACCATCGGCTGTTATTATCGATAATTCACGAGTAGACGGCAGGTGCGAAAACACCGAGTGAGTTACAATAATAAAAAGATAGAACGGAGAGTACTGAAATATGAGGAGACTTGCTGAAACTCAGATTCCAGAGAAAACTACTCGATAACAGTGACTAATACTGGTAACGATTGATGCGAGAACTTCAAGTGAATAATAATAATAATAGAGATTTGTCACTCAGGTTTCAGGAAAAATCATTTGTTATTGCCAGCGAGCAAGCACTGATAATGACTTGTGAAAACTCCGAGTAAATAATAATAATCATAAAAAGTGACACAAAATGGCCGTGAAGTGTCAAGGAGGATGGAAGGACCGAATAGGTAGAGCACCATTCATACCTCCACTGGAAGGGTGCGGAGAGAAATGGAACCTTGGAGCAACTTATTGCTACTCAAATTTCAGAGAAAGCCAATGGTCGCTATATGTAAAAAAAATCAATGGTAAACGGTTGTTGTGATAACGCAAAATCTTTTGCAACAATTATCGGAAGAAACGGAGATTATTGCAAATCCGGAGAAACTTGCTGTCACTCAGACTCCAGGGAACACTACTTTTTACTGACAGTGAGCAATCACTGATAATGATTTATGAAGATACTCGCAGTGAGTAAATAATAACAAACATGTTTATTCAATATGTCAAATCAATAATCAAAATATGAAGACTTTATTGAAAAGGTAGTCGGTACTTGTAATGAATGGGTATCCAGAAGATTTCAGTCCCGGGTATTAACGGAGGATCCCAAGTCGGTCCCTGAAATAGCCGAAGCAGTTTGCGATTTGAAAGCCGCGAATAAAAATGTAAACAGGCAGACGACACTAAGCATGCGAAGCACCCTCCCTCAAAATGAAATTCTAAATTTTTAGGCGATTACGTGTGAACATCCTGTAAAAAGAACTAATATCTCTCTCTCATATATATATATATATATATATATATATATATATATATATATCCATCCATTGTAAACAATAGCACTGCGGAGTCGTTGAGAAGAGTAATCGTGGTCCGGAGTGTACCTAAAATTAAATAGAGCTTCCATGACCGACGTTACAAAAATAAAAATAAAATTTAGCCCCTAAAAAAAAAATTAGATAATAATAAAGTAAAAAAAAATCCCTAAAAATAAAAAAAAGAAAAGGTAGTTTTCAAATCCTAAACTGTTTCGGCCTTTTCGGAACTGACTTGGGATGATTCCATCAATACCCGGGACTGACTCCGTAAATACTGGAATCATCTGGATACCCATTTAGAAGTACCAGGTATTCTTCAGACCAACTCTAATATAAATTCAACAAAATACAAATTAATTTAACATATATATATATATATATATATATATATATATATATATATATATATGTGTGTGTGTTATTTATTTACCTCCCACAAGGTAAGATGTGACACAAGGTCGGGAAAGTGGGATTAGATAAGCCAGCGCTCGAGAGGTGAGCACTCTGGCCATTTAAAAATTGCCTGGGCAGCCCCGTCGGCATTCCCCGGTAGGGGCGCCTCAGGCAGTAAGCAATAAACCCAAAAGGCCAAGAACAATATATATATATATATATATATATATATTAAAATAAAACAACCGTATAAAAAAAATCTGTTTTCCGTGATATTTATTGACTACATCCATTCGGGCGTCACCTTAATGGTGTTCGATTAGCTTTTATGGGTAGCGTTGCAATCTCTGGAATCTGTGATACAGAGTTCAAATCAGATCTATCACGGTCATCTACGCACACATAACTGTTATTTTGGGTGGGGTTCATATATACTAATTAGTCACCTCTTGTCAAGGTCCAAAGGCCACTCGAGGATAAGGATTAACAAGATTGTCAGTTGAACGATGAACAAGACCATGAAAGGATTGGGAACGATGGGTGAGCTGGTCAGAATTTGATTATTTAAGAGGACGGCTCGACAAGAATTTGTTAACATTGGACTTGAAAACGACCATGTTGTAGTCAGCTGGGAAGCAGACCCATGTGCTTGTGTTCCAGGGATGGGATGTTTGTCGAAAGAAACGTCGGTCATAAAAATTCCGTTTAATTTTAGGTACTCTCCGGGCCACGATTACTCTTTTCAACGACTCTTCCTCTGCAGTGCTAGTGTTTATAGTGGATTGTCCTTCTTTTTACAGGATGTTCACACGTAATCGCCTAAAAAAGTAGAATCTCATTTTGTATGGAGGGTGATTCAGCAGAAGGTATTAATCTACAAATGCACAATAAAAAAATCTGTTCAGGAAAGTTCCGTTTAGTTTTAGGTACACAGAGGGAGAAAGATAAATGTTTGCCAATGGTTGTAGGTAGACGAGTTTTGCTGTTGGAAAAAGTATGAACCCACTATCACCCAACCCCCTGAGGTATGAGTATTGATTTACTCCTCTCCAGGAGTTAGGCACAATGCCAGTTTTATCTTACTCCCACAAGGTAAGATGTGACCCAAGGTCGGGTCGGAAAAGTGGGGTTTGAAAAGCCAGCGCCCGAGAAAGTGAGCACTCTGGCCATTAAACATTGCCTGGGCAGCCCCGTCGGCATTCCCCGGTAGGAGCGCCTCAGGCAGTAAACAAACTTACTCCTCCCCAAAGAGGGGAGGCGAAGCCTGGGAGGGTGGACCTCCTAGAACTGCACAGGACTGACCCATAGACCGGCGTAAATCAAGACCCGAAGGCCAAGACAATACCAGAGATACTACACTTTGATCTTAGCCAAAAGGCCAAGATGGGCACATTGAGGTATGAGTAAAAAAGTTGATGTTCAATTAATTATATAAAAAAACATCGTTTTTAATGGAAATAGTTTCAGCAGGAAATCGCCGTAAAACCGACAAGCCACACCATCCGTGTTCCGGATGTTTATTATTGTAAACGACTTCGGGTCACGGTTACTTTCCTCAACGACTCGGCCTCTGCAGTGCTATTGTTTACAAGGCGCGACGTACTGGAAAGGATACATCTACCCCATCCTTCACCTTATTAGTTCGATGCTATTGGACTTAGTTCATTAGGGCAATTTCTTTTCGGTTGATCTATGTTTTGTATTGTCTCCTCTTACCGATGTTGAGTTAATTTTGTACCCGACATTAAAAACTTTTTTCCAAGATAATGTTAATTCTTTCATGGCCGATATTAATTATTAGAGATTATTTTTCGTCAATAAATTATTTTTCAAAACATTCGAATATGTTATTTTCAAAACATCGTTACGGTCTAGTAACCTAATTCTGAACCTAAACAGCACCCACTCGCACTTAGGGCTAGTCGTAAAATTTATCTATCCTAAAACGCTAGAATGTCCCGAAATGGGTGATCATTATACGTTAAGTTTAGATCCAAAACTGATCTCCTACTGTAAATTCTAAAATCATTTTTTTTCTTTGGGGGGGGGGTCTTCTTTCCGACGTTTTTCAGGGTGTTCACACGTAATCGGCTAAAAAGGTAGAATCTCATTGGGGGGGGTGATATAGCAAAGTGTGTTTATCATACAAACGTACTGCAACATCTTTCTCGTTACGGTTTTATTTTTTTATGGTAAAGAAAATAACTTAACACCGTAGTAATAGGCAATGCAAAAACCCAAATCAACCGAAACGAAATTGATCCAGTAAGAAAGTTCAAAAGTACCATTGGTTATGCTTGTACTCACCACCTTGTTAATAGTAAACCTCTAACACAGCGTTTCTCAACCGGAGTTGCCCGGTACCCTAAAGTTCCGCAAAACGTCCCTAAGGGTTTCGCAAAGAGAAATGAGATGAGCCAATGCACTTTTAAACATGCACAATATATTTTTGGTTAGTGTAATATAGACATCATCATATCTAACCTATTATGTTAGTAAAATATATAACAACCATTGGGAAAAATCTGACAAAGTATTAATTTTCCCTTAAACCAGTTATTCAAAAATATATACAAGTGTACACCCTCCGTCAAAAAGGACGGAAAAACTAATCCAGTGTTTGCACGAATATTCATACAAAATAACGCCTGAATCGGTGAAATTAAAAAATAAATAAATAAGAGATATATAGAGAGAAAACGGGAAAGTTTTATAAAAGGAAAGAACCAAAAACGTATAAATCGGTATAGAAAGTAGAAGTAAAAAAAAAAAGTAGAAAGAAAACGTTCGATTATGGAAATAGACTTTGCTTCTTAATTCTCCTGAATGCTTGAAATGGAATCGTCCGACAGTTTTTTACTCGCTAACTATTCTGTGACCCCACGTTAAGATTATCCGGAATCAGGTTAGCGCGACCAACGAAAAAGAAAATGTATTTAGTGTCAATATTCACGAGAACATGTATCGTCTTTTTTCTATTAGTTTCTAGGTATTTTCGTAAAATGATATTTAAAAAAAAAAGTGATTTGTATTAAAATATTCGAACTTCTGTTCTCCTCTTTGATGTTGTTATCACATTTCGGCCGATGTAACCTCCAACCTTCTTCAGGTGCGTCTTGTTGAACTCCGAAGTCTGTACAGAATTTCGAATGAACACTTTATTTAATCCACGGAGTTAGCTTGTCTTCGTTCCGTCAGCCATGACCGGGTAGAAGTCTTAAGTAATTCTTAATTGTATACTTAGTACGGGGTTACGTCCTTGACAATCAGTCCGATAGTGACTTTGTCGTCGAGCTGAGGTATGATCCTGTTTAGTCTCGGGAGGTGCACTCCCAGGCTTTACCTTCTCTTTGAGAAGGGTTTAATTTATTGCTAATCGCCCGAAGCGCCCCTACCGGGGAATTCCGACGGGGCTGCTCAGGCATTTTTGTAGGCCAGAGCGCGCTAATCCTAGTGCGCTGGTTTTTACAAAGCACACCTGACCTTGTGTCTAACCTTCTAGAGAGGAGGTAAATAAACATATTTAGTATAGCTCGTACTGAGAATTGAACCTTCAACATTTTAGAAGACTGTCACTTTGAACTGATTATCACTTAGCACTTAATCTGTTGCGCTATGTGTCGAAACGTTGCGAGAATAACATCCAAGATGAGAACAGTAGTCCGAATAATATAAATGATACAAATTATCAATCCCCCATCTAAAGAAATTCTGAAACATAAAACAATGACTGACGGTGATTTTTGTAAATGACTGACTGTCGAAAGGCTGGTTCCACACCAGCTCAAATAAAATTGACCTTGTGCCACATCCGACCTGCGTGAGACAGTTTGTAAATAAATAGCAACAACAGCGATCACAATTGTTTCCACCTGCTTCTATCCCCAATTGCATAAATATAGAAACACAACTTTGGTTATTATGAAAACGGTAAATCTCTGACGTCACGTTAGCATCATCGAATGCAAAAGAAAAAGTGATTTATAACAGGACTTTTTATAATTTTAGATTGTGTGTGTGTGGGGGGGGGGTAAGGTAAGGTTTAAAAAAAAAAAATTCTCCTGATCTTTTAAGGCGTCAGACTTAGGCCCAAATGTATTTCCTTTCTTCATTTATTTCATGTTTTTATTTTAATTTTAATACTTTTTAGGAATAGGTATCCAATAAAATTTCGAGTACTTAAGTAATCAATTCCAAGTTACGCCGGAGACTTCCGAGACTGGCGAATGTTAACGAACGTCAGCGAAACAAACCGAATGTATTATTCGGCTTTTCTTTTCCGTTTTTATTTACGAAGAAGTTATTTAACGAAAGAAATGGTTGAGTTTATACTAAGTGTATTTTGTAATGTTTCGGTACTTCTACACAATACGAACCGAACTATTTTTTTTTAACCCTAACCCTAAACTAACCCTTTTAGTATAGATAAATAAAAATGTATCCAAAATAGTCCAAATGAAAATCGCAAAAGTAATAAGAATATTAAAAAAATACGTAAAAGCCGAAATGAAATCTTTCAAATTGATAGAAAAATAATCATCGGCGCCTTTTTTTATTTGCATATTTCGGTAAAAGTCGGAATTAATTCGACTTTCTCGGTTCGTAGTCGGAACTGCTTACGTCACTATTACGTCACAACTGAAAATCTTTGGATACATATTCCTAAAAAGCACCTAAATGTTTCAATAAGATATATTTTTGACACACCTTCTCTTCATAAGTTTTATTGTTTCCTGAGAGGCATAGCCGCTCAAAGTTATCTCTATCTATCATATGTATCTATCTATCATATGTATCTATCTATCATATGTATCTATCTATCATATGCATCTATCTATCATATGCATCTATCTATCGTATGTATCTATCTATCATATGTATCTATCTATCATATGTATCTATCTATCATATGTATCTATCTATCATATGTATCTATCTATCATATATATCTATCTATCATATATATCTATATATCTATCATATATATCTATCTATCATATATATCTATTTATCATATATATCTATTTATCATATATATCTATATTATCATATATATATATATTATCATATATATATATATATAGATCATATATATATATATATAGATCATATATATATATATAGATCATATATATATAGGTCATATATATATATTTATCATATATATATATATATATATATATATATATATATAGATCATATATATATATATAGATCATATATATATATATAGATCATATATATATATATATATAGATCATATATATATATATATATAGATCATATATATATATATATATATAGATCATATATATATATATATATATAGATCATATATATATATATATATATATATATATAGATCATATATATATATATATATATATAGATCATATATATATATATATATATATATATATATATAGATCATATATATATATATATATATATATAGATCATATATATATATATATATATATAGATCATATATATATATATATATATATATAGATCATATATATATATATATATATATAGATCATATATATATATATATATATATAGATCATATATATATATATATATATATAGATCATATATATATATATATATATATAGATCATATATATATATATATATATATATAGATCATATATATATATATATATATATAGATCATATATATATAGATCATATATATATAGATCATATATATATATATATATATATAGATCATATATATATAGATCATATATATATATATATATAGATCATATATATATAGATCATATATATATATATATATATAGATCATATATATATATATATATATATATATATATATATATAGATCATATATATATATATATATAGATCATATATATATATATATATATAGATCATATATATATATATATATATATAGATCATATATATATATATATATATATATATAGATCATATATATATATATATATATATATATAGATCATATATATATATATATATATATATATAGATCATATATATATATATATATATATATAGATCATATATATATATATATATATATATATAGATCATATATATAGATCATATATATATATATATATAGATCATATATATATATATATATATATATAGATCATATATATATATATATATATATATATATAGATCATATATATATATAGATCATATATATATAGAGATCATATATATATATATAGATCATATATATATCTATCATATATATCTATCATATATATATATAGATCATATATATATCTATCATATATATATATAAGTAAAGTATGAAAGGTAAACGTATATAACTATATTCATGGGAATTACGCTACACAGAGGCGCCCGCTTTACTACTAAGCTCTACTCACGTATCGAGCACTGCTAAAGTAAATACTGAAAATCTATACACAATATATGATAAATTATAAACAATTTTCATTTTTTCCATACGTTGGATTATTATTTCTATATGTTCGTCAACGTTTCGTCTTTATTTCAATTTACCACATATTTTGAAAGCTAACGTCTGTTTCGATCGAAAAAAAAAAACAAAACATTCTTTTCACATCATAGACGCACCACGTATTTTCAAATATTGACTAGTGTTTTTCTTGAAATCGGTCATCTTGAGAAAGTTTTGAAATAAAGACGAAACGTTGATAAACAATTTTCGGCGTTTCCTTTTTTCATATATATATATATATATATATATATATATATTATATAATTAGAAAATATTAGATATACATCTTAAAAATAGAAAAATGCGCTTCGGTGGTTTTGCCAATATAATTACTTTGATTTTAGCGGATCGATGCAGCCAGCATTGACGAGGTGAAGGTTTCAAAATGTGATTATTTCCACCGTTTAGAGAGAAAATAACTGTTATTAGTTTTTAAAAAATTGTGCATTGCTATATATTTTTGTGCAACTAATAATTGAAAGACTTTTTTTTTCTTCCGTTTCATGAAATATCTAGATCACATTTTAAAACTTCGCATGAATTATTTCTTTAATTAGTACTAAATATTGTGGCGGTCACCAGTTATCAAGGCCAGATTGCAACTCAAGGATAAGTGTTAATGAGATGCAATGGTTGCTAGTCGAAAGATGAAGAACCTCATGAAAGGATTGAGAATGATTAATGGAACGAACTAATTCGATTATGGCGGGAATCTGCTGATATTAGATTTGAAGACGACGATGATGCTATAATCTGCAGGGAAGCAGTCCCACGAAACCGTGTTCCACAAACCGGTAAACCCTTGCGAGGAACTTCTGTTCAAATTTTCGCATGACGCTAGACACACAAATTTTTTTTTCGTTGTCATAGCAAAGTGAGTTCTTGCTGTGAATGTTTTACAATGGGGAAACAAAGATTGGAACGAAGTCGAGCAACTTCCATGGAAGTAACGATATTGTACTTGCTGTAGTTAGAAGGGGTCACACTTTCACCTACATTTATATCGTTTCTTTCCCCCATTTAGGCGGGCTACTCTAGTGAGTAGTTTTAATACAGCCGTTACAATCATAGCTTTAATGCATGTTCCTTCGTAAGTTGAACACTGTTGGCGTCGGCTGCCTACAATAAGTTTAATACTCTCGCCGTTTATGTAGTTGTCCATCTTGGTCGTGAGGTTTAAGACGTCGGAATTTGAGTTAAAAATTACTCATGTTCCGGGGTTTCGAATTATGCGACCGGTTTGAATAATTATCTCTACACTAACTATTCCGTAAGGATGAAACGTATATGTATGTAGATAAATACATATATATGACACCTAAGATTTATTGTTTTCTGAGAGGCATAGACGTCCAAAGTTAGGGAGTTTGTGTGTGTGTGTATATAATATATATATATATATATATATATATATATATATATATATATATATATAATTCTTACATGGACACGTGTTTATAGTTATCCAACCGTCATCAGCATGGCTAACTTAGACACGGATTGAATCGACGACTACATTGTCTGGAGTTTAACCTCTGGACTACGACGCCTTGCATAGAAATATTACTTTTATGTACGTAAAAATGATTCCAGTTTCTTTTCATGTCGTACATAAGACCTTGGTATTTCGTAATCTTTTCCCTTTCTTCTCTGTTCAATTCTGCATCATTAGGGACACTGACTTCAACTAGAGTTGCTACTTTCTCCCTTTTGTCCCATATAACGATGTCAGGTTTAACAGCTCTGTTTTCAAGATATGTAGCTGTAGGGATTGCATAGTTTACTTTTTATTTTCTTTTTCTTTTCATTCATTTGTTGGGGACGGGGCATTCTTCCAAATGCCATACGATCACCCGCTATTTACAGACTCCAATCGAGAGCTCTTTTCAGGATTCTGGCTGTTCCCTTGAGTGCAGTTGTTTATATTTCTTTTGCACTTGGTTCACCAGGTATACTTGCTAAATACTTTTTCAAGTTCTTCTTCATGAGTCCAGTGGCTCTTATGATAACTGGAATAATGGAGATCTCTTTGAGGTTCCAGTTTCTTTTTATATCATACATTAGACCTTGATATTTTGTTATTTTTTCCTTTTTAGCTGTGTTTAGGCCCTCATCATTAGGGACACTGACCTCAACCAAAGTTGTCTCTCTCTCTCTCTCTCTCTCTCTCTCTCTATCTCTATCTCTATCTCTCTCAGGTTTGACAGCTGCGTTTTCCAGATAGGTAGCTGTGGGGATTTTATGGTCATAATGGATGGTGTACGTCTCATTCCCCAAAGTTCTCTCAGGTAGATGTTCCCAGTGCCTGCTGCTACACCTGATATTCAGGCATAATTGTGAACTTTAAACGCTTGTAACTTCTATTAAATATTTATTTAATTTTTTAATCGCAATGATTACAATATATAAGGATTACCATATATATACGAGATAAATTTTCTCTTGGAAATTAGTTAAGTCTTCATAAATTAATGTACAATATAAATGAAAAATAAAATAACAATAATAAAAAAAAAAATCATTGCTCCATATTCACATCTGCGCTAAAATCTTTTTACTAAAACGGTGACACACCGAATTTAATAAAAAGGTCGAATTTCAACTGAAAAAAGTATTTGTTAATTTTCGACTTTGGATATAGCGTCGAACATACGCGTATAAATGTTTATATGTGTGTATAAATATGTTTATGTGTATGCGTAGGTATAAATATGTTCATGTGTATGCGTAGGTATATATATATATATATATATATATATATATATATATATAATGATTATTTTTATTTACATTTATTTTTCATTCTTTCCAAATATGATTTAAAGTTAAAAATCGGATTCTAACTCTGCCTGATGAGATCCCAGTTTATAATAGCTGTTGATCGATAACATCGACATGCCAGTGTCGCAGATTTTGTACATGTCTGTGCAAATAAAAACAATTATATATAGAAGCTCTATTTGATATTGAGTACTTATAAACCCGGTTGAAATTTTTTGGATTACTACCCTGTATATGTTTTACCTGGATTATATATATATATATATATATATATATATATATATATATATATGTATATACCCGTGTCTCGTTTGGTGGCACCCACTACCACAATTTATTCTACTTTGATTTCATTTGTAAATTCATAAATTGTGACATATCTGTTAAAACCCTTCTCTTACATATCTAAAAATAATAAGTCATTTTACTTTATTATTATTATTATTATTATTATTATTATTATTATTATTATTATTATTATAATTAGTAGTAGTATTAGTAGTAGTATTTTTATTATTATTTATGATAATTTAACCATTAAGGGTTTTAACACAAGTCATTATCAGTGAATGCTCACTGAAAATAATCAGTAGTGTTCCCTGAAGTGTGAGTGACAATTCTTCACAGATTTCCAGCACTTTCCGCCTCTTTCGATAAACCTTGCTAATCATTTTGCGTTATCGCAACAGTCGTTTTTCATTGATTTATCGCTAGTAACGACCGTTGGTCTTCTCTGGAAATTGAGTTGCAATAAACTTTCTCAAGCTTCCAGTACTGTTATGGATTTAAGGGAAATTGAGCCAATAGAATTGTTCGTACTCTAAAGTTGTTGTCCCAATGTGAAAAAGATATGAGCTTGTCTAAGGTAATCATCTTCGTTCCTATTCTATCCTTTTCAGTTCTTCCTCAGCAACTTAAATATATATATATATATATATATATATATATATATATAAATAAAATATATATATATAAATAAAAATATATATAAATAAAATATATATATATAAATAAAATGATAGCTTTTTTATAGTTGGGTTAGGTAAAAAGGAAAGAAGAGGAAGAAGTAAGCAGAGAGAGATGTATACATATATAGAGATGTATATATATAGAGATGTATCTTTTTTACGTTCGCCCATGCGCGCGTGCAGTGCCCGAGACACCAACAAAAGCCTCAAAGCATGTTTGTCTAGTTGACCGTAGACGGAAACGTAGCCACTTCCTGGCATTTGTGCAGTATAATTAACAGCAAAAAAAAAGGGGCGAAGAAAAAAAAAATAGAACTAACTTTTACCAAACGCAAGAAAATGTAATCTTCTATCGACTCGCATAGTTTTTTTTTTTAGTTTTGGAATTTCTTTGTTTTGTTGTTTTTTTTTAGATTTAATATCGTTGCCACGAAGCCTTGTAAAAAATCAAAATGGCCGACTAATGAGAAGAATCGATGTTGTATGTTTAAAAACTGAAAAATCGAAATTTAAACAAAAATACAACTATTAACTGTCACTAATCGGTCGAATATTGCATTTTCGACCGATCTGTACATTTTTTAACTTACTGAATCTGTTTTGAAGTTCTTATTAATTTCAAAATACTTTGCATTATGCCAAACCATTCAATGTCACGTGGCCAACATTTTTTTCAAAGCCGTTTAAGCTGCGATACGAAATCTATTAAAAAAAAAACACACTTAAAAAATGTTCCAAAACTGAAAAGCTACGCAGATCGAAAGAAGATTAAATTGTCTTGCGTTTCGTAAAAGTTATTTGTTGTAAATATTTCTTCGTCTTTTTTCTCTCCTGTTAACTATACTGCACAATCGCCAACTTGTTTCATTTTATAAAGGATACCTGTGTTTTTCATCGACAGCAAATATATTTAATGGTCCTCCTAGGCATAACCCCCTTCTTTCGTAGAGGCACGTGTCTATTGCCTGTAGCCTGAAATACCTTCAACTTTGAGGGAGTGTTGACGGGACTTTACAGGTTATTGTTTTTCCCAGTCCAGAGTTCCCCTTTTGGGATTAATGGATTTTTCCCATATTAAAAACCGACCTCGTGTCTAATTTTGCCCTCGTTGAAGGGCAAGTAAATACGGACGATATTTTTCGGCATTAGGTACTTATAGGCGATAGAATAAAACTTAGAATTGATCAAATGACTAAAACCTTTATTAAAACTGCAGGTAATGTAATGTTGCTAATATCAATATTTATTTGAAATGGTTCCTTCCAATTGGGCTCTGACAGGAGACGTTGAGTTGTTGGGGTAGACCAGGGGTTGGCAACCTCCGGCCCGCTACCCTGCTATACTTTATTATTGCAATCCGGCCCGCGGACATCCCAGTAAAACTCATATCATTTTGTGACATAGACGTAAAAGTAGGTTTCGATTAAGATTTACAGTGGGATGAAAATGTATAAATATCAGCGAGCGATGATGCATGTATATTTCATTTTTCTTTAACTATTAATTTCAAATCCTTGGCCTGAGATAAAAATAGAAAAAGAGAAAGAGAGGCAAAGAGAAAACGAAAGACGAGGAAAGGGCATGAAATCGAGAACTTATGTGAGGTGTGTCAAAACCAACTTGCTACTTCCCCCGTCATTACTTTTTTATGATTCCAAAATGGCTCTTCGTCGGCGCCTTTTATAACATCACATACAGAAGTCTCCTGAGAAAAAATATCAGATTTGTAGAGTGTTCAATGCAATTTTTCTACATTTGTAAGCTTAACGAACAGAGAAAGAAAACGAATAGTATATACAAGCTAGTAACATTTTTTTTTTGCATTCGTCCGTATCGTATCTCTACTTAGGAGCAAGTTACCCAACTGCCGCCACCTTTCCTCTGGCCTGTTTATTAACGACATAAAACAAATGCAAATAAAAACACGTTTTGCTAATTTTAACAACATGGCTAAATTGACTCGTTAACAGATAAACACTTAATCATTTACTTTAAATCGTTATTTTTTTGGAGTTTTCATCCCAGCAAGAAACAGTTTATAATATTGATTAGAATGCCTTGCGAGGCTCCCCCTGCGCTACATTATACTCAGTGTGTGTGTGTGTGTGTGTGTGTTTGAGCCAATTGATATTATTTCAGCGCTTTCAAACTAGCAAAACGTTGTTTGGTAATGGAATTCCAGAGAACTCGTATTATTTTTCTTGATATTAATTTTCTTGAACTATTTTTATCAAAATTCTTTTATTTCGTAAAAAAAATGTTTATCTTCATAACGCAAAAGGAGTAATATAAATAAAGAAAAGAAGTTTCATTGTAAAAATTCTATAATCAAAGCAGCTTTACTATAAACTATTCGGGTTTATATGGTTTAATTAATTTTTAATGTTTTTATATAATTAAAAAAAAAATAATATACAAAAGACACACACACACACACACACATACATACATACATACATACATACATATATAATAGTGTGTGTTTCGTCGTTTCTGACTTGCCAGAGTGGCTAGCCGTAGCGAGATTCAAAACCTGGACACCAGTCGTAAGCGAGCTATCGAAATCGTTTTAGAAATGTAAGCGATTAGCTCGCATTAAATGAAATTATAATTCTTTTTTTTTTTTTAAACATTTTTAACGATATTGATAATCGAAAGTACTCAATTCTTATCACGAAAGTGTGCACGTTTGTACATGCGTGTGTCAAATAATTCGTTGTTTTGGAAATCGCAGTCGAAAGTCTACATGAATTAATTTTTAATTAATCTGACATTTTAAAGAAAAAAAATCATTGCTCCATATTCACAGGTGCGTTAAAAAACTGAAATAGTGATACATCGAATTTAACGAAAGTGTTTGATTTAAATAGACAGACAAACATATTTATGTAAAACTTGGACTCAGGATATAATGTCACTCGTACACGTGTGTATGTGTATTTATAAATAAGCGTAAATATCTGTGTGTGTATTTATAAATAATCGTATATATATATATATTGTGTGTATGTATAAATAAGGGTATGTATAAATAAGGGTATATATATTCATAAATGAGTGGATGTATGTGTTGGCATGTATGAATAAGTCGGTGTATATGTATCTACTATATATATATATATATATATATATATATATATATATATATTTTATGTAATTATTTTTATTGGTGATCGTTGTTTTTCTGCTTACTATTATTTCGATTGTCTCACTTCCTAAGTGATTAAGATGCATAAAATAGGACGTATTTCTGGTTAATATATATATTTTAATTAATTTTATACGTACATAAAAATAATCCATGAACACGTGTTTCTGGCTCACAGCCGTTATCATCATGGCTAACTTAGACAAGGATCGAACCTTTGTTAGTGATGTCTATAGTCCAGACCCCCTGTCTAGAAATATGTACGATTTTTGATCACCTAAATATTTCATGTATATTTATGTAATTATTTTTATTTGCTGATTGCAACGTTCGTTGTTTTTCTGCTTACTATTTCGATTGTCTCACTTCCTAAGTGATTAAGAAAAATATATATTTACGATTTATATATATATATATATATATATTATATATATATGAGAGAGAGAGAGAGTATAAAATATAATTATTCATGAACATACATTTAACCGTTTTACGGCTTATCAACGTGGATGAATCCATGGAGATTAGAAACCGGGACCATAATGACTGTTGTTCGCCCCCCCCCCCGTATCGTAGGGTCATAAAACTTCGCCAGCAGCAGAGGGAGATATCATTTTGTTTGTTATTTTTTCGATATTGACAAATGACCGTATTCAGATATTGTCTTTTCAGAAGCATTTCCTTATTCATATAAATAAGCGCGTATATATATATATATATATATATATATATATATATATATATATATATATACATATATATATATATATATATATTCTCTTTTTGTTTTTACTGGGGATGGGGAATCCCACCGGATGCCAGGCATTCACCCGCTATTTCAGAGACTCAAACCGACATGTTTTAACAGATTCTAATTGTCTCTTTAAGTGCAATTGTTTATATATCTCTTGCACTTGGTTCACCGGGTATATTAGTCAGGTTGTTTTTGAAATTATTTTTCATGAGCTCTGGTGTGTGTATAAATAAGCGTAAATATGTGTGTATGATTAAATAAGGGTGTGGGTGTGTATGTATGTATGTAATGCGTACGTATGTATGTATCTAACGCGTGTGTGTTAAGTACACATTCGTGGAAAGTCTTTATTGTTTCGTCATTTTTACCATCCTCTCTTTTCCGTCCCATTATTTTTACGACTTTCATAGCTTCGTATTTCTCGGCTGCTCTTTTTCGAAGCGCTCGTTGATATCATGCAAATCAATCTTTCTCTCCTTAAACATCGGACAGTCACGTCAGCCTGCGTGTTTTTACTGTGATTTTGTTTAGCGAATTTCCGGAGCGTTGAATTGATTTGTCCGTTATAATTAACCGCCACGTGTGATTCAAACTGACTTCGGTTTAAATCAGATTAGCCAAATGAATTCATAATTGGAGGGATGAAATGCTTTAATAACACTATTCCAGAGTGGGATGGGGGAGGGGGGGAGATACGGATCAATAAATACGCTGAACAGTTTATTTAATGAAACGGATTTAAGAGTCGATACACTGTGTTTAACAGGAAGTGCCTGTTTATATATATCCTCCTCTTTATAATAAAGACATATTATTGGAATTTATTAACGTCCCCTCACTGATTGGCTGTCAGGCATCCCAACCCCTACTCCCTTAGGGGTCACGTGAGTCAGCCCATAAAAACGCTTGCACGCTGTGTCCCGGCCTATTTTCGACCCACCTTTTGAACCTGGTAGGACCGCGGCTTGATCCTTCTGAGACAAAGCCCTCGACGGCAGTCGCAGAAAGCCCCTACTCCTTCCTGTTACCAACCATCTTGGACTGAAGTGACTACATCTCAACAAGAGCCAGAATTGGAGGTGGGCGCACGTGCAACCTGTTACCAGAACTCCCACAAGATAAGTTCGCGAAGCACGTTTTCGCAAACCTAAATTAACTTCCTCCTTTCTGAACTTTGAACTCGACATTTCTTGTATATATTTGCCCTCATGTTTTCTCACAAGTAAAACTGTTTTAAACTTATATACGATTGTTGTGTTCCTTCTCACAAAAGCTGTTGCCCTGTTTCTATTTTGCACTTATCTACATAACTGTTATTGCATTCTCACGTGCGAGAATTGAACTTTCTTCCAGGGATATTTAATCCCAACAATATCTGTATTTATCCGTATTTATATAAAGTAAGGTATGCGTATGTTTTTATATTTGTATGTACAGGATTCACTCTTAAACTAATTAACCGATCATTATGAATTATTAAACACGGCTGCTAGACTAAAGGGGTTGTAATGTGGGTTATATTTAGTTTAATTTACTTTTATGCAAAGGTGATAATAACGGAGTGGAATTCCTTCATCAAAATTCAGATACTTCCGATGTTTGCGAAATTTTCACAATAGCTATTAGACATAAATATTTTGTTATTTTAACTTAAACTTATTTCTAATTTTTAACTTAAAATGTAATTTTTTTATATAAAAGAAATTTGTAAAGTATATTTATTATATATTTTTTAAATTGAGTCCAATAAAAATATAAAAAATGATATTACAATTCATTTCTCTTTATTTTCATTCGTATTTTTCTGAAAAAAAAGAAAACAAGATTATCTTTAAAAAAGTTTTAAATTTCTTCACAAAAATAAGTCGCAATATGAGTTAAGATAAGAAATAAAGTAAATGTCAATAATGAAGAAAAAAATAAGA
>OY744520.1:175422200-175472200 GCA_963556195.1 Sepiola atlantica | reverse complement strand
TAATTATATATAATCACCTTCTTCTGAACACTTGTGAGCCAATTGTATTCATCGAAACTGGTGTCCTATTTCCCAGTGGATCATCCTTATACAAATAATGCACATGCGCTCTGCATTTTCAATTCATGTGTTTGTTTGATGTTTTATGTTCTCTGAATAAAACTGAAATTCTCGTTTCAGTTTAAAATCACCCACCACTCTTTTCTCGTTCATTTATATCGTTTGTGTTTGACCAAACACTGATGAATGTGTTTTACGGCGTGTTCATTCATTTGTAAAAACAAGGAAGTAAAATTATGAAAGATCGCTCTAAATTTCGATCCCACCTGGATGATTTTGTTCCTGGTGACCCCTAAAGGAATGAATATAATGGTATAAAATGCCCAAAATCTGTCCGAGGCAATGCTGAACACGAATGTCTTGTGTAGTTTATAACTTTTTATCTGACACATAGACACCTGCTCTTTTTATAATAGATTATGAAAAGAATCAAGTCCGACATGATGTTTACGTCTGGCTGCGTAAAAGCAGAATGTAATTTTTAAGCCTTTAAAATGCCATTTAGAAATTAAATTCTGGCTAGAATTAAAAATACGCTAAAGCCAAGTATTATGGTTAATTTGTGCACCGAGACAAAAGGTAGAGCATTTCTCGGTGAAGCCACTGATTAAAAAAAAAATAATCCATTTTTTTTTTTTAATTTTTTTTTTTTAGATGTGCTTAGCATTGGTGCGCGTTTTCTAACGATTTTTCCCTCTTTTCTCGAAATAAATGCGTACTTCGGTGTGAATGTACTGAACTCGTCAATATTTATCATTGATGAAGGAGTTTTGTGTTAATGCAATGTCAAACTGAAATACTCTATTTTCTTTTGCGTTTTTTTAATTGTTGTTATATTGTTGTAATGTTATCTCGCTCATTAATCTGCGTTAAACACTATCGTCGTTTCTTTTCTTCCTTTTTTCCAACTCTTGAATATCAGTGTTATGTAGGCGTGAATGATATTTCCCGAAATACTGACGTTGTGACGACCTAACGATCGTGCGTACACATACGTTGAGTTGTCTTCCAGTAGGATTGAGTTTGATATCACTTATTACACATATTAAATAATTAGTATTAATCTTCTCTATATATAAAACTCAATGTCTGTGTGTGCGTCTCATAATAAAATGAAAGGTTAGAGAATCTACATAAAATCTAAAAGTGTATTCTTATGTAAAATTTACGAAGGGAAAACAACGGAAGTGTTTCCGAATCTCTAAGTACACCCCTAAGGGGGCTATGATAGCATAACACCTTAAAACTGCGAATATATCCTATTTGCATGAAATTAAACTCTTAAATGCTGTATTTTTTATATTGGTTTGAAAAAAGCGATAAAACGTTTCATAGAAGTAATATAAAGTAGTATAAATGATTTTTGTAAAAAAATATATATTTATTGAACAAAAATAAATGATGTTGCAAATGTGCAACAAATGGCAATAAAGTTTACATGTTTATACATGTAAACTTTATTGCCATTTGTTGCAATATATGCATCTAAATAATCATAATACACTCGAGAACCATAAAATAATTATTACTTACCATTATAATGACCAGATTTAAAAGTTTAGGCGCTTGAATTAGGCAGATGACACACCGATGACACCTGCCCGTGACATCGAAATACTGATTACCTATTTAGCGACTGTGCTGATGCAACATCATACTAATACCTACTCATACTTGCCAACAGGCTCGTTGCAGATGTGAAACAAGTGGCACTTTGATACATTTTGGTTGAATATTATATTAAATAGGCATTTTGTTGAAATGTCATATTTGAACCAAAAAGCATTTAATGGTTAAATCATATGTATAATATTTTCTGGGGACGACAATGGAAGTGGTCCCGTATCTCTACGTTACCGTTTTGTATAAGACACTAACTCAGGCAGTTTTCAGCTTCTTCCGACTATATTAGGGGGCGAAACGGGTAGGAGGGCAGTAAAAACATAAATAAAGTAATATGGTGTTATAAACATAGTGAAAAAGTACACAGTAGTGATCCTAATTCAATCCCGAGCAACGTCGGGTTTTCCTACTAGTTTTTTTTTTATAATTGAGCCCTCAAACCACTGTTAGTCTGTTTTGTTTTGTTGACTAACACGATAAAAAAAATGTCCGCTCATAATAACGCAACCAGCGCAAATAACAGCAACATAATTGATAAAAATGAATCTTACATAGTTCTCCCCAATAATCCAATATCTATTTCTTTACAAAAACAATTCAAATCTGACATAAAAATAGTAACATCAACCTCTAAAACAATTAATGATTTACTAAACACCAAACCCGTCCCCACCTATCCTTAAAAACACTTCTTCCCTAGCCGGCATTTACAAAATAAAATGTTCCACATGTCTGATGTTTCATATCGGGGAAACGGACAGAAATGTAAAATCCCGCATTTACGAACACAAACATGATCTCAAACACAACAATCCAACTAACGCACTAGTCATACACAGAAACACTTTAATCCACAAATTTGACTTTACAAACTACACCCTCCTCAAGACCAAATACTCTCTCCCACGCCGCAAATGCATCGAAAGCGCTGTAATACTTCTCTTATCACATTCTAACGTAAACCTTAACGTGGATCTTATTCTTTAAGCAAACATCTGGCAAAAGCCGAACTGAAACAATGCAATATATCTCGCCATTGCATTACAGACTCCGATCACGGTTTAAGTGGCTATTAGTTTTTCACTGCTTTTCATCCATGTTTTTCATTTATTTTCATTTTTATTTTATTTCCTTTTCTTTCTCCCACTTTCCCATTTTAACGTCTTTACCGCACGCGTTTGCATAAATTCGTTCTTCTTTTTTGTTCAAATAGTTAAACACGTGCCAGAAACATCCCGTTGTGTGTTCTTTTTTTTCTATACTTACTGTTATTCAATACATTTAAAAAATCTTCACTTTTGTTTTGAAGACATTCGTTGATCCGAACGAAACCGGTAACATCTCTCATTTTCTGATGGTTTTTTTCTTCCTGTATTTGATTTGTTTAGCTTTTGTCTTTTTCACACATCCTGTCTTCACAGCATTTCATTTTATGATATATCGTGCATCTTATTCACACACACACACACATACATATATACATGTGTGTTTATTTTATGTGTTTATGTATATATGTGTGCATTTGTGAAGCCCTGAAAGTACTCGAGTAATAGTATCTTAAAAAGGTCGCATAATTCATTCTAATTTGTTTTAATATACTTTAATATCGATCTTGTTTGCCCTCAGCTAAAAAAATTACGTGTATTTATTCCAATGCTCTGTGTGTGTGCGTTTATACTTGTAAAGATGTGTGTGTTTAAATGCGGGTGTTGGTTGGGCGCATTCAGCCCAATCAATTGAACGTGTGACTTCCTATATCCGCGTTAGCTTGAAATATGTGTATGTCAGTATGTTGACCCAGACCACGACTATCGTCAAATAATCAAGCCAATGCACTGGAAAATGACGTCATGCTCTAAAGTAAAAAACGAGATCTGTCGAACAGTCAGACTATGCGCATTTTAACCCCTACCTTCACTTAAAAATTCATTAAATTTAGGAAATCAACTAATTTTAATGAAATTGTCAGTATTTATTAATTAACGATCACGAAATATAATTAACAATTAACCCATTGCTTTATTATAAATCTTAGGGCACATGTATTATTTCGTGTAATTTGCATTGGCTTGACAGCAAACAATAATTTATTACTAAATAATAAAATGGTGTTGCCATAAACGTTTAAATGTTTAAAACATGAAAATTTTTCTTTGAAAAATAATTTGTCTGATTTAATATTCATTCTTCAAATAAGATCATTCTTTCTGTTAGTACGGTAGTCGTGCCCATACACAACCGGATGTATCGTCGTCTTTTGTTTACTTTGATTTGAACAGATTTTTGAGGCTATAGACAAACACAATTTAATCAATATATAAATCAATGAAGAACTTAACATTTTAAATACTTTGAATGAATCATGTGCGAATTTAAAGCGTAGATTTGTCTCATTCTACAAAATAATAGCGGGAAGAAGAGACATTTCGGCTTGATAAGGCCAGGTTGTGATCAAAATATGTTTTGCAAATGTGTAGCCAAACAATGTTTGTATTAATAACAAAATTATAACCATCATATATATATATATATATATATATATATATATATACACACATGTTTTATATATATATACACACATGTTTTATATATATATACACACATGTTTTATATATATATATACACGTTTTATATATATATACACATGTTTTTTATATATATATATATATATATACACACACATGTTTTTTTTATATATATATATATATATATTAAAACAATGGAACCAATTCCAACAGTAAGTAATGTTAACGTGAAGCCTTGTACAGACAAATACAAAATGAAATAAGAACATATACTACGCTACAAAATAAATTATATATATATTCATATGTATCAGTACCGTCAAACAAAATTTATCGAGTTCAAGAACTGCCCAACGAAACCATTTCAAGTGTTTAAGGGGATTGAATAAAAGCAAATAGTAAGTCCGACAACCCCCATCGATTAAAATGAATTCGGAAAGAAACACGAACTCCATAATGAGACATTTTCTTTTTTCTTTTTTTTCTTTTCTTCTTTCTATACCGATCGACACGTTTTTTTTTTTTCATTTTTAAAGTTTCGAGTTTGAGACGTTTTCTATCATTTATTTATTAAATGTTTTTGTGCCATTTTTGCCAGAGGGTTTGCACTTGTATTTATATATTGTTTTGGTCAGACAAAAATGAGCTTGCCTATACCTGTATTAGTACTCTTACAACGTCTAATATTCATTGATATTAAACAACATATATATATATATATATATATATATATATATATATATATATATATATAATGAAATGAGTGATGAGAATACAAACTGGAAAAAGAACAATAGTTATTGAATCAAGTAGTTTAAACAAGGAATATATACTTGATGATTCAATAAATATTGTACTTTTTCCAAGTTTTATTCTTATCAGTCATTTCATTTTTTTCTATTTATTATTGCTCTATCTCGTATATTGAGAATTGCCTTTTTGAGGTATGCTTAAATTAAAGATAAAATGTTATATATCTCTCTCATATATATATATATATCCCGTATGTCTTATTTTGGTACTTGTCCAGATTAGGACCCAAGCTAAAATCGGCTTGGCGTCCGTAGTTTCCGGATGTTTTTTGGACCTTGTATAAGAGGCAGAGACTAGGTGATGGTGCACCAGCCCAGATGTGACAACAATACTCCATGCATGGGCGGTTGGTGGCTTTGTAGAGATATAGAATACTGTCAGGTGTGAGAAGTTTCCTAGCACAGTAGAGCGAGCCCACTTTCTTTGCAGCTGCCGTTGTTTGCGGATTTACTCCGTTTAAGTTGTTAATGAAAGTAATTAGAATAGGATTGCTATCAACAGATACAATTCATGAAAAAAATATTTATACCACAATTGTAATCGTAATGAAAAGTCATAATATTTTGCACTTGTTACGAAATTAGTTTTGACATTTGTTGATTCTTTCTGTCAGCGAAAAATGTAAATCTTGCTGACTGAATTTTGAAACAAAATATTTTGAAATGAAAAGTAAAACGAGTTTTTTGGTAGGTGGAGGGGATCACGTCTTCATCGATATATTTGCATTCGTGACTATAAAGGGGGAATAAGGGTGCAATGGATACCGCCACGAACTATGGGATTGGTTAAGCGGTGTTCAAATCCAATCAGTTTTATTGCAATCACTTTAATTGTAATTGTAATGAAATTCGTGAAGACAGCCTTCCCCAGCGATGGAAAAAATAGCAACTTGTGTTAAATGAATCGTTTCTAATAGGCATTTTTTTCGACATTAACCTTAAAAGAATTGATATGCCGTAAAAAAGAGACAACACCATTCTCTTTCTCTCATCTCTCTCTCTCTCTTTCTCCGACCACCCCTTTCTCTTCCTCCTTTCATCCTCTTTCTCTTCCTCTCTTCATCCCCTTTCTCTTCCTCTATTCATCTTCTCTCTCTTCATCTATTCAACTCCCATATCTCTTTCTCCATCCGACTCCCATATCTCTTTAACAATCCGACTTCCTATATCTCTTCCTCCATCCGACATCTCTCCCTCCATCCGACTCCCTATATATCTCTCCCTCCATCCGACTCCCTATATATCTCTCCCTCCATCCGACTCCCTATATATCTCTCCCTCCATCCGACTCCCTATATATCTCTCCCTCCATCCGACTCCCTATATATCTCTCCCTCCATCCGACTCCCTATATATCTCTCCCTCCATCCGACTCCCTATATATCTCTCCCTCCATCCGACTCCCTATATATCTCTCCCTCCATCCGACTCCCTATATATCTCTCCCTCCATCCGACTCCCTATATATCTCTCCCTCCATCCGACTCCCTATATATCTCTCCCTCCATCCGACTCCCTATATCTCTCCCTCCATCCGACTCCCTATATCTCTTCCTCCATCCGACTCCCTATATCTCTTCCTCCATCCGACTCCCTATATCTCTTCCTCCATCCGACTCCCTATATCTCTCCCTCCATCCGACTCCCGTATCTCTCCCTCAGTCCGACTCCCGTGTCTCTCCCTCAGTCCGACTCCCGTGTCTCTCCCTCAGTCCGACTCCCGTGTCTCTCCCTCAGTCCGACTCCCGTGTCTCTCCCTCAGTCCGACTCCCGTGTCTCTCCCTCAGTCCGACTCCCGTGTCTCTCCCTCAGTCCGACTCCCGTGTCTCTCCCTCAGTCCGACTCCCGTGTCTCTCCCTCAGTCCGACTCCCGTGTCTCTCCCTCAGTCCGACTCCCGTGTCTCTCCCTCAGTCCGACTCCCGTGTCTCTCCCTCAGTCCGACTCCCGTGTCTCTCCCTCAGTCCGACTCCCGTGTCTCTCCCTCAGTCCGACTCCCGTGTCTCTCCCTCAGTCCGACTCCCGTGTCTCTCCCTCCGTCCGACTCCCGTGTCTCTCCCTCCGTCCGACTCCCGTATCTCTCCCTCCATCCGACTCCCGTATCTCTCCCTCCATCCGACTCCCGTATCTCTCCCTCCATCCGACTCCCGTATCTCTCCCTCCATCCGACTCCCGTATCTCTCCCTCCATCCGACTCCCGTATCTCTCCCTCCATCCGACTCCCGTATCTCTCCCTCCATCCGACTCCCGTATCTCTCCCTCCATCCGACTCCCTATATCTCTTCCTATCTCCCTCTTTTTTTCTATCCCTCTCTTTCCCTATCTCTCTCCCTCTCTCTCCCTCTCAGCATCTTTCTCTTCCTCCACGCACCTCTCTCTCTCATTTCGTCCACGCATCTCTCTTACCCTCTCTCTTCCTTCACGCATCTCTCTCTTTCTTCGCGCATCTCTCTCTTCCTTCACACATCTCTCTCTTCCTTCACACTTCCTTCTCTTCCTCCACGCATCTCTCTTCCTCCACGCATCTCTCTCTCTCTCTTCCTCCACGCATCTCTCTCTCTTCCTCCACGCATCTCTCTCTCTCTTCCTCCACGCATCTCTCTCTCTCTCTCTTCCTCCACGCATCTCTCTCTCTCTTCCTCCACGCATCTCTCTCTCTCTTCCTCCACGCATCTCTCTCTCTCTTCCTCCACGCATCTCTCTCTCTCTTCCTCCACGCATCTCTCTCTCTCTTCCTCCACGCATCTCTCTCTCTCTTCCTCCACGCATCTCTCTCTCTCTTCCTCCACGCATCTCTCTCTCTCTTCCTCCACGCATCTCTCTCTCTCTTCCTCCACGCATCTCTCTCTCTCTTCCTCCACGCATCTCTCTCTCTCTTCCTCCACGCATCTCTCTCTCTCTTCCTCCACGCATCTCTCTCTCTCTTCCTCCACGCATCTCTCTCTCTCTTCCTCCACGCATCTCTCTCTCTCTCTTCCTCCACGCATCTCTCTCTCTCTTCCTCCACGCATCTCTCTCTCTCTTCCTCCACGCATCTCTCTCTCTCTTCCTCCACGCATCTCTCTCTCTCTTCCTCCACGCATCTCTCTCTCTCTTCCTCCACGCATCTCTCTCTCTCTTCCTCCACGCATCTCTCTCTCTCTCTTCCTCCACGCATCTCTCTCTCTCTTCCTCCACGCATCTCTCTCTCTCTTCCTCCACGCATCTCTCTCTCTCTTCCTCCACGCATCTCTCTCTCTTCCTCCACGCATCTCTCTCTTCCTCCACGCATCTCTCTCTTCCTCCACGCATCTCTCTCTTCCTCCACGCATCTCTCTCTTCCTCCACGCATCTCTCTCCCTCTTTCTCCCTCCACGCATCTCTCTCCCTCTTTCTTCCTCCACGCATCTCTCTATCTCCCTCCACGCATCTCTCTCTCTCCCTCCACGCATCTCTCTTTCTCCATGCATTTCTCTCCCTCTCTCTCCATCCACGCATCTCATCTCTCACTCTCTCTCTACCCCCACGCATCTCTCTATCTCTACCCCCACGCATCTCTCTATCTCTACCCCCACGCATCTCTCTATCTCTACCTCCACGCATCTCTCTCTCTCTTCCTCCACGCATCTCTCTCTCTCTCTCTTCCTCCACGCATCTCTCTCCCTCTCTCTTCCTCCACGCATCTCTCTCTCTCTCTTCCTCCACGCATCTCTCTCTCTCTTCCTCCACGCATCTCTCTCTCTCTTCTTCCACACATCTCTCTCCCTCTCTCTTCCTCCACGCATCTCTCTCTCTCTCTTCCTCCACGCATCTCTCTCTCTCTCTTCTTCCACACATCTCTCTCCCTCTCTCTTCCTCCACGCATCTAACTCTCCCTCTCTCTCCCTCTCCGCATCTTTTTCTCCTTCTCTCTTCCTTCATCTCTCTTCCTCCACGCATCTTCCTTTCCCTCTCCCTTCTTCCACGCATCTTTCTCTCCCTGTCTTTCTCCACGCATATTTCTCTCCCTCTGTCTTCATCCACGCATCTCTCTCTCTCTCTTCTCTCTTCATGTTTATATGTTTCTATATGGTTAATTCACTCCTTACAAATAATCGATCATTATGAATTTTGGAACACAGCTGCTCGGCGTAGGATATCGTAATGTTGACTATATTTAGTTTGATTCATTTTTTTTTTCAAAGGCGTTTAAGGTGGATTAAAGTTTTTTTTATGAAAATTCAGATACCCCCGATTTTTGTGAAATTATAGTAATATGTATGAAAAAAGAATTAAACATTCCTCAAATTACAATTTCTTTAAAGTATTTTAACGTTTTTGGCGGCATATGGGCATAACCTACCATTTAAAAATTCAAATATTTTAGATTTGCATTGAATTTGTTCCATGGTCATCAGACACCAATTGAACAAGATTCGCTGAATTTCTTCTAAAGACCCCTTAAAGTTGAGCATTAAATTTGAGACATTTTCATGTATCAAAATCATGTAATACATTTTGATCAGACTTAGAATAAGAATTCTAGACATATGGTTTAGTTATTATATGTTTATTTTAATTTCCGTGGGGGAACATAAAAGTGATGCAAAACTGTTGAGTTCGGGGAACTAATTGTACCCGTCCTCGGGCGGGTATTCTTCTAGTGTGTGTGTATATATATATATGCTCAACTATAATAGATATGTATATATTGTAGAAAAATCTGGGCAATCCTTTTGCAATATCCAATTTGGTCTAAACTTTTGTGCTTCGGTCTTTTCCTTAATGATTCATTCAAGGGTTTCCTTGTGAATAAGAGAACGCAACTATTTGCCTTCTCGTACTCTCGGTGAGTGTTTCCTTTCACGCCCCCCCCCCCCCCTCAACCCCCTTCCGCATACATTTCACCACCTTCGGAGGATTTCCCCATAATCAGCTAATTTATATTATTATTTTTCTTCATCTTTCAAGGCAGCTGACTGAGACAAGGAGTGACACACTACCTGCGGTATTTGTCATCGTGTGACAAACAAATTAGTTCAACTTACCTTCACGTTACATGCGCATTTTTGCGCATTTTGTTAGAAAGCTTTGACACCTCACAGAGAAGAAGAAATCGCACGTTTGTAGGTTAGCTGTAAAACGCGTTCCTTTTAAGTTCCTCCTCGTTTTCTTTCTTACGGCACCATTTAGAACAAGTACACAAACATTTCTGGCCCACGGTGTATGATTTGTAATTAATTCTAATTAGCTATTTATACACACTATAAAAGCTATAACTATATATATATATATATATATATATATATATATATATATATATGTATATATACTTAAGCAGCAAGTCATTATCCAAGCAAGCGTTGTTGAACGTCACGGAACTTTCTCGTTTGTAAATCTTCTTCGTGAGGTTCTCAAACCGTCGAGCTATCCTTCTGGTTTCAGGTGGCAATCCGTAGAGTATTTCCCCGATTGTTCTTAATTCGGCCATTTTTTTTTGTCTCGAGCGCTTTCGACTTTCTTAAGAACAATCGGGGAAATACTCTACGGATTGCCACCTGAAACCAGAAGGATACCTCGACGGTTTGAGAACCTCACGAAGAAGATCTACAAACGAGAAAGTTCCGTGACGTTCAACAACGCTTGCTTGGATATATATATATATATATATATATATATAATTTATTTATTTATTACTGGAAGAATACCAGTTTCAGGGCGGGTAAAATTAATTCCCCGAACAGAACAGTTTTGCTATACTTTATGCCTCCTTACGAAGATTAAAATAAGTATACAATGATACTAAACCTTATGTTTAGAGTTCTTATTCTAATTTCGATCAAAATCCATTGCATGAATTTTAAAAATATATAACTGATCTGTCATCTTATTTATTCATTTATCTTATTTATTTATAGCTTTATTACAATTTTTGAAACAACTATTTTAATCTTTATTGAGCTCCATTTTCCTTTAGAAATTGATTCTCATAAGAAGCGATCTGAACTATATATACACTGTTTCTTATATTATCTCTCACACACACACGCATGTAGTATAAAAAAAGCTGCACAGATGCGTCTGTTTCATTCCCACAAGATATCATCAGGCTAAATTAGCCTGATGATTTCATGCAGGAATTACACATAGCTTACTTGCCATAGATATATTTTTCTCTTAATACTAAACTTTACTCACATATTTAGCATTGTTGAAGTAAATACTGAAAGTATATGCATAATATATTATATCAACTTATAATATATGTGTATGTGCATGAAATAATAATAAATATATATATATATATATATATATTTCGTAAGTTATGAAAATATATTAATGGCAAATAAGCTACACAGAGGCGTCCGCGTTTTATTCCTGTAAGGTATTCCTAGGCTAAGTGTGATGAAACGTGGACGCCCCCTGCTTAGCTTAATTGCCATTAATATATTTTCATAACTTACTACCTAGCTCTACTCACGTATTGAGCATGTTCAAGTAAATAAGGAAAATCTTTACATAATATATTATATTTTCTTATGATATTATGTGTATACATGAAATATATATATATATATATATATATATATATATATAATGATTACGTGTTTAAATATTAAAAAAAAAATATAATTATGGGAGTATCAGAAAACCGAAAGTTGAATAGCGCCATAGACAACACCATCTGATATATATATATATACATATATATATACATATATATATATATATATATATATATATATTTTGATTTTATTCCATTAGTTGCGACAAAACAAGTTTTGTTTCATTGGTGCAAAAAATATATATTTTGCTCTTAATTTTCATTGAGTACTCTCATAAACCCGGTTTCAACTTCCTTCGGATTCATACCCCCTCGATATTTGTAACAAGTTAATTATATATATATATATATATATATATAATAAACAATTTGCAATAGTACACACACACATTTATTCAATTACATATTAAAATATATCGTTGAATTAATAAAATAATATGTAGGTTTAAGAAACAAAACTCTCAAATTGCACAGTCACTTAACACAATTTATATATTTAACCCCTATTAAGTCTGATAAAAATGCAAATTGGGTATTGTAGGGTAATACAGTTTCATGCTTACTGTGTGGCGTGTGTGTATTTTATGCATGTATATGAGTGACAACAAGGCCCTTCCAATATGTATGGGCTGCGGAAAAGGGTTGATGTCAGTTGGTCAAGATAATAACGCTTTAAGAAGAGTCTTACCCCATAGGTACGGCCTTGTAAAAAGTTAATTTAAACATTTTTTGTTCACTCATTTAATTCTGTGTGATCTCTTTTAGAACAATTTAAAATTTAGTATTTTGTTGATTTAACAGCCCCGGCAAGATGTATTAACTTTGAAACGTTCGTTTACTCGCTTAGGCTGTTCTAATGTTTACATACGTTTATTTATATAATGCACTGCTTTTTATTATACACTTCATAACAAATATCGCTTCTAAGTTCATTTTATCAATATATTAAAACTTATATATATATATATATATACAGGGCCGGCGCGACAGTTATATAAGTGGGGGGCGGTTAAACACATGCATATCAACTTAATTATTGATGACCGTAAAGTGATGGGGGGGGGGGGCAAGTCAAAAATTGAGGGGGCTTGAGCCCCCCGGTGCCGCCGTCCATCATATATATATATATATAATGAGATTAAAAATTGAAGAATTTGAAGATCTGTGAGCTCAGACTATCCGATTTTTCCATTTTTAACCTCATACCGTCGGATGTTTTATCCTTTCATCTACACACACACACACACACACACACACACACACACACACACACACACACACACACACACACTCACACACATGTGTGTGTGTGTATATATATATATATATATATATATATTCCAATATGTATTCAACATGTATTGTATATGTATATATGTATGTATATATATATATATATTTAATATGTATTATATATGTATATATATATTTAATATGTATTATATATATATTCAATATGTATATATATATGTGTGTATATATATTTAATATGTATTATATATGTATATATATATATATATTTAATATGTATTATATATATATATATATTTAATATGTATTATATATATATATATATTTAATATGTATTATATATATATATATATTTAATATGTATTATATATGTATATATATTTAATATGTATTAAATATGTATTATACATGTATTCAATATGTATTATATATGTATATATATATATTCAATATGTATTATATATATATTCAATATGTATTATATATGTATATAT
This sequence comes from Sepiola atlantica, assembly GCA_963556195.1. Taxonomy (NCBI): domain Eukaryota; kingdom Metazoa; phylum Mollusca; class Cephalopoda; order Sepiida; family Sepiolidae; genus Sepiola; species Sepiola atlantica. The sequence goes on along the minus strand of OY744520.1, from coordinate 175,458,914 downwards.
ATATATTCAATATGTATTATATATATATTCAATATGTATTATATATGTATATATATATATATTCAATATGTATTATATATGTATATATATATATATATTCAATATGTATTATATATGTATATATATTCAATATGTATATATATATATATATATTCAATATGTATTATATATGTATATATATATATATATATTCAATATGTATTATATATGTATATATATATATATATATATTCAATATGTATTATATATGTATATATATATATATTCAATATGTATTATATATGTATATACATATATATTTAATATGTATTATATATGTATATATATATATTCAATATGTATTATATATGTATATATATATTCAATATGTATTATATATGTATATATATATTCAATATGTATTATATATGTATATATATATTCAATATGTATTATATATGTATATATATATTCAATATGTATTATATATGTATATATATATTCAATATGTATTATATATGTATATATATATTCAATATGTATTATATATGTATATATATATATATTCAATATGTATTATATATGTATATATATATTCAATATGTATTATATATGTATATATATATATATTCAATATGTATTATATATGTATATATATATATTCAATATGTATTATATATGTATATATATATATATTCAATATGTATTATATATGTATATATATATATATTCAATATGTATTATATATGTATATATATATATATTCAATATGTATTATATATGTATATATATATATATTCAATATGTATTATATATGTATATATATATATATTCAATATGTATTATATATGTATATATATATATATTCAATATGTATTATATATGTATATATATATATTCAATATGTATTATATATGTATGTATATATATATATTCAATATGTATTATATATGTATATATATATATATATTCAATATGTATTATATATGTATATATATATATATTCAATATGTATTATATATGTATATATATATATATTCAATATGTATTATATATGTATATATATATATATTCAATATGTATTATATATGTATATATATATATATTCAATATGTATTATATATGTATATATATATATATTCAATATGTATTATATATGTATATATATATATATTCAATATGTATTATATATGTATATATATATATATTCAATATGTATTATATATGTATATATATATATATTCAATATGTATTATATATGTATATATATATATATTCAATATGTATTGTATATGTATATATATATATATTCAATATGTATTGTATATATATATATTCAATATGTATTGTATATGTATTATATATGTATGTATTATATATGTATGTATTATATATGTATGTATCATATATGTATGTATTATATATGTATGTGTATATATGTATTGTATATGTATATATATATATATTCAATATGTATTGTATATATATATATTCAATATGTATTGTATATATATATATTCAATATGTATTGTATATGTATTATATATGTATGTATTATATATGTATGTATTATATATGTATGTATCATATATGTATGTATTATATATGTATGTGTATATATGTATTATATATGTATATATATATGTATTATATATATATGTATTATATATGTATTATATATATATATGTATTATATATATATATGTATTATATATATATATGTATTATATATATATATGTATTATATATATATATATGTATTATATATATATATATGTATTATATATATATATATGTATTATATATGTAGTATGTATGTATATATATTTAATATGTATCCCACAAGGTAAGATGTGACCCAAGGTCGGGTCGGGAAAGTAGGATTTGAAAACCCAACGCCCGGGAAGGTGAGTACTCTGGCCATTAAAAATTGCCTGGGCAGCCCCGTCGGCATTCCCCGGTAGGGCGCCTCAGGCAGTAAGCAATAAACTTACTCCTCCCCAAAGGGCGGAGGCAAAGCCTGGGCCTGGGAGGGTGGACCTCCTAGAACTGCACAGGACAAACCCATAGACTGGCGTAAATCAAGCCCAGAAGGCCAAGACAATACCAGTCTATGGGGTGCAGTATCCATCGGAACAGATACTTCACTTTGATCTGACCAAAAGGCCGAGAATGAGTAAGCTATGAAAATATATTTATGGCAATTAAGCTACACAGAGCCTCCTGCGTTTTATACTAATATATATATATATAATTTATTTAGATACTGTATATTACATATTTCAGCAATATACCGCGGTTTCATCCAAATTATTTGATTTCTTTTCATATACAACCTGACACTCTATACGGCCCCCGTGACCGATTTTCTGTGGGATTGATGCTGATTATATCCCTACATAGACCGGTTACACGGTTGAGCACTCTTGAAAAACAAATCGTCAACTGTATGAGAAAAACACCCGGAGGAATGGGAAAACAAGATCTGAGGTACTCCACAAAAAACATCCCGACACCCAGCAACTCATCCTTCATAAAATCCCTTATAAACAAGATGGAAGACGTTGTACGACGTATTAGATGGAAATATCATACTGCTACCTCTACGGAAGACACGATTTCCACAAACTATTACGGTCTTAGGTCTAGCAAGTATCCCACAAAAGTCGACGAAATGGACGCTTTCGAAAGGGACTTGCTTGACATAATTCCAAAAATCCAATTCTCACAACAAAAGAGCCCCTTTCAAAAAATCCTATCTGCCGATCTAAAAAAACAATACACAAACAACCATTAATTGGTTCAAGGCAATCCCAGATATAAAAAACAATGCCGTTTCACACAATTTGATATCGCTGACTTCTACCCCTCCATTAATAGGGAAGTCCTCGACAAGGCCCTATCATTCGTGGAAATAAGTGACCTCGAAATTAACACCATCCTCCATGTGAGAAGCTCACTCCTTTTCTTCAACAATCAAACATGGGTTAAAAAATCCAACCCTGAATACCCTTTTGATGTTCCCATGGGAGCCTATGACAGTGCAGATATATGCGACCTGATTGGGCTTTTCATCCTACACTCCTTACAAAATAAATTCCCTGACCAAGAGTCGGCCTCTACCGAGACGACGGCCTATGCCTATTCCACAACAACAACGCGCAAGAACTCGACAGATTCAGGAAACAGTTAGCCGCATTCCTAAAAGAAATCGGATTTAACATCACCATAGACACCAACCTGACTAGCGTAGATTTTTTAGACGTATCCCTAGACCTGACCAACAGTTCAACTAGGCCATACCACAAACCCACCGAACAACTCCGGTACATCCACACCAAATCCTGCCACCCCCACTCATATTTAAGAACCTTATACCCAATATTAGTAAAAGAATTTCAAGCCTTTCATCCACACCTGAGATTTTCCAACAAGCCGCCCCGTATTACAATAATGCCCTCACTGAGAGCGGTTATAACGAAAAAATATCCTACATACCCAACCAATCCACCAGCCAACACAGACACAAGAGACAAAGAAATATTATCTGGTTCGCCCCCCCCCTTCCCTCAGCGTCAAATATAGCGTATGTAAGCAATTTCTCAAACTAATAGACAAGCACTTCCCGCCATCAAATAATCTCCATAAACTTTTTAACAGAAATACAGTAAAAACTAGCTATTCATGTTTTCAGTCCGTGGAATCCATTCTGACCTCCAAACCACCTACTAATTCACCCAACCCCCGTTGCTCCTGCAAAAGAGGTGACACCTGCCCCTTGGGCGGAGGATGCACAGTCAGCTCCGTTGTTTACGAAGCCAAGGTTATATCTGGGGTGAATACCGAAAGGGAGGATATATACATCGGAATGACCCAAGGATCCTTTAAACAAAGACTCTACGCCCACGACAACACTTTCAAATACCCCAATAAAGACCTATTAACCACACTGGCAACCCATGTATGGGATCTCAAGAAGTCCAACACCCCCTACAAAATAGAATGGAGAATTACCGACAAACCTAAATCCTACAGCCCCACCTCCAGGACCTGCACTTTGTGCACTACTGAGAAATTCAGAATTATACAAGCTATCAACAACCCTTCCATAAACTGCATGAACATAAAAACCGAGGTCTTCAGAAAATGCCCCCACAGAAGAAAATTCCTGCTAGCCCAATGGTCTGATAACAATTTAACATAACCCACCAATTATCTCTTTAAACCAAATACCCCTCTAAAAAGATAGTAAAGTATTTCTTAAAAACATAAAATAACTTATCCCCCCCAAGACCTCCCTAAACCCATAGCAAATTTCCTATTCTTTTATTTACGTACAAAGTGCCCCCCCCCCCATGATATATGTTAAACACACCACGGGCGCGACTACATAAACCCTGCCTACCCTGATACAACCTTGTCCTAACCCAGATAAAACTTTCACCAATAAACACCCCACCCTTTCACCACAGATAATCACATCAGAACTAACCTCACCCACAGCGGATTATACATTTACCAGCAGATACCCCATCTCCATGTGCCCCTCCTATCACGGGATTACAGATACACCACAAAGTTTCCTTAACCCCTACCCCCCCCCCGCTTCATACTATCCATATAATAGATTCTCAAATCACCCGCCCACCCCTGTATTAATGAAGATGAATGTACAGGCGTACGTATACGTCCAGATGTGTGTACAAGCATGTGTGCGCGTGTGTATGTATAGGAGCAGATTATTAATAAATAGAAAATAAAAAATAAAATAAAATAATATTAATAAAATTAATAAAATAAATAAAAGATTAAATTTAAAACACAAAAAATAAAAAAATATTAAATTAATAAACCCTTGTACATGTGAGCGTTAATGAATTTACACTAAATATAAACACAAATATAATATTAATATTATTAAGACACCATTAACAAAGAGACTAATCTTATACCACTCAACCGAGAATAACAGATAATACCCATCATTCAGTTTATAACTATTTTTTTTTTCTCGTTTTTTTGTTTTTGTTTTTCAACACTACTGGTTATAAACGGGGCATATCAACGAAACACCGCTTCCCATTAAGATCTAAAGACAAACTATATAGCCACTCCTTTCGTATTTTTTTCAGACCAGATATAACAATAACATTACAAAAAGAACAGAAAATACGAAACACCGATTCAATAAATAAAAATAATAAAATAAATTATTAAAAAAATAAACAAACATGTTAAGTCGATAAAAACATATTTGAATCACCTCTTTCAGCTCCATATCGAACAATTAATCCGATACATAACTTTATTCCCAAAAACGACAACGAAAAAGCACACTAGTTTCACAGGTCCAAACGGTAAACTATGCAGCCACTCCTTTCGTATTTTTCAGGTATAATAACATTACAAAAGAACAAATAATTAAATAAATAAACTTGCTAAAAGATAAATAAATAATAAATAAAACCTCCTAAAAAATGAACGCCCCCTTGAGCCCTAGTTAATCGCTTCCCACACCGGAGTTTTTTTCGGGGACACCCTCAGAGATGCACCGTTTTTTCTGTCATTGTTGACGCCACTCCCTGTCAGGCGTGCCTGCAATCCTTTCAGATTGCCGATGATTCCACTCGGCACGAAGATTTACTAAAGATGTCTAAATCTGCCCTTTTGGATGAAACCGCGGTACATTGCTGAAATATGTAATATACAGTATCTAAATAAATTATATTAGCTCTCTTATATGATCGAGCACTTTATTTGATTTCTTTTCATATACAACCTGACACACTCTCTCTCTCTCTATATATATATATATGTATGTGTGTGTATGTATTTATATATTGAAAGAAACTTTGTCATTTATATACGAAGAAAAAGTACACTTTCAATTTTAAGGACATCAACTAAATCCGCACATTGCAGACTTAGAACTTGAATAGCCTGTCTTACTGCTGGAAAATGCACAAATACCATTTTCCTGACAGACTTGGCAGTATTTTCTATGCATTTATTCCAATTCAAGTTTTCTTTGAATGTTAGGCCGTTGAGTTCGAACGTTGGACTCTCTTGAATGGTGAGGTCAGCCATGATAATCAGTGGTTTGAAAGGTTTCTTATAATTGTTAAAGAAACGAGTTTTGTCTTGGTAGCATTAGATGTGGACATTTATTTTTGACCCCATTCTTCTTCCAGATTCGATGTCATTCTCTAAAGATTCGGCTATTCTTTCGAATGTCTGAGCATTCGATCTGCCCTCATCACAAACTTTCAGGTTTAAAGTTAATGTTAACGAACAACACCGGATTTCTCCGTCAAGCTTTAATAACGAACGAAACTATATCTACGGTTTAATCGGCGCGATCACAGGATATTAAAATGCCAATTCACCCTCTTTACCTAATTTCAAGTCGGTATTAGGCGGAACTTTTATGAATGAATTTCGAACCTAATTACATACGCGTCTCCGTTGAATAGACAGTCGACGATATCAGAACTGAAGCCAATGTCACAAAAAGATCAAGGCATAATTTCCTGAGCATCGACGAATTCGAATCCAAATAATTGACGTCAAAGAAAGAACATTTTAAACCGTTAAATTCACAGTGTAATTATGAATCCAGAGGGAAGGTTTCAAGGCTGGGTGTCTTTAATATAGAATTATTTTATTCTGATTTTTAAAGTTTGACCGGTGGTCTCGGGCATCCAAACTAAGTATTGATTTACTCCTCTCCAGGAGTTAGGCACAAGGCCAGTTTTTATCTTACTCCCACAAGTAAGATGTGACCCAAGGTCGGGTCGGGAAAGTGGGGTTTAAAAATTGCCTGGGTAGCCCCGTCGGCATTTCCCGGTAGGGGCGCCTCAAGCAGTAAGCAATAAACTTACTCCTCCCCAAAGAGGGGAGGCGAAGCCTGGGAGGGTGGACCTCCTAGAACTGCACAGAACAAACCCATAGATCGGCGTAAATCAAGACCTGAAGGCCAAGACAATACCAGTCTATGGGGTGCAGTATCCATCGGAACAGATACTACACTTTGATCTTGGCCAAAAGGCATCCAAACTGAGTAGTGAGCATTTAAGCATATCCCAAATATCCCCCTTTCTCATAGTATCTAGGATTTATATTTGAGTCTTTGGAAAATATAATCAAAGAGTTGGCCTGTGGCATCACCAGGGCATCATCAGACCTCTGTACGCTACTGGTTGGAAGCTAATCGATTCTCAGTATGGAAGCTCTCAACTTCTCGTAGTTTGGACAAACACCTCAGTTGTTTTTTTTCTCCAATGGTCGTCGTGGTTTATGTATGGTAACCCTTTTCACTTCGAACCTCGATCAGGTCCTACTTGTGTTCGAGGTGACCATTTGTAGACAGGTTATTGTGGCCCAATTGTATTTATAGACATTGTTGTAGACGAATTATATTTGTCGACGCAGTGTTGTGAATTAATTGTATTCGTAGACACGTTGTTTTAGAGGAACTATGTTTGTAGATCAATAGTTTTAGATGAATTTTGTACGTAGACAAAGACGAGTTGTATTTCGAGATACATTGTTGTGGATGAATTATATTCGTAGATATATTGTCCTACATGAATTGTATTTCTAGGCCGATAGTTGTAAATGAATTGTGTATGTAGTCATATTGTTGTAGACGAATTATATTTGTTGAAGATGAATTGTATTTGTAGATAATTGTTGTAGATGAATTGAATTTGTAGATAATTGTTGTGAATAAATTGCATTTGTAGACACATTGCTGTAAAGAAATCACATTTGTAAATAAATGTCTCTATATGTATTATCGATAAATCGCCGGTTACGAATACAACATATGAAAAGTAATTTACTTACAATGCAACGTCTTTTTGTGGTTATTAGTTTTTGGTATATTATAATCGGAATATATGAAAGATTTTAAGAATATGCTAAAAAACCCTTCACGACTGCCGGTTTCCTATATCTCTACAAAGCCACCATTTGCCCATAAATGGAGTTTTGTTTTAACATCTGGGCTGGTGCACCACCCACTAGCTTCTACCTCTCAGATGCTGTACGCACGTAACAAGAATCTCTTCAAAATAATCTACAAAATCAATCGTATACAAAACATGTATGGTTTCTGGATAAAATAACTCAACGATAGTGTAAATTTATTAAAAGGGGTTACTTCCCCTTTTTCTGCTAAATAATAATCTCATTTTGTCGATTATGACAATGATTTACCTCCCTTGTATTCCAAAATAGTCACATCTTATTATGCAAGAAAATTCTCTTTGACAAATCAGCAAACACGTAATTCTGGCGGGTGAAAGGGAAACTCCTTTGTCCATTCAACTTTTGAATGGTATGCTTGTCTGAAGAAGAAGCTCAGAGACCTACATGTCTCTTTTTTATGCAGTCACTTTCCTGCCACCGTCGTAAGGGAAGTTGTCCTTAATTTTGGCAGTTTCGGACTAATGCAATAGATGATACCAGGAATAAAGGCAATGCCTACTTGATATTTACTTTGAATTACGGGGGGCGGGGGTGATTAATTTTATTACTCAGTAAAATAAAATATATTTTTATAGTATTAAAAAGAAAACGTTGTTATGGATAGTCTGGGGCCGAATGCAATAGTTGAACTCAATAATACTAAATAATAATTGAAAAAAACGTTTATCTGAGAATATAAATTCATAATTATTAAATCAAATAATTACTGGCTCCTTTAAAGGGCGAGCACTGCGTTTGCTAAGAATTGTTTCCCTTAATGCTGTAATGCATATGTTCTCTCCCCTCTCAAAGCTGAGATTAAACACTCTTAAGGGACAATGTATCGTAACGATGAAATATCGTATCCATCTTTTCCATTCGTACAGCTGAACCTATGGCCGCATGGATTAAGTAATCGAGTTATGGGAATTGAAGTCTGAGGTTCGATTGGTGCGATCAGCGGGGTATATATATATATATAACCAGCGTTATTCTGTATACAAATAGTTAATTATTGAATTAAATTATGTATATGATTATAATATATATTATACTAAATTAAATTATGTATATGATTATAATATATATTATACTAAATTAAATTATGTATATGATTATAATATATATTATACTAAATTAAATTATGTATATAATTATAATATATATTATACTAAATTAAATTATGTATATAATTATAATATATATTATACTAAATTAAATTATGTATATGATTATAATATATATTATACTAAATTAAATTATATATATGATTATAATATATATTATACTAAATTAAATTATGTATATGATTATAATATATATTATACTAAATTAAATTATGTATATGATTATAATATATATTATACTAAATTAAATTATGTATATGATTATAATATATATTATACTAAATTAAATTATGTATATAATTATAATATATTATACTAAATTAAATTATGTATATAATTATAATATATATTATACTAAATTAAATTATGTATATAATTATAATATATATTATACTAAATTAAATTATGTATATAATTATAATACATATTATACTAAATTAAATTATGTATATAATTATAATATATTATACTAAATTAAATTATGTATATAATTATAATATATATTAAATTATATATATAATTATAATATATATTAAATTATGTATATGATTATAATATATATTATACTAAATTAAATTATGTATATGATTATAATATATATACTAAATTAAATTATGTATATGATTATAATATATATACTAAATTAAATTATGTATATGATTATAATATATATTATACTAAATTAAATTATGTATATAATTATAATATATATTATACTAAATTAAATTATGTATATAATTATAATATATATTAAATTATGTATATAATTATAATATATTATACTAAATTAAATTATGTATATAATTATAATATATATTAAATTATGTATATAATTATAATATATATTATACTAAATTAAATTATGTATATAATTATAATATATAATATACTAAATTAAATTATTTATATGATTATAATATATATTATACTAAATTAAATTATGTATATGATTATAATATATATTATACTAAATTAAATTATGTATATAATTATAATATATATTATACTAAATTAAATTATGTATATAATTATAATATATATTAAATTATGTATATAATTATAATATATTATACTAAATTAAATTATGTATATAATTATAATATATATTAAATTATGTATATAATTATAATATATATTATACTAAATTAAATTATGTATATAATTATAATATATATTATACTAAATTAAATTATGTATATAATTATAATATATAATATACTAAATTAAATTATGTATATGATTATAATATATATTATACTAAATTAAATTATGTATATAATTATAATATATATTATACTAAATTAAATTATGTATATGATTATAATATATATTATACTAAATTAAATTATGTATATGATTTTAATATATATTATACTAAATTAAATTATGTATATGATTATAATATATATAATACTAAATTAAATTATGTATATAATTATAATATATATTATACTAAATTAAATTATGTATATAATTATAATATATATTATACTAAATTAAATTATGTATATAATTATATATATTATACTAAATTAAATTATGTATATAATTATAATATATATTATACTAAATTAAATTATGTATATGATTATAATATATATTATACTAAATTAAATTATGTATATGATTATAATATGTATTATACTAAATTAAATTATGTATATGATTATAATATATTATACTAAATTAAATGATGTATATGATTATAATATATATTATACTAAATTAAATTATGTATATGATTATAATATATATTATACTAAATGAAATTATGTATCTGATTATAATATATATTATACTAAATTAAATTATGTATATGATTATAATATATATTATACTAAATTAAATTATGTATATGATTATAATATATATTATACTAAATTAAATTATGTATATGATTATAATATATATTATACTATATTAAATTATGTATATAATTATAATATATATTATACTAAATTAAATTATGTATATAATTATAATATATATTATACTAAATTAAATAATGTATATAATTATATATATTATACTAAATTAAATTATGTATATAATTATATATATTATACTAAATTAAATTATGTATATAATTATAATATATATTATACTAAATTAAATTATGTATATGATTATAATATATATTATACTAAATTAAATTATGTATATGATTATAATATATTATACTAAATTAAATTATGTATATGATTATAATATATTATACTAAATTAAATTATGTATATGATTATAATATATATTATACTAAATTAAATTATGTATATGATTATAATATATATTATACTAAATTAAATTATGTATATAATTATAATATATATTATACTAAATTAAATTATGTATATAATTATAATATATATTATACTAAATTAAATTATGTATATAATTATAATATATATTATACTAAATTAAATTATGTATATGATTATAATATATATTATACTAAATTAAATTATGTATATGATTATAATATATATTATACTAAATTAAATAATGTATATGATTATAATATATAGTATACTAAATTAAATAATGTATATGATTATAATATATAGTATACTAAATTAAATTATGTATATGATTATAATATATAGTATACTAAATTAAATTATGTATATGATTATAATATATATGATACTAAATTTAATTATGTATATGATTATAATATATATGATACTAAATTAAATTATGTATATGATTATAATATATATTATACTAAATTAAATTATGTATATGATTATAATATATATTATACTAAATTAAATTATGTATATGATTTTAATATATATTATACTAAATTAAATTATGTATATGATTTTAATATATATTATACTAAATTAAATTATGTATATAATTATAATATATATTATACTAAATTAAATTATGTATATGATTATAATATATATTATACTAAATTAAATTATGTATATAATTATAATATATTATACTAAATTAAATTATGTATATAATTATAATATATATAATACTAAACTTGAGTGAATCAACATATATTGTCCTAATATTTTGTTTTTATATATACTTTATTCACAGAAACATGCTAAAATATTCTTTTGTTTAGGGATTTTTATGTTGGAAAAACAGTTGAGGTATCAGGGTTCGTTGGCAGGGAAGACCAAAAAATAAACATGTGAGGAAGTGATAAGAGTTGATTTGAGAGAAAGAGAAAAAATAAAGACCTATTCAGAGATAGGTTAGTTTAAAAATGAATTTATTAAAGCCGGCTAACACACATCAACATGTAAAATAGACGTTAAACATAATATGATGATCCTCTTCTGCTAATAAGCACCTACAATATCTATTAGTAATGGAGATTTGGAATCTGTCTGTCTGAAGCCGAAATTATACTATTACTTCTATTAATGTACTATTGTACTTTTAATACTTAATTCAGTTTACTATACTATTTCAGACTAATGTACTATCATTCAACGCTCAATTCAGGGTGGTGGCTGTTAGTGTAGTATCTTTTCTATTGCCATTAGAGCAACCTCCCAGGCATTACTTCCTCCTTAGTAGTGTAGTATATGTTCGTTTAACATATACTTCAATGGATTGTGCTCCGATGAACTGGCTACTCTGGTGCCCCCCCCCTCGACGTACATACACTAGACCAACTCGACAATCAGCTAAATCACATCCATTTACTGTGGAGGTCCCCAGATGCCGGAAAGCCTTCTACTCCAATAGCTTTATTCCTCGTGCTGCCGGCCTCTGGAACTTCCTCCTTGCTCCCTGTTTCCCCAACTGTACCGACATGCAGAGGTTTAAAACTAATGTAAACAGACATCTCGCTACACAGCTCCCAACTTATGATGACACCCAAAACCTACACCCTAATTCTCAGTAACCCCTTACGTCTACAGTGACGGCCTGCCTTATTTGAGGTGAAATATGTCAAAAAAACATACTCTCGGGTATAACATCCGTTTTTTGGAGGGAGTAGGGCACGGGTAGTTTAGTATCTGTTCTCTTGTCATGAAACCTTCTAGGCATTACCTCCTCCTTGTCACAATTGAAAATCAGCTGTTCATTAGAAAGCTCAACACTTATTATATATACTAGCAAAACTATGCTCCCTCCAGTTGAGGGGAGCGTAGTTTTACTAGTTTATATAAGGCAGAGCATATCGAAATCTCTGCGCACTTAAACGTCTGGACACGTGCAATTAACCTATTTATGCAGGACCCTTTGGATGTTTGTCAAATTTCTTTCAGACATGCTTGTTATGTTACTATGAAAAGTTTTGAAGTGCTGAACAAAATCATGTTTGCCTATTTTGTATGCATTTTTATTTTGCATCTTGGCATTACGCCAGGGGATAAACCATACTAATTTTGAGCAGGCAAACATGAACAAAAAATCCTTGCATAAATCGTAGTTAATAACAAAGGTGGAAACCTAAGCAGCAGCAGCAGTGATCAAACCATTATAGAAATGAAACTTTTATTTCATTGTTTTGTTTATTACTTTCGAATGTATCTCTGAAAAAGAAAAAAGAGAAAAATAAGCCACTTCTTTTCTTCTTGTTTTCCCTCTCTCTTTCTTTTTCATCTAATTTCCCTCTCTCTTTCTTTTTCATCTAATTTTCCCTCCCTCTTTCCTTTTCGTCTAATTTTCCCTCTCTCTTTCTTTTTCGTCTAATTTTCCCTCTCTCTTTCTTTTTCGTCTAATTTTCCCTCTCTCTTTCTTTTTCGTCTAATTTTCTCTCTTTCTTTTTCGTCTAATTTTCCCTCTTTCTTTTTCGTCTAATTATCCCTCTCTTTCTTTTTCGTCTAATTATCCCTCTCTTTCTTTTTCGTCTAATTATCCCTCTCTCTTTCTTTTTCGTCTAATTTCCCTCTTTCTTTTTCGTCTAATTTTCCCTCTCTTTCTTTTTCGTCTAATTTTCCCTCTTTCTTTTTCGTCTAATTATCCCTCTCTTTCTTTTTCGTCTAATTATCCCTCTCTCTTTCTTTTTCGTCTAATTATCCCTCTCTCTTTCTTTTTCGTCTAATTTTTCCTCTCTCTTTTTCGTCTAATTTCCCTCTCTTTCTTTTTCGTCTTATTTTTCCTCTCTCTTTTTCGTCTAATTTTCTCTCTCTCTTTTTCGTCTAATTTCCCTCTCTTTTTTCGTCTAATTTCCCTCTCTCTTTTTTCGTCTAATTTTCCATCTCTTTCTTTTTCGTCTAATTTTCCCCCTCTCTCTCTTTTTCATCTAATTTTCTCTCTCTCTTTTTCATCTAATTTTCTCTCTCTCTTTTTCATCTAATTTTCTCTCTCTCTCTTTTTCATCTAATTTTCTCTCTCTCTTTTTCATCTAATTCTCTCTCTCTCTTTTTCATCTAATTTTCTCTCTCTCTTTTTCATCTAATTTTCTCTCTCTTTTTCATCTAATTTTCTCTCTCTTTTTCATCTAATTTTCTCTCTCTCTTTTTCATCTAATTTTCTCTCTCTCTTTTTCATCTAATTTTCTCTCTCTCTCTTTCATCTAATTTTCTCTCTCTCTTTTTCATCTAATTTTCTCTCTCTCTTTTTCATCTAATTTTCCCTCTTTCTCTTTTTCATCTAATTTTCCCTCTTTCTCTTTTTCATCTAATTTTCCCTCTTTCTCTTTTTCATCTAATTTTCCCTCTTTCTCTTTCATCTAATTTTCCCTCTTTCTCTTTCATCTAATTTTCACTCTTTCTTTTTCATCTAATTTTCACTCTTTCTTTTTCATCTAATTTTCCCTCTTTCTTTTTCATCTAATTTTCCCTCTTTCTTTTTCATCTAATTTTCCCTCTTTCTTTTTCATCTAATTTTCCCTCTTTCTTTTTCATCTAATTTTCCCTCTTTCTTTTTCATCTAATTTTCCCTCTCTTTCTTTGTTTTTGTTTTGCCTCTCTTTCTTTGTTTTTGTTTTGCCTCTCTTTTTTTTTCTTTTTGTTTTGCCTCTCTCTTTCTTTTTCTTTTTGTTTTGCCTCTCTCTTTCTTTTTCTTTTTGTTTTGCCTCTCTCTTTTTTTTTCTTTTTGTTTTGCCTCTCTTTCTTTTTCTTTTTGTTTTGCCTCTCTTTCTTTTTCTTTTTGTTTTGCCTCTCTCTTTCCTTTTCTTTTTGTTTTGCCTCTCTTTCCTTTTTTTGTTTTGTCTCTCTCTTTCCTTTTCTTCTTGTTTTGCCTCTCTCTTTCCTTTTCTTTTTGTTTTGCCTCTCTTTCCTTTTCTTCTTGTTTTGCCGCTCTCTTTACTTTTCTTCTTGTTTTGCCCCTTCCCTTCTGTTTTCATCTTATTTTACCTCCCTTTCCTTTTATTTTCTATCTTTTTCTTATGTTCTTTCTTTTTTTTCTTATTTTCTCTCTCTTTTTCCTTTTCTTCTTGTTTGTCCTCTCTCCTTCCTTTTTTTTTATTTCCGTCACTTTCTTTTTCCATTTGTAAAAGCAATGCTTACATAAAAGTGGAAAAGGCAATTACATGGCATCATTGTATACAACTACGTCCGCAAAACTAGGTCATATGACCAATTCACAGTTTAAAAATTAATAGAGTATTTATTAACCAATCAGAACACGTCCTGCACAATTTATCAAAATTATGCTGCTTGTCTAAGTATGTGGGTTGGTTCTATCGAATTCTTTTTTACTCAACACTATAGTAGGATCGGAAAGACAAGAAAATGATGAATTAGAAGTATCTGAATTTTCACGAAAAAGCTACCACCCTATTTTTACCTTTTTCGGCAAGAAACAAAATTAAACTAAATATAGCCAATATTTGGACCCTTTACGCCCAGCAGCTGTGTTCCAAAATTGTACTGTCGGTTTCAAGTAAACAAGAGTTCGAGTCCTGCCAACTATTCTCAGTTATCGTTACAAAGTCTTGTTTTGGTTTTCCAAACTGGATTTTGCAACGATAATTGAGGATAGTCGGCAAACTCGAACACTCATTGATTTGAAACCGACAGTATCATGTTGTTCTGACTTGGACTTTCTGTAATACTATATATAAATAAATAGTATGCTTTTATTTTAAATGTACATTTTTTAGGTTATATTTTTTAATAATCGATCACGCTGCTGCATTTCTTTCCACAAATTTTACCAAGATAACATTATATATATATATATATATATATATTAAATAAGTTAAAATATATTGATAACATCTACTAAAAACCAATATTTTTTCGAAAAGTGCTCACTAAATTTATATATATATATATATATTTATGACAAACATTGTTAAAATAACAGCATTCGTCTGTTTAATTATACCTTTTTTATTTTTAAAATTTTTCATGGTCTTTTTGTATTAAAAAAAATAAATGTTCCATAGGTTTCACAGGTTTCACGAATGTTTTCGAGTCTTCGTCGAATTAAAAGCAAATGAACAAAAAAGATGGAGAAAGAAGAGAATTTTAAATAAATGAGAAAATACTGCCTAAATACACACAATTCAAATATATATATATATATATATATATATATATATATATATAGTGTTATAATGGAATAATTCCAGGAAGAAATCCGGGTAAGAGAGCTCAATGTGGTAAACAGAGCAATAATAACGTAAAATATAATAACACGAAATTACATGATTGTCGATGCAATAATTTATTTCAACCTTGCGGTTTTATTCAAGCATCCAACTTAACAATTACATTTTTGATATAGTATCAAAAATGTAATTGTTAAGTTGGATGCTTGAATAAAACCGCAAGGTTGAAATAAATTATTGCATCGACAATCATGTAATTTCCTGTTATTATATTTTACGTTATATATATATATATATATATATATATATATATATATATAAGTTCAAATATATTGATAACATCAACTTAAAACCAATATTATTTTTGAAAAGCGCTTACTATAAATTAGAGCTTTTATAAGTAAAATATAAACATTAGAAACAATCAGGTTGATCTGCGTTGACTGTTGCTAATTTCTATTGAATTTTTTTTACTTATATATATATATATATATATATAATTTTAGTTGTTTCGGAAAAGTCAATGTTAAACCAAGAGAAATTTCCAAAATATATTACTATTTTATTACAGTTATGCTGCCTACTATCGTTTCAGAAATATTAATGATAAAGTTGTATTTGAAGATAAAATGATAATGCAAAAAAGGACTAGTAAACACTCTCGGCAATGCTGCCTGCTATCAACCGAAAATATTTGAACATAAAATGATAATGCAAAAAAAAAATGGACTAGTTACGCTTCCGGCAAAAGAAAACGAATTGCTTGCACCTTTATCCTGTTCACCCCGAGAATATTTATCCATACCGATGCAGATGTATTGGACCTTACGAGTTTTACTTCAAATACTTTTTTTATAATCGGCTTGAAGAAACATTTGCCCATTTTTCAACCGATCCTAATTGAGTATAATGAACTTTTTTTGCATTGTTATCTTGTCTTCAAATACAACTTAACGACTAATATTTCTGAAACGATCGTAGACGGCATCTTCGTAATAAAATATTTCTGAAACGATCGTAGACGGCATCTTTGTAATTAAATATTTCTGAAACAACTAAAATAATTATTATAGCTCTTTTTCCTTAGTGAAAATAGAGCTGATGACAGCAAATGGTTGATTGTAAATTTTCCACACTATCAAACAACTATTAAACTATGAAGAATCATTTTAACTGAAAAAAAGTATATATAATGTGTGTACAGTGAGATAAGGAGGGGGTCGATCGTGAAATGGTAAATAAAAGAATAAAAAATTATTTAATAAGCGATATATCCCCAGGTCGCCCAGAGAGTAGAGAGCTGATAGGTAGTGTTTGGCGCCTAGGTTTTAAATCTGAGAATTTGTGCACTCGCTTCGTCCACCCACACTGAGGAGTCGTGAAATGACGAAACAGCTATTTGTGGAAAATACACACATATACATATATACACACATATACATATATACACACATACATATACATACATACATAATATTTGTTATTGTTTATTATCTATGTACGTATACGTTTCGTCCCTTTTCAATCGAGTCTCATCAGCATCGAGATATGACTATTCCCTACCGGTCGTACGATTCGAAACCCTGGATTACAAGTATTTTTCAACTTAAATCCAACGTCGCTAACCGCGCGGCCAATATTTGAATAGCCAGTGTATATATATATATATATATATATATATATATATATATATATATATATATATATATATATATATATATTGTACGCTCCTTTATGGGTGGAGCACCCTGGGGGGGATGAGTATTTCCACTTTAGTGTACATGTTAAACGTGCTGGGGTTCGAAAGTTTGGGTTGGTGCGTTCGCTGTGTTTAGCCACACTGATGAGTCGCGAAACGACGAAACAGCTGTCTATGGATGCCACACTATGTTTCACTTCTAAAGATAAAGTAAAACTTTGAAACTGCATCATAGTTTTAAATCTAAGAGTATTTTATTACTTGTGTATTATTATTATTATTATTATTATTATTATTAACGAGTAGGAAGAGCCGGCGTTGCCAGGGATTGAATGATAAACCATATGTCCATTTACGCGCTGCCTATGAAATCTTATTTTTATTTATTTATTTTTTAAAAAACATTTTTATGAGATTCAATTTTCGAGGTGGGTCCCAGGATTTACTCAGCAGTTGTTAGATAGAATAAGATGTAAATACAGTTGTCTTAATTTAAATTAATACCATGCATTTGGTAGTCTTTAACCTCTTCGAGTCACACCCGGCGTTTCTCGCTAATCAATAAGGTTTGTGCAATATTGTTCCAAGCCATAAACACCTTAACTTTTGTATTTGTATTTTTATTTTATCTAATTGATTATTGATTAGACAGTTCGTATAATATATATATATATATATATATATATATATATATATATATATATATATATGAGATAGATAGATAGCATCTTCTCTTGCAGACAAGTATTATATCCCCCTCTTCAGGAGGTTAGGCACAATGCCAGTTTTGTCTTACTCCCACAAGTAAGATGTGACCCAAGGTCGGGTCGGGAAAGTGGGACTTGAAAAGCCAGCGCCCGAGAAGGTGAGCACTCTAGCCATTAAAAATTGCCTGGGCAGCCCCGTCGACATTCTCCGGTAGGGGCGCCTCAGGCAGTAAGCAATAAACTTACTCCTCCCCAAAAAGGGGAGGCAAAGCCTGGGGGTGGACCTCCTAGAACTGCACAGGACAGACCCACAGACAGGCGTAAATCAAGCCCCGAAGGCCAAGACAATACCAGTCTATGGGGTGCAGTATCCATCGGAACAGATACTACACTTTGATCTTGGCCAACAAATACAGCAGACAACTTATATCTGGATATCCTTTTGTAGATCCTTTCAATAGTCGGAATCAGAATCTTAGTTTCGGGGGAGAATTGGCCGATAAATCTGTCATAGTTTTGATTTTTGTCCCAAGTACTTACAGACCCATACGGGTCCATCTTCAAGGGAATGAGGATAATCAGGTACATACTATGTGTTAGTATTATAGATGGTTTTGGTGGGAGTTATGTAATAAGTACGAAACTATATATATATATATATATAAACATTTTTGGACGAAGAGTACAATAAGGACCCCAGTTCATTAACACAGCACGCGGAACATATTCCGGAAGTCACCGGCGTCTTCCGGTTCGTCTTCCGGTTGACTTCGCAATACACGTAGTCGCTATTTACAAAACAACTTGTAAATAAACCTTTCATTTACTGTAATAAATGCAGTACATTCTATATTTCGGAATTTTTTTTTCTTTTAACATGTTAATATTTATTTTAAGGCAGAGGGTCCATAAATCAAACAAATAAAATATTAACATGTTTTCTTTTAAAACATGTTTTATCACATGTTTTTGTATCACTATTTAGTGCGTCCCCACGAGGGCAGAAATGGGGGGGGGGTATGAAATATTTATCGCCGGATTTAAGTAATCTTCTGTTTTGTAGGGAAAAATCGAGCTTCCCAAAAGGGGGCACTCTGTATCGGGACGCAAATTTAAATTACATCGGAATGAAAATGAAAATTACCTCAGTTTAGAAGGATTTTTCCATCTACACTTTGCTCTTAGCCTGAGGAGGCAAAACGGAAGATTATGCAAGTTATTTTTATAAATAAACGAAATATATACGCTTTTTTAAAAATCGGCTGACTTGTAATCTTTCGTTTTTCATCCCCACGAGAGCGGAGTTAGACTTCAAAATTCAGTTTCTAAACGGAAGCAATTTAAAGTTTATGAAGATTTTCCTTTCTTTTCTGTAAGCAACAATTATAAACAAATAAATAAAACTTCGCTATTTACTTGCCTCCCTACAATAAGAAATAAAAGTATTTTCATATAGCCCTCCACTTTTTCTTAAAATACACAACACGAAATATAGAATGTTCTGCGTTTAAAACTTTTTTTTTTTTTTTAGTAAATAAAAGTAAAACAAAAAAAACCGATAAATTGTTTTGTTTATTGCAAAACGAAAGATTACACAAGTCAGCCGATTTTTAAAAAAGCGTATATATTTCGTTTATTCATTAAAATAACTTGCGTAATCTTCCGTTTTGCCTCCTCGCGCTAGGAGCAAAGTGTATTATGGAAAAATCCTTCTAAACTGAGATTGATTGCAACCAAAATACCGCTGAGCAGTTCGATATTCAAAACCAACGGTGCTGGCCTTTCTACCGAACATATACTGCCACTTTTGTTGTTTATCTTTATTTATTTTTTTTGTTTTGTTTTACTCTTTTGTTGAACTAGAAATAAATTTTACATGTGACTAAAAGACGAAGGTAACTGCTAATATGACCCACGGAAATTCCACGACTTGGTTAATTAATACAAATATACTAGGTCTTCAAAAAGTCATAATCTATTTAAAAATTTTAATAACATCAAAACTATATTTCTGATACAACACTTATACACTAAAATAGCAATAAAAATAAAAATATTATTTTACTGCAGAACTGCATCATTTTTATTATGCTATCTTTGACTACGCCATCTTGTTTGGTTTTACGGCCATCTTGATTTACACAACAAAGCAGCGTGTTAGCATAGTTATTATAGTGGCAAAGTTGTGCCTCCTGTTTTTTTCTAATGGGGGTTCAGTATAAAAAAATAACTTTTCGGAAGAAAACCACAAACTGATAAATTAAAGTAATTTTCTTAAAGAATATTTGAGAATGATTCCGGGAATTTTTGAAAATGCAATCATTTGTGAGCCGTTTGTTAGAAGGTGTGACAAGTACGGGTCATTTTGTTGAATGATATACATTGTTCATTGTGTATGTTTTGTTATTATCAGAAATACAATTTTGATGTTATCAAAATTTTAAAAATAGATGACTTTTTGAAGACCCTGTATTTTAATTTTATTATTTTTATGTATTAGTAAATCTAATTAGGTTTCTATATTTAAATGTACACACATGTGTAGCAAGGTGTGTATATTGACAACAGAGCGTCTTGCTACACTAACTTCCGCCACTGAGTTCGCCTCAGGCTGTACAACGGTTTTATATTTCGGAACGTTTAAAAAAAAAAAAACATCGGGAGAACTTTATTCTCAATAGACACCCCGGTAATCTTGCAGCATGGTTAACGGCCAAGAAATCGACAAAAAATATATACAACAAATAACTTTTACAAGACGCAATAAAATTTCATTTTCTACCGACCTGTCTAGTTTTAAAGTTCTGAAACTGTTTTTAATTTTTTATTATTTCAATACAGGATTTTGTCGAAAGCTCTCTCTTTCTTAAAACTGGCTGGTTGGTCCTCTTTTGTTGGTGGTGATACATTCGTTAAAAATAGTAAAAAAAAAATGACTTACTTAACCACTAACCCTAAGTCTGACTGCCCCCCCACCCAATTGAGCTTAAGTTTAGTGATACTATCTTTTAAGCCTGAAATTAGAAACAACCTCCCACCAAAATCGACGCCATTTTGATTTTCTCGTGTTCGAAATAAGTCAAATAAACGACAACAAATTCAGAGATAATAAATCTTACGATGCTTCG
Organism: Sepiola atlantica; assembly: GCA_963556195.1. Lineage (NCBI taxonomy): Eukaryota > Metazoa > Mollusca > Cephalopoda > Sepiida > Sepiolidae > Sepiola > Sepiola atlantica. Next base: position 175,436,820 of record OY744520.1, on the reverse strand, counting down.
TGACATAACACTTCCCGATGCGTTTATATAATGTTTAATTGTCTGTACAAATGTTTAGTCCCGAAACAATGTCATATTTGTCCGAAGTTGACTGCATATTAGAAAGAAGTCATTAAGTCCAATTCCTCTCATTCTTTGTAATGTAAGTACCCATGACGTTCAAAGTTAAAAGTTAATTAATAGCCAAGCGCGACTTATTAGCGTCTACTTGTTTAGATATGACGAGTCATTCTATTTACTGGTGTCACGTGACTTCCGAAATAGTTTAGACGTCCATGTAGTCATCGCATAACAACTTAATTTGTGAACAAAGGTAATTATATTATAATGATTGGGGAAAAATGTCATGTTGAAAAGGCTTTACTTAATTCACCTAACGTTTCGCAAAAGAAAAGAAAAGAAAAATTGGTAAAAGTCTACAAAGCCGCCGTGAAACCGGATATGGAATAATATAACGCAATATGCGTGCGCAAATAGGAGCGAAAAAGATTGAAAAAAAAGAGTTTTATTATTTTTTTTAACAAAATAAACATACACTTCATTGATCCAATCACTAACCCTATGTTCTGGATGACGTTTTGCCAACCTGGACTTAAGGTCAGTAGTTGCGTTAATGAAGAGCACGGAGTGTACCGTTTCTATGTTCAGTTTTGCGGCGGCTTTATATACTTTACCAAAAAATGTTATCTGCTTCAGATATGTATTTAAAAAAAAAAAGCGGTAATTATACAGATTAGAACCCAAGCTAAAATCGATTGGACGTCGGTTAGGGTTAGCTTGAGTCCTAATTTGAATAATATCATTAGTAAAATATTTGAATTAACTTGGAGAAAGTGTAGAGGGGGAAAGAGATGTCGGTTCGCCATTTTGTAGTTGGGTCGTTATGTCTGTATTCGTTTTATTAGCTTTATTTGATATGAAGCAAAGAGTCACCAAGTTTTGGTTAAAATAACAAACTTCTTTTCTGCAATTTAAATCAATTTTATTCAATAGTTTCATCAACACAAAACTATGTCCGGAAAGAGTTATGAAGGACAGGAATACAAAACGACGTACATGTACTATAGAAATGGGATTGAGCCTATGAGTTCCATCTTGTGTCTAGAAGCGCGGAGAGAGATGCAACGTCTTATCGCATTGACATCTCTAAAGGGACTTTATTTCCCCTCTCACCCAAGTTATGGTGAGAGGCGAAGAAAGAAATATGGCGTCTAGTAAACACGGCGCTCAGTCTGACTGTTCGTAAAAGGCGCGAAAATGGTTTTGGGTTGAAGTGTTATCCCGTATAAAAGTGTTCTGGTCAAACAACGCATCAACTGCTCCGCGAATGAGAACATGCAAGTGCAAAAGAAAATAGATTGTAATTATGCAACTGCTACAAAATCATTTTACAATATGAATAAGAGTGAGCATAGTTGATACTGTATTTCTATATTTTGTTGGAACCACGTGTGTGGGTTTCTTTCCAAACAAGCGGTCGACATTTTTGTATGTTGCGTCATCGCGGATAACGCAAGGTGGTCGGAAGAAAAATAACATGTGGCTAATGATTAAGAAACGGTTCTATTTATATATATATATATATATGATACATATATATATATATATATATATATATATATATATATGATACATATATATATATATATATATGATACATATATATATATATATATGATACATATATATATATATATATGATACATATATATATATATACATATATATATATATATATATATGATACATATATATATATATACATATATATATATATATATAATACATACATATATATATATATATATATGATACATATATATATATATACATATATATATATATATATATGATACATATATATATATATACATATATATATATATATATAATACATACATATATATATATATATATATATATATATACATATATATATATACATATATATATATATATATGATACATACATATATATATATATATATATATATATATATACATATATATATATATACATATATATACATATATATATATATACATATATATACATATATATATATATATACATATATATACATATATATACATATATATACATATATATATATATATATACATATATATATATATACATATATATATACATATATATATATATATATATATACATATATATATATACATATATATATATATATATATATATACATATATATATATATATGATATATATATATATATGATATATATATATATATGATATATATATATATATGATATATATATATATGATACAAACGCGAGAAGGACATGCAACACCTGATATACAACGGAAGTGAACATTACAGCCATTGTTACGTTCATTGTTCTAACAACAATCGGTAAAGAACATGCATTATCAGGGTAAACAGCTAGAGAGATATAGGCGACCACGCCCCGGTAAAATTGTCGTTCATCTTAAAAAGCACGCTAAGTAAAAGTGACGATAACAAATGCATAGATAATAAATTGTACAATCAGTAAACACGTGAACATTATATAAATAAGTAGAAAAGTACATTTTCTTGCGTTTGATAACAGTTAGTTGTTTGTCTATTTGTTTTTTTTTGTTGTTTTTTTACTCCCTTTTTCATAAGTATACTGCACAATCGCCCACATGCTTCGAATACGCGAAAAGAAGTTGAATATCCATTTCTGAACAATACCATAACCCTGTTTCAAATGAGAAAACCCCATTTCTCATGAAACAAAAACTACTCCACGCTACTGAACCGATCGATAATATTATCAGTACGAATAACATTGCGACTTGGTATTTTGGCTTGGAGCAAATTTAAGTATCTATTTTGATACGACACTTCATTTGTCTGTCTTCGGCCGATGAAGGAGAAATCCTTACAGACTGAGGCAATTTTTATTATTGTTGTTCCAATCCGGGGTGCCTCTTTGTTTTGTTTTCGTTGGTTTTTTTTTGGGGGGGGGGGCTTTCCCAGATTAAAAACTGACCTTGTGTCTAACTCTGCCCACGTGGAGAGGCAAGTAAATAGGAACATTGCAGACATTTTTAAGCAGAGTCGGAGCTAGGATCCCTCCACCTCTATAAAATTTCAACTTCAAATTTTGCCAACATGGGGAAGGAGGGGGCACTAACCTTAAAGAGATAAGTGAAGGGAATGGCAGCCATTTTGACAAATTAGCCATTTTTACATTTCGTATTTTTAATAGCCGATCTATCTTCGCAAAAATTTATTTTGTTTATAGATTGCAACGTAATGCATGAAATAATAAAAAAAAATCTCCCAGTATACTAAATTTTCGTAAATAAAAAAACAAACCAACCAAAAACAATTGTAATGCATGACAGAGCATGATGCATCTACTGTTCAACTGATCGTTTGACAGAAAAAAAGTTTTTTTTGGGTTAGCTAGGTTAGGGGTAGAACTATTTCATAAATGTTTGACATGAAATAATGTGAAATTTACATTTACATCTGATGATTTAGCCTTTTTCTGTCACCTGATCCTGTCAAACATTTGCATTAAAACATTTTTTGAATGTATCCTCCAATACACGTCATAGCTAAATAAATGCATTTGTAAATTATCGATAGCCTTATTTAACTGTTCAACTTGTTTTACCTAATTTTCTCCACAGTCTTTCATCATATATATATTAGTGAGTGAGTGAGAATGGTAGTTTGCTTGACGCATTGCTGGGAATTGTAGTAGATATATTAAGAAAGCTGCGGCAGAGTGCCGGATTGATGAGAAGCCGGAAAGAACAAAAATAATAAATCGAAGGGGGGGGGACTTCCTATTTATCTTTCTTTACTATATATATATATATATATATATTACTAAGTAGTCACTACTTATCAAGGCCCATAAACCACTCGAGGATAAGGATTAACAAGAGTGTCAGTCGGACCGTGAGACAACACCGTGATGATTGGTAGTGATCGTGGAAGTTTGAGAGAATTTGATTATTGACGGCTTAACAAAAATTTGTTTACATTTGACTCGAAAACGACAAAGTTGCAGTCAGCTGGGAAGCAGACCCGCGGTATTGAGATCCAACGACGGGTAGTTCTAGGAAAGAAACTTTGCTCATGGAAGTTTCGTTTCGTTTTAGGTATATATATATATATATATATATATATATATATATATATATATATATGAGAGAGAAGGGGGGGGGACAATTGTTTTCATTGTCTCTTAATAAATTTAAAAACTGAAGTTGCTAAAACAGGAAATTGATGACTAAATAAATTGTAATAATTCTTTGATGTTGTCACAGACTCTGTAAAAATGGTTTCAGACACGACGAACATAAAGTAACGAAAATTCTTCTTTGCGTGTCTTCGAAGCAGTTGTCATCCGACGGTTTCACACTTTTTTATACAGTCCTTTGCATTATTGTACTATTTGCATTATTGTTGTACAAACGAAAGTGATCATCAATTAACGTAATGAAGAATTTTTATTTCCAAGAAAGAAAGTGTTGGCAAATGTTGTTTGCAGATGCGTGCATAGTTCTATGTATTTACAACGAAAGTTCAGTTCGAGGTTAATAATTCAGTAGGCGATTAAATAAATTATTATTCACTTTAGTAAGAGTCTTGCTGAGTGTTATACGCACCGGAAGAAAAGTCATATGAATGTAGAGCGCAATATCCATTGCGCTAATTTGTTGCTCCCTTATAGTTTTTGGCGATGATTGGGTTTTGCCTCGCGTCGCAAGTATTCCGGTAATGTTGTCTTTGCTGTTTTGTTTTTTTTTTGCAAAGGAAAAAGTGAACCAAACTAGTTGCTTATTATTTATATTCGGACTACTGTTCTCATCTTGGATCTTATTCTCACAACATTTTGCATCGGAAGGACATGTGGCTCAACGGATATAGGTGCTAAGTATAATCAGGTTGAAGGTTCAATCTTCAGTGCGGGCCATACTAAGAATTCAATTACGAATTACTTAAGACTTATACTCGGTTATTGCTGACTAAACGAGAGCTACCCTCGTGGATTAAATAAAGGGTCCCGTTCAAAATTTCGTACAGATTTTAGAAAAAAGGTCGGAAGTTACATCGGCCGAAACGTTGTGAGAATAACATCCAAGATAAGAATAGTAGTCCAAATAAACCAAATCACTCACCTAAAAAAAATCCGAAACATAAGAAACTAGTTACTTCCTTGTGACGGATGGAAGAAAAGGTTAGTTATAAGTTGGACGTTTTTGTTCGTGCAAAAATGCCAGTCAAAGATGTCATAACTTCGTCTGGCAGTGTCGCCATTTTGAATCGAACTGATTTCTTTTCCTTCCAAACTGGTTCTTTTATAGACAACTTCATAGAAGGTTCTAGATTCGATCGTGTTTTGATGCGCATGCATTTAGTTGGTCAATCTGTGCGTGAGTGGTTGAGTCGCGCATGCGTACTTCATGCGACTTTCCATCTTCTAGGTAAAAAAAAATCTCAGTTCGTTACTTATATCATTTCGAAAATAAGTGAATACCGACAATGTGTACAATAATCTTGATATCAAATCATTTTATGTAAACAATTAAAACAAATGAAAATAAATAGAATACAATAGCAATAAAAATCGGCTACAATTGTCGCATTATGCCCCGTTCTTTACTGGTCCCAAAATGCGAAAAGTGTTGCAGCAAAAATGAAGAATCGAAACAAGAAAGCTTTTTCATATCTTACACTATATATTGTAGAAGAGTGCCGACACCCTCTTAGCAGACTCAGATTTACATATAATGTCAATCCTCAGCCTCTGCTGGATGGAGCAAAAGGTGGAACATCAGCTCACCATGACTTCAAGTCTTACTCTCTTTTTTCCTGATTGTCACTCAATTGTTGACGTAATTATGAATAATTCTTAATAATTTAAAAAACATAACTCTCTTCCCTCCATCCACACACAAAAAATGGGTGGGGATGGGAGAAAAAATGTATCCTAAAACATTAAATAAGGTTTCCGTTTTATCGTAGGAAAAATTAAAAAAAAATCTTTTTGGATTTTTTTTTACGGATATGGTTTATAGTTAAATTCTTTTATATTCCACCCACGCAACGCCGGGACACTGGTCCTGCTAGTATTAAATCAAATTAATATTGATATAATTAATTATGTATCTATGTAACGTTATACACCGTTCTTTACTGGTGCCAAGACGCGAAAGGTGTTGCAGCAAACATGAAGACTCGAAACAAGAAAAAATTTTTATAGCTTACCCTTTATTGTAGTAGAATGCCGACATTCTGTTCGCAACCCCAACCTCTGCAGGAAGACGCAAATGACGCAACATTCACTCATTTCGACCTCAAGTTTCGCTCTGATCTTTATTGTTTTTTGTTTTCGATTCTCTCTCGATCGGCGACGCATCCTTTAAAATGGTTTTCAACACATTCCTCAAATCGGCATACCTCAAAATAAAGATGTTTATACTTTCAATTTTCGGTTCAACCTTGAAATTATCACAACAATCACAGTCGCATTCCAAATGCGACGTCTACCTACACCCATGGCGTACATCACGTTAGCATCTAGATTATAATTCTTATTTACTATTCTGCATTTTCATCACCCCAGAGTATTCTCGTTATACAATACTGGGTTTTACCCACCAAATAACTCGTTTGTAAAATGTAGCTTTCTAGTAGTGTCCTCGTATTATAGATTTGACGAGGGGGGCGTTAGACCCTAGTGCGAGTCTTGCTAATAATTCAATAGCATGAGTAACGTAAATCGCTTATATTACGCGAAATAGAATTGTTACGGCGCTGTAGAGATTTAACTCCGCAAATAACCCGATTTAAGCTTTAATTTGCTTGAAGAATCAAAGTTTAAAATCCGTTTGATGTTAAATTTGAACTTTGAAATGAAGAACTTGCTTGGTTGAAAAATCGATTCCATCTTGACTGAAGTGTCTGCGGAATTGGCAGCAGCAGGAATAAACTGTACGCATGAGTTGATATTAACGAAGGTTAGTCTGACACACGATTGCTCGCTTTGAGCACTTGCTATGTTCTGTTGGGATAGCAGGTTATTTTGCCTGATAGCTCTGAACTTACTAGAGCTCCTAAATATAATAGATATTCTAAAAACTAATAAAGAAATGTGTGGTAAGTACAAGTACACATTTATTTACTATTGACAAAAATATTTTTTTTAAAAACCGTAAACATAACATTATACAGAACATTAACAAACAGAGCGCTTACTCGTGCATAGTGGCGATTCTCTACCTTTTTTGAGGTAGGATATCTGAATAATACAGATATTCTTCATACTTACCTGGCACGCTAGGAGGTAAGTGTAGTATCTGTTCCGATGGATACTGCACCCTATAGACGGGTGTCGTCTTGTCCTTCGGGCCTTGATTCCACCTGTCTGTGGGTTTGTCCTGTGCAGTTCTAGGAGGTGCACCCTCCCAGGCTTCGCCTCCCCTCTTTGGGGAGGAGTAAGTTTATTGCTTACTGCCTGAGGCGCCCCTACTGGGGAATGCCGACGGGGCTGCCCAGGCAATTTTTAATGGCCAGTGCTCACTTTCTCGGGCGCTGGCTTTTCAAACCCCACTTACTCGACCCAAGCTGTGGTCACATCTTACTTGTGGGAGTAAGATAAAACTGGCTTTGTGCCTAACTCCTACAGAGGAGTAAATAAATATTCTTCATTCTGCTGAACGTTGAGCCCGGGACATCCGACGTTAAAGAATAAACTTTACCCCGTCACCCTTTTATGATCACTGAAGGGAAATAACTTGCCGATATCATAGCACTGGTGTATTTGGGGATTCATTTCTCTACAGTTCTAAAAATTATGGAAGCTAATCGGATGATTATTCGGAAAAGCTGTACCATTAGAATGTACTAGCAGAGCTACCCGGAATTAACATAAATACAAGTAATAAATAAATCAGCATCTATTTGTTCACATTGAACAACTTATTAGAAAAAATATAAACAATTTCCATCCTTCAAGTAATGGGAAAATTCAGGATGAAGTAACAGGATTAGCATGTCTTTAAATCCTTTCTATTATTAACGAAGAGCTTGAGCGAAAACGCACAAGCCGGGCCTCACAATTATATCCAATAAAAGCTATCATATTTGTATACAAACATCGGCTCCAAAAGACGAAATTGCGAATGTATCAAATCACGTGACCTGTTTTCAAATACGCCCGCAGGCAAAATCAGTTTTGCTCAGCCAAAATCAAATTCGTCCTGCAAGCCGATCATGGCTTATGAAAGATTTACAGGACTGGCCCGGATGCTCCGTCAATACACGGAACTGACTTCGCAAGAACGGGCGTCCTCTGTGCCTTTTCCTTACAAGTACCCTCTTTACTGTAATTTAACGTAACGTTTTCCCATTCGAAACTAATGTCGCTAATAATAAAGTAGTTGTCTTCCAAGGAGGGAAAAGTTAGACACGTGATCGATTATCGATTCGGAGAAATGTCATCACCCTATACATGTGCACTCAGGTTTATGTACACACACACACACAATGTCCGTCAATCGATTAGGAATAATGGTGATGTCGCATAGAAAGTCTGCCATTTCTTGTATTAATACTTCTCGGCTTAACCTGTGTAGACAGAAGGTTCTGAAACATCAGTTGGAGATGTTCTACGATCCAAACCCCTCATAATGTTGAATGATTCCTCCTTTTTTCTCTCTCAACTGGTTTCTCTAACTGAAAATTATGTTTTCCACTCATTTCTCATCCGATTTTCTTAGTTTATAATTCACAATTCTGAAGTTTACTTTTAGACGGTAAAACGATAAGGCCTTATGGAAATTTTTTTAGCAATTTTCTTTTGTTTTTCATCCGCCTCACCCTTTTAATTCTGATAAAATAAATGTTACCTCTGAAATTTATCCTACCATTTTGTTGTATTAATAATCTGCTTTATATGTGTGTGTATATATATATATATATATATATATATATATATATATATATATATATAATGATTTCTATGTAATTATTTTTATAGGTGATTTTCAGCTCGTTGTTATTGAGCTTACTATTATTTCAATTGTTTCACTTCCTAAGTGATTAAGATGCAGAAAAACTAGTCGTCCTAAACTTCAAAGGCCGTATTTTTCGTTTAATATATATATATATATTAAAATTATACGTGCATAAAAGTAATCCATGGACACGTGTTTCTGGCTCACAGCCGTTATCAGCATGGCTAACTTACACAGAGATCGAACCCTCGATGTTGATGCCTATAGTCCAGCGTTCTACCACTGGGCCAAGACGCTCTGTGTAGAAATATGTACGATTTTTATTACCCAAGTATGTAATGATTTCTATGTAATTATTTGTATAGGTGATTTTCAGCTCGTTGTTTTTATGTACGTATAAAATTAATATATATATATATATATATATATATATGTGTGTGTGTGTGTGTGTGTAAGTTTAGAATCCAAAACAGCGCAGATGTTTTTAATAATTGTATTTATTTAAAATCAACTAAGTTTCGACGGTATACGTCTTCAACGGGAATAAAAACATTTTCTTTTTTTTTTGCGTGGCATGTTGTCACTAGAAAAATCATCCGTATGCTATTCAAACAGTGTTTTTTAAAAATGTTTTAGTCAAGAGGTTCGCACTGGCACGCGTAGATGTATTAAAAATCGGTCCTCGGTGTAGAAGCATTGTGTACTTTGACATTTGTAAGTTTAGAATCCAAAACAACGCAGATTTTTTTTCTTTTACACTGAGTCATTCTGGATTGGATTAAAATGGGCTAATAGAGAGCGACCCCCTGTATCTGATTGTAGGCAAAGCCGTTTTTAAGCCGATTTGATCAAATTGGACCTCGCATCTGAAGAGGCCCCGTGTCAGCAAGGCGTTTTTATTATATAAGTTACAAAATACTATTGAAGATTAAAATGAAGAAACTTCTTGGCCTTTTGGATACGAGCAAAGTGTAGTATCTGTTCCGATGGATGCTGCACCCCATGGGCCGGTATCGTCATGGCCTTCGGGGCTTGATTTCCGCCGGTCTGTGGGTTAGTCCTGTGCAGTTCTAGTGCAGGTCCACCCTCCCAAGCTTTGCCTCCCCTCTTATGGGAGAAATAAGTTTATTGCTTACTGCCTGAGGCGTCCCTACCGGGGAATGCCGACGGGGCTGCCCAGGAATTTTTTGTAGGCCAGAGTGCTCAAATTCTCGAGCGCTGTTTTTACAAATCCCACTTTACGACCTTGTGTCACATCTTATCGCTGTGGGAGGTAGATCAATAACTTAAAATGAAGGATAATATTAGTTTATTATGTCTGCTGAAGTAACAGTAAATTATCGTTATGTCACTTCTATCAACTGAAATCTTATTTCTGTCATTCTGAAGTAAAGGGTATTGATTTACTCCTGTCCAGGAGTTTGGCACAAGGCCAGTTTTTATCTTACTCCCACAAGTAAGATGTGACCCAAGGTCGGGTCGGGAAAGTGGGGTTTAAAAATTGCCTGGGCAGCCCCGTCGGCATTCCCCGCTAGGGGCGCCTCAGGCAATAAGCAATAAACTTACTCCTCCCCAAAGAGGGGAGGCGAAGCCTGGGAGGGTGGACCTCCTAGAACTGCACAGAACAGACCCATAGACCGGCGTAAATCAAGCCCCGAATTCCAAGACAATACCAGTCTATGGGGTGCAGTATCCATCGGAACAGATACTACACTTTGATCTTAGCCAAAAGGCAAGGGTAGAATTCGATTGAGTGTTTAAATTACTTTACGATCAAAAAAACATTTTTCTAATTTTGAATTTCTGATAATGAATGAGCGAAAACGTATTTTGTGTAATGCAAACGTTTTTCTTTATGTATTGTAGCATTGCTCTTTGGCTAGGTCGTGTTTTGTTGCGTATTTAGAGATAATGTTGTGCCGTAATAGCATAAAATTGCAATATGTTACAAACAAGAGAGACTTATCAATTTGGCAATGCTCTCTATACAAAACCGGATTGCTAACGCCATCGATTTTGAACAAAAATAACCAAATAAAAAATATGGAAAAGTCTTTTTCTAAATGAGTATGTCTGTAATTGTTTTTCTTTGGATTAAAAGTAAAACAATAACACTGTCATATAACCTTTCGAAATTTTATTATATCAAGCATTTAATGTTTACTCGTTTTATTTTTTGTTGGTTTTTATGTGTATAAATTTTACTGTGTAGAGTCGGGACTCCACCATCAATTTTCTAATTGGGCCCCGCAATATCTATCACCGGCACTGCCTGTAAGCATATTACAGCAAGCAAGAATATTCAATCTAGGGGCAGAGATAGTGACAGGGTTAAATCGCCATACTGGTTGACGCACGGATAACTTTCAGATTAGTTGAATTTTGTGTTTACAGTCGATTAAATGTAAAGTTATTTGCCAGTCATTTAAAATCTATTTTTGAAATTGAATTCACATCGACCTTGGCAATAAGTGTTTTCCCTTTTCTTTAAAGAGTCTCTGGATATAGCTCTCAATTTATAAGTGTCGTGTTTGTCACTCGAGAAAAGATATAGATACGTATATATATTTAGACATTACCTGAATCTTCTCGAATTTCAAATCGTGTTTATTTTTCACATTTATTTTCATCGTAGAGAATTTTCTTATTCTAATTATGTCAAAATTCATTTTTCTGTCGGTAAGTAATCGGAGGTAGGTGGGGTCAGACATCTAGGGGCGGGGGGATAGGCGTGGGGCGAACAAACAAAGGTTTCAATGACAGTAGTGACGAGGAGGAGAGAGAAATAAATAAATCGATTTTAAACAACCCAAGAACTACTTATAGCCTAGCTTATTGATTGATTGATTGATTGATTTGTTCCGGTTGTATTTTAAGTGTTTTTAAACATTTAATACTAAAAATTAAACGAACCGAAACAACCGAATATAACAACGAAACAATGAAAAATAAAATGTTTATATGCCACGAAAATAATATCGTCTCTTTTTCGAAAATATCCACTGTGTATTTTATACAACTCAAGATTGTGTGGAGTTTTGTAGGCACTTGGGCATCGTCTTTGCATATATATTTTATCGTACAAGCAACTATATAAAACAAGGGGAAAAACTAAAACAGTATACCATTTATTTATTGTGAATCCAAAATGGCTCGCTCCTAGTTCGATTGTGTGCCTAAAAAGCGCACTGAAAAGAGTGTGTGTGTGTTGAAGTTGAATGTGTCGCACATACCATGGATTTTGTGCGTGCGTTATGCAAGGCAAGGAAGGAAAAATAGTGAGAATGTCTTTGTGTTCGTCTTCTATAGTCCCTGATCTTAGCGCCCCCTAGCGTGATGAAAGGGGAGATAATTAGGTCTGAGCACACTCTTGTGTTATGTGTGTATGAGTGCGTAGAAAAGTAGGTAATGCTACAATTGTTAGACTTTGCTTTCAACTTGCAGTTCATTTATAAAGACATTAGTTTTAATCGAGTATCTTGGCGCTTATTGAATTAAATAGGAAGTCGATTCGATCATGAAATTGTAGCCGCCATGTTGAATGATTAAATGTTGCAGGAACTGTGTTCCTTAATTTCATTCGCTTAATTTCGGAATGAATATAAATATAGAAGTCATAGGTAGAATTAGAAATAACGTAATCTGATATTCGCGGAAAATCATCGGAGTGAACGGGAGCGGTGATTAAGGTTTTGCGCATTGCTTTATATTATGTAGTAAATTAATACCAGGCAAATCATAAATGAGGACGGAGTCTTTTTTGAAAATTAAACTGTGTTTATTAGTTCCCGGTGTCGATGAGTGGAGTGACAGTACAGAATTGTTAGGGAGAAATTTTTTTGCTACCACCTATATGGAGTTGGTTTGTCGAAGAGTTGTAGATGGTGGGCCAAATGTAATATTTAGTGTTAGTTGGGAAAAAATAATAACAAATGTACTAAAACACGCTCAAGTGAATAAGTGTAATATAATGATGAGTTAGTAGCCTGTGATGCATGTGGTTATTTTCCTATTCTCCGAGAAGGTACAGGGGAAAAATCGTCTCTACTACATTAGTTGAGTAATATTATAACGTTCTATTAGTGTTCATGTCGCATTCACAGATGAAAAGAACAAGATATGTTCATGTAACTCATATTTCTAACAACAATGTCAATTGATTATAATTTAATAAATAAAATGGGGATGGGAGTAAGGATTTGATTAGAAGGTTTGACAGATCTGAAACGTTTAGCTCCTACCCCCCCCCCCATCTTGATTTAACTGCATCAAAGTGACTTGTCTGGGCGAGTTGAGAGATTTATTATCTGAGCAGCTACTGATTTTATCAATTCTTTTGGGGTGAATTATTATCTTAAATCTTTAATTTCTGTTTCTTTTGAGTCCATTGCAAGATCTTTATTTTCATTATTATCTTTCGTTCTCGACGAAGCATATGGCTTGTTGAAACGTAATTGCATTTGCGTAAGCCATCCTTAATGTTTATATAATGTATATTTATAAAGCTCTACTTGGTATTGAGTACTTTTAAAAAATATTGATTCTAAGTTCATCGCCTATATAAAGTAAACTTGATTTGTTTTTACCCCTCCCAAATCAGTTAGAGTAGACGAAACAAATAATGCATCGAACGCATCGAAACACATCACTTCAGTCGCCTACTACCTTCGACCGTGTTTCCAAAAACTTTAAATTATTTTTATAACCTAAATCAAAACATTATTTTGATTCCCATCCGTAAGCCTCTCCCAACTAATTAAACCAAAGAGAGGGTAGTACGCTAATTTCTCTCTATGAATTAATAACTCTTATCCTTCTGAAACACCGTTTGGCAATTATTTCACAAGGAACTGCAATCAAGTTGAACCGTTTCAGAATTTGTAAAAGATCTAATCACAACATAGAAATTACGCATCAAATCGTTCGCCAATACGTCAGATTTTAAACAAAAATAAACCTTCGAGAAGAAACCAGATAAGTATCATTTTTCTTTTCATATTATACTTACATTGTTAAATTAAACGTCAACTTATTTACGTTACTTCTCATTTATATATATATATATATATATATATATATATATATATATATTCTCCAATAATTAAACACCTAACTTTGTTCTGTTTTATTTCTTTTCCCGAGATCTTAAAAACCCAAAACAATTCAAGTGATAAAAATGGTAATTTTATGAAATCATTCCAGTCTAGTCATGTGGGTTTTGAGTGGTATTATGCGTTTTTCGGGAAACACCTTCACAAACTAAACCCACACTCCAAAATGAGATTCCACTTTTTAGACGATTACATGTACACAGTAAACACCCTGCTAAAATTGGCGGAAAGGGAAAAATAATTAAAAAAAGAAATTATTGGAAATCAGCTTCACGCATAAATTTTACGTAAAATGATCCTCCATTTCCGACCCATTCCAACGTTTTAGGTCAGTAACCAAAATTATTACTTTTATTTTTATTTCTACGAGAGATATATTCCGTGCGTTTTTTTAGGGGGGACGGTGGCGATTATATAGATTTTACAACACTGTCAATTACGACGAATGGTAACAACATTTAGTTCACTGCCCTAAAAAGTTTGAATGGTCCGCAAATAGGGGGAATCA
>OY744520.1:175389700-175417200 GCA_963556195.1 Sepiola atlantica | reverse complement strand
CTTAGGAGTATCACCGGCCTTTTTTAATGCTCTTTTTAATGTGTCTACGAAGCGTTCCGCCTGGCCGTTTGACCTAGGATGATACGGGGGCGTCGTTATATGTCTGATTTGAAACGTCGCGCAGAACTCCTCAAAATCTGATGACGTGAACTGCGTCCCATTATCACTCACCAAACAATCCACTACCCCAAAACGGGCAAATAGTTCATGTAGGAATCTTATCGTAACCTCTGACGTGGGACTCTTGCAACGTAGTACCTCGGGCCACTTTGAAAAACTGTCGACTACGATTAAGTAGTAAAATCCTTCCAATGGTCCCGCGAAATCCACGTGAATTCTTTCCCACGGACGGTCGGTCTTTGGCCATGGGCTATGCTTTATATGCGGTGCTTTTGCCGCTAAGGCACAGCCTTTACAAAGCTTTACTGCTTTTTCAATGTCATTGTCCATACCTGGCCAGTACACAAAACTCCTCATTAACCCCTTCATCCTGGTTATCCCTGGATGGCCAACATGAAATTCTTTCAGAATTTGCTTTCGTAGTTTTTCTGGGATGACCACCCTTTCGTTATGCATGAGTACATCATCACAGAGTAAGAAACTCTTTGCCGCATGTAAATCCTGATCTACCAATTTCATTTTTGTTCTGGTGATAAATTCATCCTCTTGAGATTCTTTTTTTATCTCGTATAGTGTCACCGGGAGCTCTCTCACTGCGTTGCACAAAATCTCTTTAAAATCTCCTTCTGTTTGAAGAGACGCAATCACTGTGTCTTCTAGAGTCTCTCTCTGTTTTGGCACTAATCTCGACAATCCATCTGCATGATAGATTTTATTTGAATGCAAATGTTGCATTTTAAAGTTGTAGTTTAATAAGATAGTTCCCCATCTTTGTAGTCTATTAGCTGTATATACAGGTAGGCCTTTTTTAGATCCATAAATTGTAATTAGCGGCTTATGGTCTGTCTGTAAGGTAAATTGTCTACCATGTATGTATCGGTGAAACTTTGTTACTGCAAATATTATTGCTAGGGCTTCTTTCTCGATTTGAGAATACTGTTTTTCTGCTGGGAGCAAGATCCTTGATGCATGTGCAATGGGTTTATGGGTTCCATCAGGCATTTTGTGTAGGATACATGCTCCTAAACCATATGAACTAGCGTCGCTAGCTACAATTATGTCCAATTCTGGGTTGTAATGTGTTAGAAATAACTCTGACGTAAGTCTTTCTATGATTTTATTAAATGCATCCTGACATTCAGGTGTCCATACCCAGGCTTTACCTTTTTTTTAATAGCTCATTTAATGGAGCACGCAAATTATGCATTTCTGGGATAAAAGCCTGGTAGTAATTTGCTAGGCCCAGAAAACTCTGTAATGTCATGACGTTTTCTGGTGCCGGCATGTTTTTTATTGCGGTAGCCCTTTCTGGGTCTGGTCTTCTGCCGTCCTTGTCGATCACATGACCCAGATATTTTATTTCCTCCAGGAAAAAATCACATTTTTCTTCTTTTACTTTGAACCCATAATCTTGGATTCTCGCAAACACTTGATTTACATGTTTTTGGTGTTGTTCGATATCTTTGCTGTTAATCAAGATGTCATCGAGATACGCTATTGCGAAATCGAGTCCGCCCAGCATTGTGTCCATTACTTGTTGGAAAATGGCTGGCGCGACCTTAACTCCGAACGCTAATCTTTCGAATTTATATAAACCACGATGTGTGTTTATACATAACAGCTTAGAACAATCTTTATCCACCGGTATTTGTAGGTATGCCTTACTTAGGTCTATTTTTGAAAAAAATCTTCCTCCATTTAAGCTTGTAAACACTTCTTCCGGGGTATGGAGTGGGTAGTGATAGTCCGCGAGGGCAGTATTCAGTCCTGTTGAAAAATCTGCACATACACGAATCTCATTAGATTTTTTCTTTACATAAACCGTGGGTGCTGCCCACTGGCTGTGTTGTACTTTTGATAAAATACCCATCTTTACCAGTCGGTCTAATTCAGCGTTTATTTTTTCAATCGAGGCGAAGGGTACTTTCCTTTCTTTCCTAAATACCGGCAGTACATTTTCTTTTAGACGGAATTTTGCAGTCATTTTAGTGCAGCATCCAAGACCGCCAGAAAAAACCTCTGGAAACGAGTTTTTTAATTCTCGTTGTAGTTTTTCCGATTCTGTTGCGCGACTACTTATTTTTTTACAAAATGTATTTATCGGCAACTTCCATAAATCAAATGCCTGCATAAAATCTGAACCAAAAAGATTATTCGAATCCTTCAGTACCAGTAGTTTGAGTTTTTTAGTATTTCCCATTAGGGACACATTTGTGATTAATTCTCCTTCAAATGTAATTCTTTCACCAGTAACTGTGCTTGCCAGCCTGTTTGTTCTTGATAGAGTAGGTTTATTTAATCTCCTCCATGTATGTAAATTTATAATGGAAACGTCTGAACCAGAATCAATTGCAATTTTATATTTTTATCCAGGATTTTCACCTGTACATATTTTCTTATGTTCATGCCAGTTTCCTTCTTTGTCCTAGTGGCTTGAATCCGCATTTTATTTCCTCTGCCCGTTCTGCAGTGCAAACTTTTATGTCCAACTTTTTTGCATTTCATACAGGTTTTAAAACGGAATGGGCAATCATTGTACCAATGTGGATTACCACAGCGTGAACAAGGGCTTGGTGGCAATTTATTTATTTTTTTACTGGTTTGGTTTGTCTTTGTTACATCAAAATTATTATTTCTTATTTTTCTATAAGGTTGAGCTTTTGTTTTTTGATGTACCTTATTTATATGCGCAATGCCGGACAATTCAATGTCTTTTGAGTCCTGTTTTACATTTTTTTGATAACTGCGCGATATTGTTTGTATCAGAAATTCCAATCTTTCATCATACTCCTTTTTGTGTAATAAAATATTTTGGTTCTGTTGTAATAAAAGCTTTTGAAATCTTTCCTCAGTTTGTTGTTGCTGGGAGATTTGGAATTTCATTAGTTCGGTGATTATAGACTTAATATCTTCCATATTCAACCATTTAGTTTCTGATTTTATTTAGAAAATTAATATTTTCTTATTATCTTATGATTTTATAAGAGTTCTTTTCTTTAAATTAGCGTTTGCTAGGCGCCGTTTTTAATTATGAAAAGATTATGAAACTTTTCCTTTTCTCTATATACGCGTATATTCACTTATTTTTTTATTTTTTTATTTTGAAAATTAATATTTTCTCGTTATTTAATGAATTTATAAGAAGTTCTTTTCTTTAAATTAGCGTTTGTAAGACGCCCTTTTAGTTATGAAAAGATTATGTAATGTTCTTTTCTTATACACGTTTTTAATTTTAACGAAGAGAAAAAAAATCTGTTTCACAATTAATTCTTTCTGCATTTTAAAATATTTCAGTACAAGTCGGAAAAGAGAGAGAGAAAATAAAACTGACCTTTTTTTTTTATCGTGCGTCATTTTTTTTTATGGAGTAACGCACGTGTGTTCATTTCATGTTTTTGTTTCTTTTATCTGTTCTTAAAATGAAAGCACGTGGTGTCGGTTTCATTTTTTTTTTTTTTTTTTTTCGTCAAAAAAAAACTCGCTCTGACGTTCGTCTAAAAAAAAAACAATACTTGCTTCCTTCGTGTTCGGTATTTCTTTTGTTTGTTTTTTTTAGTTTTCCAACCCAGAGAAAAAAAACGCGCATTCAATTTCAGTTGTTTTTGTTTGTTTTTGTTTTTTTAACTAGTTTTCCCAAACTAGAGGAACGCGCACCCAATTTCAAGCTGTTTTTTTTTTCGATAAGCAGTTTTAAAACTTAGAACACAACATGTCTATTTCAGTTTTCTCGCACTTAAGAATTCAACGTGTTTTTTTTGTTGTTTTTTTTTTGTTTCAGTTGAGTTCTCTTTTCTTCTCTCGACCGTACGGCAAAAAACTTTTTCTTTTTTTTTTTTTTTTGTTTTTTTGCGTGCGGTTTCCTGCATTAACTGTGTGAGTGCATTTTCACGTGGTATTTTCAGTTTTTTGACCCAAGAGTTCGAATTGCCTCGTCGCCATTTGTTGTGGACCTGGGTAAAGCTGAATAAATGACACAGGAACACATGGTTTAAATGAACAAAGGTATATATTATATAATAGAAAGAAAGATATTACAAGGAGATGTTGCTCTCAACCGCCATTGCTGGTTTGCCTGGGAAGAAGAGAACAAGTGTCACGTGCTTCCCGTATTTATAAGGTGGACGAGTCCATTAGTTCTCTGTAGGTAGGTACAGCACCATAACACATATATATATCATCCACATGCACACTGTTTCGCTGTATCACAGCTCTTCAGTGTGGCTAGACCAGCTGGTGACCTAAGCCGGGATCAAAACTCAACCGTCGAGATGACAGTCGGCACTTCTACCCCTGTGCTATCACGCTCGCACTGAATGCACCATGCTGTTTATGTTTAAACGAAAAGCTAGAGATAATTAGATTTCGTGATAGGGAAATATTTTTAATCAAAGAAAGGGATCACTATAAATTACCGCCATAACAGAAGGTTTACATCAGAATATACTTAAGTTAAGTATAAGGTAGGTTTAATGTGGCTAAAATTCAGCTCCCAAAAAGGGGCTCTCTGGATTGGGACAACACAATTTATTTCCTCCGTAATATCTTAATTAGTAAAATAATTATTATACTGTAGGCCGTCTGTCTAAAAAAGAGAAAGTGTAATCGACAATCAGGCGATTTCAATAGACCTTTAAATGTTAACTTTCGTTCCTATTTACCACATCTTCACAACCTTATCGCAGTGGCACGCCGGTTCTCGTTAGATCATCAAAGTCAAACGACGTTGAGCCTGCTTAATATCTGATGGGTTACCATTTCGAGAATACAAAGCGCTGTATATGAGAGAACAGATCACTAATATCCTTGGTACTTTCGGATCCGTCTGGATCTATCTTCAGGGCTGGTTATCTAGTAAAGAACATGGTGCTTATATATTTATAAGTAATTTTGGCGCGAATTACGTGATTGTTATAATATTGTACTTGCATACATATTATAGGCATTATAGTATGTTCTCAATATTATTGAAATTAATTTTGTTGATAGATGGATAGAAAGGATCAAAATAAATATGCAAACATAAATTGTCCGTTATATTTAACGAAATATGGTTTCAAGAAAACATGCTGCATATATATATATATATATATATATGATAATTTTATTTACACAGACATGTACAAAATCTGCGACACTGGCATGTCGATGTTATCGATCAACAGTTACTATAAACTCCAAATATGATCTGAGGTTAAGATCGGATTCTAACTCTGCCTGATGAGATCTCAGTTTATAGTAACTGTTGATCGATAACATCGACATGCCAGTGTCGCAGATTTTGTACATGTCTGTGTAAATAAAATTATCATATATAAAGCTCTATTTTGATATTGAGCACTTTTTATAAACCCGGTTAAAATTCTCTGGATTACCACCCTGTGGATATTTTTCACCTGGATTATTACCATTATTATATATATATATATATATATATTTGTCACGCACATTCTTCGTTGGGGCCACGGCAGCATGCATGTTATAATGATGAAAAAGATAAATAAGTCCGCAATTGGCTCGTAGGTCTCTAGGGCCGGATATTATTAACATAATACAGGGGGAAAGGAAGGGGATTCTCCAGTTCAAGACATCACATAGAAATCAAGAATAAAACAAATAAGTAATGTACAACTTGAAACACCAAGTTAAGTTTATAACATATATTTATTTACATGAAAGAATAAACAGGGTAAGCATGCATAAAACAAAATAATAAACAGAACAAAATTATATGCAGATAATCCAAGAGAGAAAACTTACGTAGACGAATGGCACAAGGCGCGCTTCCCACGAGAGTAGAAAAGTTCAGCAGTCCAGAAATTACAATTTGCATTCCCCAACGGGTATAGAAAAGTTTAATAATCCAAGATTCGCAATAATCTTACGATGTGAACGTCAAAGACAGGCAACAAAATATAAGTCTAGCAGATATCAGGCACATGGGTGTGGGTTGGAGGTATGGGTCTTGGTCGGCGCTACACAATCCTTATATAGGATATTAATCCTAATTTCACGGCGATAATGTAAAATGTAGTTGACAGCGACAAATTTTAATGGTGTGTAAAGTTCATCTCGAAGGTGCTGTAGGATTAACTTTCGAATTCGTATAAACATAGAAGAAATCTCTAGGCCACTCGCCGGATCATGAAAAATATGACACGAGTGATTTCTTTTCCTCATTCCTGACTTCTTTTTCATCAGTCGCAGCTGACAGACACTCACTCACCGGCCGACAGATTGACTGCCAAACAATGTGCCTCCTTTTTGTATATATAGGGGCGCCGATTGAGTGGGCGGTTTGATATAGGCGTTTAGCAAGGTTTCTGAATTAACTTGCAAAGGTGATATGCACTTTTACTTCTCGGGTAAGGGTTAAGATAGAAGGTCAGTTGACAGGAAATAGCGTTAAACTTCCTCATAAGACTGTCTGGATCAAACGTAAATTGACAAATATAACATGACAAAAATAGACTCGTTTTGGTTATATTGGTTAAGATATAGCTCTCTCTTATGATAATTTTAATTTGATTACATGTTCTACGTTACAATATATATATATATATAAAGAGAGGGGGACAGTTGATAAGGACAATAGTCCGAAGACAACCACTATAAATGATAACTCCTCGTCCGCACAAATTCAAACAAAGATGTAGATACACATTTCCGTTTAAAATAAGCTATGGCATCCATCTTGGCTCCTTTTTGCTTTATGGCATTTTGTTTCTATAATAGCAGTGGATCGACATCACAAATTAATGGAATCTAAATGGATTCTCCAATGATCATCCAATTAGGTTCATGATAATCTGTTTTGGTTGGCATAATCCATTAGGAGATCCAAACATTCTGTGGATTGATTTTCATTTGGGCCGTAAAAATATAAATAAATATTATGAAAATGCTTTTCCGATGTTTGTTTTGGATAGATGTAATTAGATTGTTGGTGGAAAAGTAAATTGATATGCGAGTCTATCAATATTATCTTGTGTGATCAAATGAATATTTATTTATAATATATAAATATATATATTAATACATAACTGAATAAAATTATAAGTGAATTTGCCTAATTTTAGTTGTATTATACTTAATTCTGATAAGTCTAATTTCACATGTGTGCTGTTTTAAGTTTGTTAATAGTCATATATATTATATATATTATATACTAGCCAGACCCGGCGCCCGGCGTTGCCCGGGAGAAAAATAAAAGAATGAATTAAAATTTGTCAACATCCGAGAGAACGCAAATAGGTCACATCGGACAATATTTACCCACGAAAAAGGTTTACTTCTGAGTTGAACAAAAATAGAAATTGCCACAGCGTAGAAGAATATCGCCTTCACTGACTGATTATGGAAAAGGTTACTTGTTTCGGGACGGACTCTAAGCTATTCTCTGGTCCGTCATTGAAAGCAAATCCTTGTAGAATTTCGACACAGTAAGAACTTACGTTGTGTCTAACTCTACCCTTGTGGGTAGTCAAATGTGACTGAAAGTTGATTATGTGTAAAAAATGTACATCTTAGTTTAGGCGCGTAAGATAAATATATATTGTGTAATAAAAAAAATATTTTAAAAAAAACGAAAATAATTTTGATCTGAATTGTGCAAATTAAGGGGGCGAGTAATTACTATTTTAGTCACGTAAATTCCAATTTCGTATGGAGTTAGAAAAGCAAAACAAGTCTAAGGTGTCGGTTACTAAATACTGTTCGAAGCAAGTATGAGTGTAAAAAGACAAAACTATGATTATTTGGTATGAACAACGTGTATAATATCTATTATAAAAATGCCGAGAGAACGCAAATAGGTCACATTATCAGTAGCATTTTTAGCGACGCCGGTCTGTGTTCATTCTAACTGTCGTGACTTAAGTAAGTAGAAAAATCGACGAATGCAGAAAGAAATGTACGTATCTTTGTAATGTTTATTGGCTGCGAAAATGTAAACACGTTTTTTTTTTTTTTTTAGAAATTGTTGCGAATTAAATATATATATATATATATAGGGAGATAGAGAGAGGGGGTAGAGAGAGATCGAATAGAAGGTTGTAATATGAAAAAGTAAAGAAGAAAAGAAAACGTCTTACATACCCCCGCACACAAATAAAAAAGAATACCTTATGTGAAAAGGAAACCACAAATGTTGGATTAATGTTAGGTTTGGTATGGATGGGCAAAAGTGAAATAATGAACTTGTGTGGTCTGTTAGTTAAAGTAATGTAAGGTTAGCAGAGAAACTCGTATTACGTGATTCCATAGAATTTGTATCAACAATTGAATGTCGTCGAAATGAACACTGCAGTTCGTTTTACTCGGTAAGTATTTGGAAAATGATTTTAAAGCCTTAAAGGTGTTATGTTTTAAATTGTTCAAGTGAGAAAATGAAATTATACCTGAAGCAAACGAAAAAAGGTCTAAAGTCGAATCGCTGAAGGGATGGTAGCCGTCATTTTGAATCACGGAACACTATAAGTAATTACGTTCGTTAAATATTTTACGTAGAAAATGGAATGAGAATAAGTTTATATGTAATAGTTAGAAATAACGTGATCCGATATTCTACAAAATCAGCGCAATTTGGGGGAGCGTCTATTGAATTTGTGAGTAATGTATTGTATTATGTATTAAATTAATGCCAGACGATTAGAAAATTATAATTTTTACGTTACTAACAAGTATTGGTTGTTTATTAGTTCTCGGCGTAGATGGGGAGAGTGTTAGTAGTAAAATATAAGAGGGAAAAGATTTTGCTACTATCTCTATGGAGTATGTTATGGGGAGAGTCTACGATGATGCGCCAAAAGTAATATTTAGCGTTAGATGGAGAAAATAATCATAAATTTATTATAACACGCTCGAGTGAATAAGCTTAATATAGTGGTGAGTTTAGTAGCCTGTGATGCATGTGGTTATTTTCTTACTCGCATCATAGGGATATATATATATATATTACACGAGAAGAATACCCGTCCGGGTCATGTAAAATAAATTTCACGAACAAAACAGTTTTGCACCATGTTAATGTCTCCAACTTTTAGTTCTACTAAACCTTATGTCTAGAATCCTTTGTATGAAACTAAACTAAATATACCCCATATTACGAACCCTTCTGCCTAGCAGCTGTGTTCCATAATTCATAATGTTCGGTTAATTAGTTTAGGAGTGAATAATATTCCTACAAATAATTACACATATACACATTCCTAACTTTATATATACCTGAAGAATATCCGTCCCAGAACGGGTAAAATTAAATTCCCGGACAGAACAGTTTTGCACAACTTTTATGTTCACTTACGAACATTAAAATCAACATATAATGCGACTGAACCTTATGTCTAGAATCCCCCTATTCCAATTTGACCAACATCCATTATATGATTTTTGATTCTAGAAAATGTCTACAATTTAAGGCTTAAGCTTAAGGGTCTTAAGAAGAAATTGAAATGCAAGGAATGTTGTTTAATTGGTGTCGAATGACTATGAGTAAAATTTAATGCAAATCTGAAATATTTAAATGTTTAAATGGAATGGTTGAGTTCCTATTATGGCCCCTAAAACCTTTTAAAATACTCCAAAGAAAGTGAATTTTGGAGAATATTTATTACTTAATGTTTAATACCTATTGTTAAAAATTCACAAAATTCGGAGGTATCTGAATTTTCCCGAAGAGCTTCCAGTCCTCGTTTGTCCCGTTTGCATAAAAATGAATTAAATATTGCCAACATTACTCATCCTTACGCCTATCAGCTATGTTAAAAAATTAGTAATGTCGAGTCATTAGTTTATGAGTGAATCCTATACATATACACATTTTATATATATCATCATCATTATATTTGGTTTAACGTATGTTTAACATGCTGGCATGTGTTAAACGACTTAAAAAAATTGACTTCCAAACTAACCTATCTCTAACCAGGTCTTTATTTATCTATATTTTCGTTCTATCAAGTTCTGCCCTGTTAGGGTGTTTAGATTTTCCCCACAGTATCTACCGATCTTGTGTCTTACTCTGCCCTCGTGGGGAGACAAATATCTAAAAACTTCACACACCTCTACCGTAGGTAAGTGTAAGCTAACCCATGCGCCAGACCAACCATCGGTGTAACCCATGAAAACAAATAAATTAACTAACCACTTAATCAAAAGATATATTTAAACACTGGTTTACCCCGACGAATGATAAATTGGGATCTTAGATAATACGTCTTTTATTCTCAATTAGCGCAACACAACGCATGATATATCATATTAACATCCCTTTAATATAACAGCATCGCAATACAATTTAACTACACTTAGCCGACATTTAAATGTATTAATTAAAACACAATTCACTCTATTACTACGTGTCACATGAGTCTAAACACTAACTGCATCCGACATTGCCGCTTATTTACATAACTTAGTAATCCTAACCATTACAAAAGTGACGAAGTAAAATTATAATCCCACAGATAACCAACACGCGATAACTATACTTAAATTATTATACAACCACATTTTTATATGAACAAAAAATAAATAATAGGGACAGCATCTAAACATCCCCCCTTTCTAAAAATATTGGACTGTCCAATTTCTAGCACAGTCATAACCCGAAAGGGGGGTGATCTTATTTCCGGTTCTTCTTTTCTCTTTGTTTCTTACTGTTTTCTTTTCTATAAATTTCTGAAGAAAAACACAGGCGCGTCTGAAATATTAAATAAAAAATTACAAAAACATCGTTTTTATGCTTCAATACATCTCTAGAAGCATACATGGAATACCAAACAAATCGCCTCTCTCTCTCTCTCTCTCTAATATATATATATATATATATATATATATATATATATATATATATAAATATGAAACTAAAAGTATACTTTTAGAGGATAGAATCTATAGTGAAATAGTTTAAGTTCAATATACGAGATAGAGCAATTATAAAGATAAGTGAAGGAAAAGAGATACATATGTACGCATGACAAATCTATTTCATCTTCAATTGTTCAATGCAAGGTGTACT
The DNA here is from genome assembly GCA_963556195.1 of Sepiola atlantica. Classification (NCBI taxonomy): domain Eukaryota; kingdom Metazoa; phylum Mollusca; class Cephalopoda; order Sepiida; family Sepiolidae; genus Sepiola; species Sepiola atlantica. The sequence continues at coordinate 175,406,063 of OY744520.1, read as the reverse complement.
CGATAAAAACGTCTTTATTTTTCTTTCCTTAAGCCAAAGCTTTTCAAATATTAAAACCTTATCAGAGGAAGTACATAGATAAGTTGGTAGTGATCATCTCTCTTGAATTTATACTCCAAATCTTAGATAATTGTAAAGTTCTGACAAATAATTTTAAGGAATAAATATTTATTTATTTATTTTTTAAAGAAATGCAACGAGGTTAAGAGATATTGGATACCACGGGTCTGCGAGAAAGGTACCCTTCAGCAAGAAAAGCAATTGGGTGGTGTTCACCTACCCGATCATCAGTCCCAAACTTCCTGGAAGAAAAAGGACATTCCTCTTTGACAAGTAACGCAGCAGGATAAAAGAATAAATCCTCAGTCTTCATTCTTGTCAATCACTAGACAACATAGGTATAGTAGTTTCTTACCATAAACACTAGTATAATTTTTTAGTCAAATTCTCTTTTAACTTATTATGATCAGATATGAATGCATATATATATATATATATATATATATATATGAGAAAGGCAGAATGAGAGTAATCCGACGTAATGGGAGATGAAAAAGGAAAAAGCAAGAGATATTTTTTATATATTCATCAACGTTTCGTCTTTATTTGTAAGACTTCCTCAGCACCCCCTCCCTTCTCTCCCACCCTAAGAGAAATTCACTAACACTCCCACCCACCCCTTTTTCACTTACAGCCGTCCACATGCATTTCACTCTCTGCCGCTAACTGACTTATCTGAGCCCGGACCTTGGTCCAGCGCTCTTAGTAGCCACGGCTACTACATTTTCTCATCAACCCATCATGTCAACCCAATATTTCGATGTACTTGCATGACATTTTTCTTAAAATTATCATCCTGAGGAAGTCTTACAAATAAAGACGAAACGTTGATGAATATATAAAAAATATCTCTTGGTTTTTCCTTTTTCATCTCCCATATATATATATATATATATATATATATATATATATATATATATATGTACATCCATTCGTATATATACATATGTATGCATATGCATGTATATATATATATATTTCGAACTTGTGAATCTTTGTGAAACTCGGGAATCTGTATGGAATTTCGAATGGAACCCTTTATTTAATCCACGTGGGTAGCTTGCTTTCGTTCCGTCACCCATGACCGGGTAGAAGTATTAAGTAATTCGTAATTGTTATGGTGTGAGCTGATTTACCCATTCTAGGGGTAAATGGACTTATCCAGACAATAAATACACTCACGACTATGCGTCGTGGCAGTCATGGCCCCAGAATCATGACGCATACTTCTATAACATACTTTTGTTAATTATACCACTGTGGTCGTCTTGATTATTACCGGCCTTGCAAGGCCACAAGAGTAATTTCATTCTCAGTAACCCGTACTGAGGATTGAACCTTCAACCTCCGTAAGACTGTCACTTAGAACTGATTTTTACTTAGCACTTTTATTCCGTACAGATTCTGCACTCTAAATAAAGATCCCCGAGTTTGATACAAGTTATCAACTTAAAAATTCCGAAACTAATATAGTGTTTTACTCCAATTCTTTTGTAACTTACTAATACTGTCAGATATGAATTAATGTAAGTTTTATGCTCTTTGTTAATTGATTGTTTGAAATGGATGAATAATCAATGATCAATGTCGGTGGAACTGGTGATTGATTTGCCTGTCAATTGTTGTGTTCATCTACTGACCAATCAGGATTAACCTCTAGGGTATATAAGCATGTGAGACTGTGAAGCAATCTGACTGTCATTAATCCTCTTATGTTGAATGTATTGACATAAAAGTAAACCAAATGCCAACATTTTGATAAATTGGGCTTTTTCGTGCGAGATTTTTATTTTGTAGACTTTCGTGGTGCATCATGTCTGGCTGGTATCGCTGGGATTATTCTCAGCTAAATGTGTTCCTTTCATGTGATATTTCTTTACATTCTTTCTCTCTATTGTATTCGTCCTTTTTTAGCTTTTATTTCTCTGCTTTTCTCTCTCCTCTTTTCTCTTTTTTCCCTATTCTCTCTCCTCTTTTTCCCTATTCTCTCTCCTCTTTTTCCTTATTCTCTCTCCTCTTTTTCCCTATTATCTTTTTTCTCCTCTTTTCCCTTTTCTCTCTCCTCTTTTCCTTTTTCCTTATTCCCCTCTCCTCTTTCCCCTTTACTTTTTTCTCTTTGATGTTTTCTTTTTTCGTTTTTTATCTTTTCTCTTCTTTCCTATTTCCTCTCTCCGCTTTCCTCTCTCCGCTTTCCTCTCTCCGCTTTCCTCTCTTCTCTCTCCGCTCTTCTCTCTCCGCTCTTCTCTCTCCGCTCTTCTCTCTCCGCTCTTCTCTCTCCTCTTTCCACTCTTCTCTTTCCTCTCTTCTCTTCTCTTTTCCTCTTCTTTTTCCTCTTTCCCCTCTTCTCTTTCCCTCTTCTCTTTCCCTCTTCTCTTTCCCTCTTCTCTTTCCCTCTTCTCTTTCCCTCTTCTCTTTCCTCTCTTCTCTTTCCTCTCTACGCTTTTCTCTTTTCTGTACTCTTTTCTCTCAACTCTTTTCTTTTTTTTCTTTTCCATCTTTTTTCGTTCTGGGCATGGCATTAAACTGCCTCGAACACCCTTGAGCAAGGTACTCGCTTCAACCCCTCTCCACCACCTCGAAATTCAACTTCCCCTGCCCTCTTTTTCTTTTTTTTCTGCCTACCCTATTAACCAACCCTATCAAATATTTTAGCCCATCCCTCAACCTTCCGGGGTATAACACAAAACTGCACCCAGTGGTGACACTCCAATTTGGGATCTTTAGGGAGTGTGGAGTCACCCCTTTGTTACTACTATTCACAGGTTCACTCTAATTCGAAGTGGTAGTACCTGTCAAAATACCATCTACAGATTAAATACAAACTATCGTTTACAGAGCATTGGTTTACAAAATATACAACTAGAAAACAAATTAATCTACAAACAAATTGTATAAAAACATGTAAGATTTTACCAAAAGATGATCCAATTATGGTTGAAATGCCGTAAAACCTAACAACCAACCTCCACTCTTTTCTCTTGTTTCCTTTTTTTCCTATTTCCTTTCCTATTTTCTTTTCCTTTTACCTTTCGTCTTTCCTTTGCTCTTTTATTTCTTCTTTTCCTTTTATTTTTTATCTCTTTCGTTCTCTTCTTCTCTCCATCCCTTTCTTTTTTTTCTCTTATGTTCCCTCTTTCCTCCCTTTCCTCTGATGTTCCTCCCTTTTTGTTCCCCCTTTTTTCCTCTTTCCTGCTCTCTTTCTTCTATTTTCTTCCCTCTTTTCCTGTTTCCTCCCCCTTTCTTTTCCTACTTTCTTTCTCCCTTTCCTTCTCCCTTTCATTCCCTCTTTATCTTCCTTTTTCTTTTCCTTTTTCTTTTCACCTTTCCTTCCACCTTCCCTTTTCCTCCCCCCATTCGTAGTCCTTTTTCCTTCCCCCTTTCCTCCTTTATTTTTTGTCTTCCTTTCATTCCGTCTTTTATCCCTCTCTAACTTCCTTCCCTCTTTCTCCTCTTTTATCTGCTATCTCTCTTCTTTTTCTTTCCTATTTCTGTCCTTTCTCTTTTCTTTTTACCAAATCTCTTATGAAACTTCAATATTGGCAACATTTAATTGAATCCAGGCATCACTTTTGATTGTTGTTTTCCTCTTAGAACTTTTGATATCCAAATAAATGTGTGCCTGCAATTCATTTACAAGAAAACCCGCAGAAAAAATAGAATCCTGAAAGCTTTTAACCAAGTACCAATTCTCCTTACCACAGATTTCCTTTTCAAAACCCACTTACTCCACATTTTCATTTCTTGAAGATGGTTCCGGATCCGATCCATAAAGGTATTCGATTTGAAGGGCTTGAATCCTTTCACTGGATCCATCTTTGATTCCATTGGATAATTCCTCAACTGATCTCTGTCCAAAAAAATCCGAATTGTTCATGGCAAAATATAGACTCTGTTCACTTTCTCAAAGAAAACAGATTTGGTAGACGATGCTCGCTTCTTTTGTCCTGTATATGAAATGAAACTGCATCCGGTAGTAAAACGGAATATAATGATGGTGCTGATGATGCTGATGGTGGTGGTAGTAGTGATGTACAATCTTACACTTAGAATATGAAACGTGTATATTAAATCAGTTATTAAATTCTTCCGGATGAAAATGTTTGAATCCTGACAGAACAATTGTGATTATTTATGTGTTAATACTGGGTATTTGTAACGAATAGGCACTCAGAGAATTTCAGTACTTACGCAGTTAGTCCCGAGTATCGACAGAGAATCCTAAGTCTGTCCCGGAAATGGCCGAAGTAGTTTACGATTTGAAAGTCGTGATAAAATATCAAAACGCAGACGGCACTAAGCATGCGAAGAGTTAGTAGGTTAGGGTTTATAAAATTTTTAGTCCCTCAAAAAAAAAAAAAAAAATTAATAAAGTTGAAAAAGAAAATCTGGCTTTAAAATCGTAAACTATTTAAGCAATTTCCGGGACTGACATCCTCTGAGTGTCTATTCATACGTATTCAGACGTATACAATGAATAACAACGGATATTGTTTCAGCATTAAATTACCTTGAAAGGTGGTGATGTGCTGTTAAACTTACACGTTAAAGCAAATCGGATGGAAGCAGATAAGCTTGAAAAATGTTGTAGCCAATCATTTAAAACATTTTTTGTTTTTCAAATACACTTAGCCGGAAACAGATAAAAGAAACTTTTTCAATTATAGCTAGAATCAGGTATTTATTTTGCTTTCTTGCAAAGAATGTTTTGTTTTGTTCTGCTTTCTCTGAAAAGACATATGTCACCGAGAAAAAAAAATGGTACTTTTTATGGCTTTGCCAAGACTGCCATCCACTTATCCCTGTAGATTTACTGACAATAAATCAAAGACTCTTAGCAGTCGACTATTGCCAAACAAATTTTCTCCAGTAATGACTAGAACAATGTGGTTGGTTATTTTATGGCATTATTATTGTCTCTCTGTCTCCCCTCTCACTTTCCTGTCCCTCTCTCTCTCTCCTCTTTCTCTATCACCCCTCTTAATTGTGTCTCTCTTTCTCTGTCTCCCCTCTCTTTCTTTTACAATACAGTCATCACTTATCAAGGCTAAGAGCCACTCGAGGATACGGGTTATGTAGACGAAATTATTGTCTGCCGAAAGATAAGAAAAACACTAGATAGTGCTAACATTGATCAATGGTATGAACTGTTTGATTACTTATAGTGAGGTTTATGACAAGAATTTGGTGACGCTGGATTTGACTACGACCAAGTTGTAATCGACAGGGAAGCAGTCCCGCGGTAATGTGTTCTTTGTCGGTGTTTAACCTGAGTAGGAGGATTAAAAGAGAAAATAAGTGAAGACTACAAATATCAAGGATATAAAAAAGTTTATTAAACAAAATATACCAGGTGAACAGAGTAATTTAGCAATCGGTAGGTTGAGCTAGCAAGTCCCATGATATCTTGTTAGTTCTCGGTCTTTTTATAGGAAAAACAGACGATTCCATCCTCCTTATTTAGACACTATATGACAGTATGGTTTGTCTATTACCCACTTCCTGTCAGGTATTGCATCATTATTATTTTTTTGTTACTTCCTGCTGTATGCCTGTGTCTATTCCTTCTCTTCTCGTCAGTCTGTTTCTATATCAGATGTGCTTGCTTTCTTTTGCATTTCTATTTCTCTCCCCACTCACCTAAAAAAAAAAATTGATGGCTAATCCTTATCTAATCTAATCGATCTAATTAAAGTATGGAACTATTTAAAATCTATAAAACTAAAAGTAAATTCGTATTATTTGGATTATTCAGACTACTAGTTTCACCTTCGTTATTGTTTTCACAAGGTAAGAAATTATCTGTTGATAAATAAGTACCCGGTGATTTGTGTAGCGGTATTAAGACTTGTGACTGCGGATAAGAACACTCCCACCTTCCTTTATTTACAAGTAATAAAAAATAACATTGACCAGGATTAAATATAAAAATTGCTGAAATCGATTAAAAATAAAATTTTTCTTTTTTAACAACACGGACCAATATTTGCCTTATATGAGTAACCAAACCAGATTTGAATATGTAGTTTGTAGTTAAAAAGCTATTGCTCACAAAAGTAGGAGGAAAAATTAGGTTTACTTTATATACTTTATTTTATATATAAGAGCACGTTGTTTTTTTTAACCTTTTGTTCTTTTTTATAAATCCTTGTTCTTCATCTTTTTTTTCAAATAATCTTTGAAACGTTTCGAAAATGTTTTATACATGAAAACCATCTAAACTGCCCATAATTTTATATTACAATAGAGAATGTGCTGTTCCATATAAGTACATAATATTTTAACTTAAGAGAATAAAAACAATCTGAACGTAAAATCAGCTGCACTAATATTACATATTATTTGGAACGTAATCTGGCAGTATAGTTAACAACCGAGAAATCGAAAATTAAACAAAGTATACAACAAATAAGTTGTACCAAAACCATTTAAATTTAATTTTCTATCAACCTGTATACTTTTAACGTTCTGAAAATGTTTTGAGTTTTTTGGAGTTTTTTTTGTTCAAAATAAAATTTCGTAATAGCTTTCTTTCAGGCCCAGTAAAAAAATAAACATGGCTGCCTACAGATCTCGAAGCTGAACGAAAAAAGTAGGCAGCCATGTTTAATCTTTTACTGGGTCTGCAAGAAAGCTTTGAACGAAATCTTGTTTGGAAATTTTTTTAAATTCTTTAAAACAATTTCAGAACGGTAAAAGTTTTCAGGTGATCTCTTTTTTCTACAACCCCTTTCTCGCAGAAGAGACGTTGCTAGTCTTTCTCTACTCTATCGGTATTTTCATGGTAGCTGCTCGACTGAGTTTCAATCTCTGATTCCCCTCTGTAAAACATTCACAACAAAAACTCGTCCAGCTACAACCACTGTAAAGAATTTTCCTTTCTTCCTCTGTGTACCTAAAACCAAACGGAACTTCCACGAACAAGGTTTCTTCCCAAGAACTTCCCATCTGTGGAATACAATACCATGGGGTTGTTTCCCAGCTAATTATAGCATAGTCGTTTTCAAAGTCAATGTTAACAATTACTCGGCGAGCCGTCCACTTAAATAATCATTTTTCTGAGATGTTCTTGAGGAAAAATAGACTTTGAAACGTCTGGATCATTCTTTCTCATCAAATCTTTCTTGGAGTTCATACATTAGATCCATTGCTCTTTCTGCTTCTCGTAAAGTCGGTTCTATCTTTCGCTCCTAATCAATTCTACTCGTACCTGAGGCTGTTCTCTATCTCTACAAATCTACTATCAGACCTTGTATGGATGGAGTACTGTTATCATATTTGGACTCATGAATCTCTGTTCCATTGATGGTTTTTGATAAGGTTCAGAAATGTATCTGTAATTTGGTTGCCCCTTTCTTCTTCTTCTTCTTCTTCTTCTTCTCTGCACCCTCTCTCTCTCTCTCTCTCTCTCTCACACAGCCGTGATGTTGCTTATCGTAGTCTCTTCTATAAGTATTATTATGGCATGTGTTCTTCAGAATTGTCTGATTTATGCCATTCTTCCTTAGTTCCAGCTTATTTGACTAATTGGTCTAGTGGTCTTTATCATTCACTGTTGTGGTACCTCGTTATAATTACAGCTTCCTATTCCAGTAGCTCCTTTCCAAGAACTGCAGGCTTGTGGAACTCTCTTCCTGCTGACTGTTTTTCTTCCTATATATAGCCTTGGTCTTTTCGAGACTAATTTCAATAGGCATCTCCTGTTTGCATTAATCATCTGTCGTTATTTTTAGTTCCTTACATCAAGTGTCTTCATGCCTTGTCTGGAGCTATTTCCATTAAAAACGTATACAAAAATTTAACCCATCGTCTCCAATTCTCCCACGGTGTTGTTCATCACCAACCGACAATATCATGTTAACTCTTGTGATCAGCCGGTGGTTATCGACTGCTGGAAACAATGTTTGACATTTACGAAAACCAAACAAGTCTGTTTTATTAGTAGTGTGTTTATTTATTATTCAATTACAAGCTGACATGACATCTACAATATACAAGCATTTAGTTGACTGATATTTGTACAAGAAAAGCGTTTTCATTTATTCATAACCTTGTTTGAAACAAAAAGAAAGATTATATTCTAAGGTCTAGCATATTGATTTCTGCTTAACGCTCACCTTGGCCGTGCTGATCCAAGCAGGAGTTTCATATTCATGCCAGGTTGTCTCTTCGTCCTTGTCTGACCGTTTACTGGACTGTTTAACTAAACCTGTTTATATTTCAAATAAGAGAGGCAGGCAATATCTATATAGGTATCAATATGTTCATTGATGTGTGTTAGGGACAACCATTGTAATTTGTCATATGTCTATTTCTATGTATGTGTATTCATGAACGAATGAGTAATATGTGTCCTATTCGTATTGTTTCCTTGGGAAGCCTCCTTCCATCATCTTTAGGAATGATAAAAGATGAAGAAAATACACCTGCCTTATGTCCTCATTCCAGAGAAGTTATCCTACATAGCTATAATGGAAGCAAGCTTCTTATGGAAACAATACAAATAGGACACATATTACTCATTTATTCATACATACACATACATGGACATATTACAATGGTTGTCCCTAACATACATCAATCGACATATTAATACTTAGAAGGTATATAACACTAGCTGGTTACACAAATACCTATAACCTTTAATTGATTTTGTCCTGTACGTTTTAAGAGTGTCTTAAAGCTGTATTATGTAGAGGTAAAATTCCACAAAAAAAGTTAGTTTGTGATAGTTCTTCAATATTTAAAACTAGCTGGCGTTGTTTATATGGATATATATATCAGTGATCGAAAATAATTTCAAATATAGTCAGAAATAGAAAAGAAAAATTAAAAATAACATTTGCAATATATGGTCAAGTAATAAAAAAAAACTGTTAACGTGGTGAAGTTTTTCTTTTATAAAAGCTATTTGTTGATGCTGCGTTTCTTTCAGACAGACAGCTGTAAAACGGCAAATAGTTTTAACAGAATCGAAATGGATTTAATTAATTTAAAACTTTAAAGTTTCAATCAAAATTATTAAATGTTTAAACCTTATTCTAAATACATTATTCACTGAGATATTCTTTGTTTAATTTTATTTTTGTTTTATGAAATAGAGAAAATATATTTAAATTTTTTTTCTTTACGTTCTAATTAGTGTTGGGACGATTAATTGGAATCGGGAATCGAAAAAATCAGAACTTTTGAGGGTATCGGAATCGGAGGAAATTTAACCTAATTTCTGATTCCAAAAACGATTCTTTAAATTTTTTGTTTGTTTTCTATTGCTGATACCAATGATAAGTATTTATTGAATTTAAACTACCAGTAAAACTAAAATTTATAGATCATAATCACGAATTTAAGTAAAAATGGCACAGGTAAAATAGCATGAGTCGATAAATAGGAAAAATGGCACAAGTGAAAAATATAGATGAAAATCTCATAATGAGTTTATCAAAATCTTGGCGACAATAGATTAAAGGAAACATTAATAAGTTCGTCAAATTAAAAAAAATTTATATATCTACATTGAAAAGTAGATGTGGATTCTCCTCTAACCCCCCCCCCCCCCCCAAAAAAATAAAATTAATTAATTCTACGTTTTTAGGCGATAAGGCGATTTTAGAATAGGAATCGATAATTGTAACGGAATCGGGAATTTAGAACATAATCGGTAATTGTATCGGAATCGGTAAAAATATTTGAATCGTACCATCACTAGTTTTAATATATTTCGATTATTTCATGGACCTAACCGATAATATCCTCTTGTGACCCCAGATGGAATCGAAGGAAAATTTAAATGGTATCTTTAGATTCTTTGAAAAATGTAACCCTTATTGATACTTATTTGAATATTCAGTGTCGCTTTGGCTTGACATCTCTTGCAGCGACTTCTTGTTGAATAATTTGCTGAAAGGTCGCACGGTCTCTTCTTTAAACATTAGGGTTAAGAATTAGGTTTTCCAGCTCGGTTACCACACATACTTTCGAAACCAATTAGAAAAAGTATTTTCCGTGCTCTTGTACCGTGTTGATTGTAATATGAGGTGTAGATCGCATAATAATGTGTAGATATCATACCAAAGTATATTCATGATATGTAGAAAACAAGCCAAAGCTGCTCCGAATGTACTAATTGTTAATATATGTATTTCTATAACACACAAACAAACATTGACTTTGTGTATATATATATATATATATATATATATATATATATAAATATAGAGGCAATCAAGCCTTCAAAAACCATGTATTAGATGCGAGTAATTAAATCAAAAGATTGATTGCCTCTATATTTATATTAACTTACAAAAGATGCTTTATAAAATGAACTTTCCTAATTTATAACTCGCAGCGACCATGCGCATTCAAGTTCTATTCTATTTAAAACAGACATTTTCAACAATAGTCCACAACACCGGACGTGACACTTCACCAACACCAGGAAGTAAATTATGGAAAAAAAAGGTTATACCTTTATTTGTCTTGGCTCTGATGAAGCTTGTTTTTGTCAAGCGAAATATTAGCTAAAAAAAAAAATCAAGATGAAGAAAAAAAACAAAAACGGAAGGTATTTTGAAATATTTTATTAAATGTTTCGAAATATTTTTATTTTTCTTTTGATTTAATTACTCGCATCTAATACATGGTTTTTGAAGGCTTGATTGCCTCTATATTTATATTAACTTACAAAAGATGCTTTATAAAATGAACTTTCCTAATTTATATATATATATATATATATATATATATATGAGAGAGAGAGAAACAACCTACATAAATATGCCGGTAAATGAAAAGTCTATGCAGAAAAAAAAATTGAATATCGCGCTACGAAAATCAATACGAGAAGCTAGTCGAATAAATGCAAGGATATGTTCGACATGCTTGCGTATATCTAGAGCTCAGGTAGATATTTATTGATTTCTGAAATTATTGATTTCAAGAAAGACAAATAGATTTATACTTGGGAGAGAAGAGATCGAGTTATTCAAGGCCTGTAACTCTTGTAGATTGTACCAGTCGAAATACCAAGTCAAAAACTCTATTGACTGACAAGATTAAAATATAAATGAGCGCTTATTCAGCAGTCATTAAGTCTACCATAAACCTTCTGAAGTAGATATAAGTATATATAAGTACAGTTCTTGATAGTTTTAGAAGGATTTAAACCGAATAACTTGCTCGAGTTAGTTCGAAGTTAAAATACTTTTCAAATCAAAAAAATTATGATGAAGTATTTAGTTAAAAATTTAATTATTAATTTTTAAAAATGGCATTAAACAATGGTAACATTAATATATATATATATATATATATATATATATATATATATGGGAAAATGAAAAAGGAAAACCAAAAAATGGATGTTTTTTATGTGTACATCAACGTTTCGTCTTTATTTATAAGACTTCATCAGGATGATAAAATAGAGAAAAAATGTCATGCAAGTACAGATACATGTAGGGTAGACATATTGGCAGGAAAAATAGAATGAAATAATGGCCACTGCTGGGTGGACGTCCGTATTTGTTGGAGAAATAGAAATACGGACGTCCACCCAGCAGTGGCCATTATTTCATTCTATTTTTCCTCCCAATATGTCTACCCTACATGTATCTGTACTAGCATGACATTTTTTCTCTATTTTATCATCCTGATGAAGTCTTATAAATAAAGACGAAACGTTGATGTACACATAAAAAACATCCATTTTTTGGTTTTCCTTTTTCATTTTCCCATCACGTCGGATTACCTTCATCCTTCTCTTCCCATATATATATATATATATATATATATATATATTAATGTATTTATGATGTGCGTCCATCGCTTACGAAGATGTCCGTGATCATGTAGTTGTTTTGTAGGTTCCGGAGATGGCTCGTCAGTCCGATCCGAGCACTGAAGTATCTCCTGCATGTTAAACACCTGTGTGATGATTCTATCGTAGAGGTGCTGACTGCTCTTTCTTTTCGAATAGCACGTTTCCTCTTGAGTTCCTCACTGTGTGCAGATTTAGCAATCGTAGCCCCTACAGTACACCAGGAGCATCTGTTCTGAGATAGATTTTCTCACGAGTCGTAATACAGACCAAACTGTTTAGGGAACACACATATATATATAGTCGTGACATGATCATTACGTGGAAGCTGTTAGCGATCAGAAATGTTTGGGGCTCAGGTCTCACTGCTGTACAAGATGGCAGAACGAACACAAGCTGAAAAGACTCTGCCCCGAATCTTGAAATAAATGTGCCGAGATCTAAGCATCCTGAACCTACCCAATGCAACAAAACAGTAAGAAATGATAGCATGTACGCAACAATTATTTTCATTATGTAACTCTTGTAACATAAACATATGTTTGTTGCATAATAAAAATAAACGCATACGAAACCCGAAAATGATCAAAAATTCTGTTCATTTTTTTTTTTTTTTTAGAATGAAAACGTTTGTGACAGAAACCAGTTAGTGCAAAAAATAAACGAATACTGACTTGCTACATATAGTGTATACTGATAAGGTGTTTGTGGACATATAAATTGTCCAGATAAGGATATGGCACTGAAAAATAGTGAGAAAGGCTCGATTTTAAGTAACCATCGAATGATTAAACAAATATTTGCTGTCCAAGTGACTTATCTGTAAGAGATAATTGTATCTTTACACTGATCTGTAAGAGATAATTGTATCTTTACACTGATCTATAAGAGAGATAATTGTATCTTTACACTGATCTATAGGAGAGATAATTGTATCTTTACATTGATCTATAAGAGAGATAATTGTATCTTTACATTGATCTATAAGAGAGATAATTGTATCTTTACATTGATCTATAAGAGAGATAATTGTATCTTTACATTGATCTATTAGAGAGATAATTGTATCTTTACACTGATCTATAAGAGAGATAATTGTATCTTTACACTGATCTATAAGAGAGATAATTGTATCTTTACACTGATCTATAAGAGAGATAATTGTATATTTACACTGATCTATAAGAGAGATAATTGTATCTTTACATTTATCTATAAGAGATAATTGTATATTTACACTGATCTATAAGAGAGATAATTGTATCTTTACACTTTGATCCTCTGAATATAGATTCAAGATCGGTAAACCTATTTGATATTGATCATTTACTTCAGTTACTGATTTCTAATTCTGTTGTTTTATTTTCAGACATATAAGCAACAGCTGTGTATAATTGATTATAAGAAACATATTAAAAATAGTTCAGACAGAAATAACCATAATCTCTAATATGCACTCATAAAATATACATCCAAAGAACATAAATATTTACTAGTTCTTGTGGTCAGTTTCTTCATGTCCATTTGATTTTTATGATAGTCGTATTCGTGTCTGTTAAAGGATGTCAGGAAATATTTTACCATAACGAATCCATTCATTCCTGTTAGCGATTCTTTATCTCCATCCCATCAACACTTTTTCGCCCCTAGTGTTAATTAAAAAGAATATTTTCAGGGCATCTTCTGACGAGGTGACCAAACCAATTCACCTTTATTTTCTTGATTAACCTTGATGATGTCAATCTGAAACTCAATGGTCTATTTAATTTGGGCTACCATACAGCGACCCAGACTTGTTTTTCTGACCATTGTTCTTAAACAGTCATTTTCAAATACAAAGCCTGGTGCTACCAGATCAGGCTGTCTGTAGATATCAGCTTCCTGACCCAAAATGCACCAAACATTGATGTTTTATTGTTTTTTTTTTCTCTTTGAAAAACTCAATCATGTTCTGCAAAACTCAAAACAAAAGACAACAATTTCCCTCCCTTTCCCCTCCCCCTTTCCCCTCCCCCTTTCCCCTCCCCCTTTCCTCCTCCCCCTTTCCCCTCCCCCTTTCCTCCTCCCCCTTTCCCCTCCCCTTTCCCCTCCCCTTTCCTCCTCCCCCTTTCCTCCTCCCCCTTTCCTCCTCCCCCTTTCCCCTCCCCCTTTCACATACCCTCTTCCTTTCCACCATCCCTCTCCATCTCTTCTCCCTCTTCACGCAACCAAACACTATGAATAAATACTTGAACATATAAAGAACTTGAAACATAAAATCTTTTACCAAAATGACAGCATTCGGCATTAAATAACCCGAGGAGGGTTATTTAATGCCGTAAAACAAAACAACCAAATCAAAAAACCATGAATAAATACTTGAACATATAAAGAGCTTGAAGCATAAAAACTTTTCGCCATACTACAACTAATGTTTCGGCATTAAATGACACATAAGAGGTTGATATGCCGTAAAACAAAACAAAACGAACCGAATTTAATAAAATACAGAGCCTGCATTTATCCTCTGCCGTTAACGTCTGTCTCGGAAGCACATGTAGCCATTGGAACCGCAAGTGAAATGTAGAGCTTGAGTTTCGCAGCATAAGACAAAGCTTTCTTTTCTTTTAACTTTACAGATTCAGAGCTTATTTGATATGAATGTGAATATTATTGCAAACACTAGCGAAGCATAATATTTTGATTTATTAATTTTTACTAGATAGTGTACACTCGTCTAGATATAATACACAGGCAATGGCGGGTATCTCTGCTAGTGTGCTATCGTTATTCTGCTTCAGCATTAAGTAACCTCAAAGGTTTAATTGCCATAACACAGACTTAGTAAAAGAACTCAATTGATCTTGACAAGGCAGATGTTAAAAACAAAGTAATCGACTACTTCAGATAAACACTGTCTCGATCATAATAAAACTTTTCAGCAGTGCAAACAATTGAAGTGAGGCAACGTTGCATGACATTAAATCTACAAAGATTCTCAGTTGTGACGTTTCTATTGATTCGTTTGAATTGATGGAGTGATGCTCTGGCCAGAATGGGTCAAACGATCAAAGGTCTGATCACATTGCAGATCTTACTACATAAACAAAAATTTGTAGAATTTGGTATATTCGGACTACTGTCCTCATCTTGGGTGTTTTTATCATCACAACGTTTCGGCCGATGTAGCCTCCGACCTTCTTCAGGTGTACCTTGCCGAACTCTGGAATATGAACGGAATTTCGAACGGAAACCTTTATTAAATCCACGGGAGTAGCATCCTCTCGTTCCATCTGCCATGACTGGGAAGAAGTCTTCAGTAATAAGACAAGGTACACCTGAAGAAGGTCGGAGGTTACATCGGCCGAAACGTTGTGATAAAAACACCCAAGATGAGAACAGTAGTCCGAGTTATTTATCTACCTCCCACAAGGTAAGATGTGACACAAGGTCGGGAAAGTGGGATTAGATAAGCCAGCGCTCGAGAGGTGAGCACTCTGGCCATTTAAAAATTGCCTGGGCAGCCCCGTCGGCATTCCCCGGTAGAGGCGCCTCAGACAGTAAGCAATAAACTTACTCCTCCCCAAAGAGGGGAGGCAAAGCCTGGGAGGGTGCACCTCCTAGAACTGCACAGAACCGGCAACCCCCAATAGACCGGCGTAAATCCAGACCCAAAGGCCCGAACAATACCGGTTTATTAGGTGGGATAAAAATAGTAGTCCGAATGTAGCAAATTCTACAAATTATCAACCGTCATCTAAAAAATTCCGAAACATAGATGTAAATCACAAAAAAGGACGTTGAAATAAAAGATCATTCATCATTTTCAAATTGATGTCGAAGACCTTTTTTTTCTCCTTTGTTTCTTAAATGCATAATAATCAGAGGATCTTTGCCCACTTTCTGGATACACAATCATTCCATATTGTGTAATGCTTTGCTAATGAATTCCCCAAACAGAATACATGTGTCCTAATTTTATGTCCCCTTACGAAGATTAAAATCAAGAGATAATGCTACTCAACCGTATGTCTAGAATCTTTATTCTAATTTTGATCAAAATCCATCACATAATTTTCATTCCAGATCATATATAAAATATAAGGCTTAAGCTTAAGGGATCTAAAGGAGAAATTGAAATTCAATGAATGGTTTTTATTGATGATGGAGCGAATTTAATGCAAATCTGAAATATTTGAATTTTCAATTGGAAGCAGTACCCATGTTATGCCCCCTAAATCCCTAAAACATACCAAATAGAAACTTAAATTTGCAGAATATTTTTTTTTTGTCTCCCTCCTACAGCAATAAGATATGACACAAGGTTGGAAAGTAGGATTGAAAACCAGCACACTAGAGAAAGAGCACTCTGGCTTACAAAAAATGCCTGGGCAGCCCTGTCGCCATTTCACGGTAGGAGCGACTCAGGCGATTAGCAATAAACAAACCCCTTCTCAAAGTGTGAGAAGGCAAAGCCTAGGAGGGTAGACCTCCTAGGACTTCACAGAA